>CM043700.1:23057500-23452500 GCA_023935145.1 Bretschneidera sinensis | reverse complement strand
GTGTGACAAGCAGCTCACACGCTCGAACTTGAAGATTTTAGGCTGAGCATGTAATAAGCAGCTCACATGCTCGGACTTGGAGATTGTGGACCGAGTATGTGACAAGCAGCTCACATGCTCAGACTTGGAGATTATGGACTGAACATGTGACAAGCAGCTCACATGCTCAGTCTTAGAGATTTTAGGCCGAGCATGTGACAAGCAGCTCACATGCTCGGACTTGGAGATTATGGGCCGAGCATATGACAAGCAGCTCACATGCTCGGACTTGGAGATTTTAGGCCGAGTATGTGACAAGCTTTTCACACGCTCAGACTTAGAGATCTTGGACCGAGCATGTGACAAACAACTCACATGCTCAAACTTGGAGATTTCAGACCGAGCATGTAACAAGCAGTCCACACGCTCGATTTTGGAGATCTCACGATGAGTATGTGACAAGCAGTCCACACGCTTGGTCTTGGAGATTTTGGACCTAGCATGTGACAAGCAGTTCACACACTCGAACTTGGGGATTTTGGGCTGAGTGTATGAGGAGCAGTTCACACACTCGGACTTAGTGATTATCCTCTGGGCTCCTCTGGACTTTTTTTTTCTTGTGCTTTTGCTTTGGGCCTCTTGGGGCTTCTTCTTTTTGGGCCCCATGGGTTTTCTCTCTTTGAGCCCCATGGGTCTTCTCTCATTGGGCTCCCTAGGGCCTCTCCAGGATTTCAGGACACATTAAATGGGGGGCGACTGCTTTTCGTGTGACGGCGTCTGGGGTACGAGAAGGGTCATACCTTTATGACAGTGGGCACCTTGGGGAGAGCGAACGGCACCTGGGTGACATCAAATGTCACGTCTCTTCAGATAAAGGGATCCTCGTTCCTGCTGTTTTAATCCTTATATAAGGGCGATTTCTTCCTCCCTTCTTCTCACTAGTATTTTTAGAGCTTTTGAGAGAGAAAGAAATTTTGAGAACGCTCGGAGTTGGATTGAGGCTTCACAGTTCTTTGATTAATAGCTCGGAGTTATCTTGCGATTTTGGAAGATGGTTTAAGTGGATTGATCGGAGTTAAAGTTGCCAAGAGATCTTAGGGTCGGGTGACTTGTTGGAGTGGTACTTTTTTCGCGAAGAGACCGAGACTATATGCATAATTCACGTTCATCCCCTTGGTAAGTCTCCTGTCTTTTTTACCATGCCTGAGCATAGAGTAAGTAGTGGTAGTGAGGATAGTGAGAACCTGTCACGGGAGTTAAAGGAGGCCATAAGTGTCTCTTCCAGTGAGGACAAATCCTCATTGGAGATTATTCCTCGGGAGGGTAACCTTGCCCTGATGCCCTTTATCCCTGGGGAGGATAATGATAAAGAAAGTGAGGAGGAGGCCTCTTCTAAAGAGGAGGATGAGGCCGATCGTACACTGACAGAGATCGGAGGGAACGCCTCGGTGGAGGAGTGGGAGCAATGATCGTTCGAGGCCAACTCCGTGCCGAGTGTAATTAGGGAAACAGAGCTTTGGGTAATTAGGAGGGTCTATTGTATTCCGATGGATTATGCCCTCTGGGAACTAGAGGGTGGGAAGAGGGCTTGTGATGCCTTCCCGAGCCGCGTTTCTTATGAGTTGTGTTTCTATGAGCAGCACATGAAAGTCGGGCTCAGGTTTCCCCTCCACCCCTTCTTTTGCACAATGCTGAGATACTTCAGTATAACACTGTGCCAACTGGTGCCTAACTCGGTGCGCCTCATCATGGCTTTCATAGTCGTGTGTACGGAAGTGGGCGGTGTTATAAACCTTAACGTCTTCAAAGCCCACTTTCGGATCAGCAAGCACAGGCATACCAGGTGGGTTGTGGTAAGCTCGAGGGCCAGGAAGAGTGTGTTGAAGAAGAATCCGTCTTCTATCAAAAAGTGGAAGAAGTCATTCTTTTTCATCCGAAGTGCTGAGAGCTTCAACATCTCATTCTGTTGGAGTTTAGACCATGTTGGCAAATGCAAGAAGCTGCACCTTCTGCACCGAGAGTAAGAGACGTTGAAGGCGACGCTGGCTGCACCCTTGGATGTAGAAGTTCTTTGTGACAACGAAGATCTTTCAAGGCGCGGCCTCTAGCCTCCCTACCCTATGGCGAACATGGAGCATAGTAATTTTAAGTTTTCAGTTAATTTTTTATCTACTTTTTTCCTTATCTTGATTTGTTAATATTTTTCCTTGTGTAGAGATGGAGTTGGTAGCGCAAGCAAGGGAGAAATCCAAAAAGATGGCCAAGGAGAGGCAGAGGGCCTCGAGGGGGAAGGATTCTGCCCTGGCCCAGGGACAGAAGAAAAGGAGGATCCGGGCATCCAGTCCCGTTCCTATCGAGATGGAGAAATTTTCGAGGCCTCCTCTAGAGCCGTTGGTTACTCCAGTGGTGCCCCCTGCTGAGCCATTCCAGGGCCCGTCCTTGTCCAGGGAGGTGCCTGTGGCCTCTGCTTTATTTTCGCCACGGTGGGCATTGAAGGTCGACGACTTGGTCTTCGCTCATCCGAGGGTTTCTCGAGAGCACCTTATCATGGAGATCCCTCCCCGTGAATGCTGGAGGTATCTCAGAGGCCCTTTGAGGGGCTCTGCTCGGCTGTTGAGGCCATGACCTCCCAAGTATTACCTTTGGCATTTTCCCTTAGATTCGGTTTTAGCTTTGCTTCTTCTATCGACTTTTTATGCTTGTTTCAGACCCGTGTGCTCGTCAGTGTTTTGTCTCGCCACAACATGGACATGACTGAGTGACTGGGGAAGTGTGAGCAGAAGCTGGACGAGAGCCGAGAGCTCACCGAGGCACTGTCGACTTCCCTCGAAGCTAAAGAGAGGGCTAG
Source organism: Bretschneidera sinensis (assembly GCA_023935145.1). Classification (NCBI taxonomy): domain Eukaryota; kingdom Viridiplantae; phylum Streptophyta; class Magnoliopsida; order Brassicales; family Akaniaceae; genus Bretschneidera; species Bretschneidera sinensis. The sequence continues at coordinate 23,449,673 of CM043700.1, read as the reverse complement.
GGAGGAGACCATCAGAGAGAGGGACCTACGGCGCCAGGCTGAGGATGCCCTACGGGGTGAGAGAGATGTGGCCTGCGCATCCGAGTGTTTGGAAAACGAGGGAGGAGGCTTCTAAGGCCGCACGGAAGGTCGTGGAGGAGGCAAGGCCTCCTTTGTTGGAGGAGGCCCGGGAGTAGTTTTTTGAGGGTTTCTACGAGGCCAAGAGGAAGGCTAAGCCTCTCTTCCTTGATACCGACTTCTCTAGCCTTAAGCTGGAGTATTTTGGAGAGGAAGAAGCTGCTGTCAATGCTGAGAATGTCGAGGACACGGCTGGAGACGGGCCAGGGGAGGTACCCGAGGGCGAAGCTCATCGAAAGGAGTAGTGTAGCTTTATTTTTCTTTTCTCGTTGTATGTAGGGGCCGATAACGCCAATTTTTGTAATGGAACTTAATGAAATATTGAACTTTTATAAACCCGAGCCTTTATTTCTTCATTTTTCACTTTTACATTTTATGTGAATGATTTGGTGCGGGTCAAGCCCGAGTTATGATTACTGATAGAACTTGTGGAGGTTTTTCGCATTCCAAGTGCGCAGGATGGGCTTGCCATTTAAATCTTTTAAGTTCGAAGGTGCTGACTCAGTATACTTTTCAGATTCGGTACGGGCCTTCCCAGTTCGGAACGAGCTTCCCCGTTTCCCGAGGATGAGACACTTCACTTTTCCAGAGAACAAGGTCATGCAGTTTGAAGTTTCTGTTTCAAACTCATGAATTGTAGTATCGGACAGTCCTCTGTTGGTATGCAGCTAAACGGTTTTGGGCTTTGTCTCTGGCTTCATCAATCAAGTCGATGTTCATTCGCAAGCCTTCCTCATTGTCACTTTGTTCGAAATATTGCACGCACATCGATGGTATCTCGACTTCAAGGGGGATGACGGCTTTCGAGCCGTATACTATGAAGAATGGGGTTTCCCCTGTTAGAGTACGAACAGTCATTCGATATGCCCAAAGGACATTGAGGAGTTAGTCGGCCCATCGTTTATCCGCTTTGTCGAGTCTCTACTTGATACCTTGGAGAAGCGTTCTGTTGGTCACCTCGACTTGGCCATTAGTCTACAGGTATCCAACGGATGAGAATCGATGCTCGATATGGAACTCTTCACAGAACATTTTGAATCGAGAACTATCAAATTGCTTGTCGTTATCGGTGATCAACACTGGAGGTATGCCGAACTGGCATACGATGGACTTCCAAACAAAGTTTCGAATCTGATGATCTGTTATACTGGCCAGTGGTTCTGCTTCCACCCATTTGGTAAAATAATCGATGGCCACGATAAGATGCTTTCTTTGCCTGGAGGTTCCAGTGAATGGGTCGAATATGTCTATTCCCCACATGGCAAAGGGGAGAGGACTGGTGATCGAAGTGAGAGAGTTGGCCGGTTGGTGGAGCACAAGAGAGTACTGCTAGCAGCTTTTGCATTTTCTGACCAAATCTACAACGTCTTCCTTTATTCCGGGCTAATAATACCCCAGCCGAAGAACTTTGAAAGCTAAGGCCCGGGCCCCCAAGTGATTTTCGCATATTCCCTCGTGGACTTCTCGAAGAGCGTAGTTAGCTTCAACTGAGTTGAGTCACCTTAAGTAGGGCATGATTAGAGCCATTTTATATAGCTGTCCATCTATAAATATGTATTAGGATGTGTGGGAGATTAGCTTCGTTCTTCTGCTCGGGGACTTCCCCATTTTTCAAGTATCAGAGGATCGGGTCCATCCATGTTTTTTCATCCACTACTGGCAGAACCAAAGCTTCATCAATGCTCAGGACGGAGAGAGTCTCAAGATATACAGCTTTAGTTGGCTTGAGGTGTCGGGCTAAGGCATTTGCTTTTGAATTCTCCTCCCATGGGACATGAGTTATTCGAAATGTTTTGAACCTAGCGGTGAGTTCCCTTGCCTTCAAGGTATTAGGCAATTTTTTCAAATTCTCCCATTACTTGACTTATCACCAGCTATGAGTCACTGTATACATCCAAGATCTCGACAGCCAGTGTTTTTGGTAGTTTTAAACTTGCAAGTAGGGCTTAGTACTCTACCTCGTTGTTGGAGGCTTTGAATTCAAATCTCAAGGCATACTCGATGATGAAGCCGTCCGGGCTATAGAGGATGAGTCCTGCTCTACATCCTACGGTGTTTACGGATCAGTCTACATGAAGGGTCCATCTTAGAGGTGGCTTATTTGACCCTGATCCTGTCCCCTCGTTTAGATCTATGAGGAGAGTTGTTTTGATGATAAAGTCGGCTAGGACCTGGCCCTTAATCCCCTTACGAGAGTGGTACCGGATGTCAAACTCCCCAAGCTCTACTGACCATTTGACCATTCTCCCGGAGATATCTGGGTTGTGTAGGATCTGTCTCAGGGGCTGGTTTATCAGAAGAATGATAGTGTGCGCTTGGAAATATGGTCGGAGCTTTCTTGTCACGATTATGAGGGCGTAGGCCACTTTTTTTATCGGAGGATATCTCACTTCTGCCTCGTGGAAGATCTTGCTGACGTAACAGATGGGTCCTGTTTCTTTTCAGATCAGAACGGAGGCTATGGTGTTTTGTCCAGCCGATAAATACAAGAACAATACGGGGGCGAACTTAGGTATTTCTTCAGTTCCTTGAACACTTGCTGACAGTCTTCTGTACAGACAAAATCTCTTGCTTTTCTGATGAATTTGAAGAAAGGTAGGCATCTTTTCGTGGATTTGGATATGAAGCGGTTCAGGGCTGCTATTCGTCCGGTAAGCCATTGCACTTCCTTTACGGTCTTAAGATGGGCCATATCGAGGATGGCCTTTATCTTCTCTGTGTTAGCTTCTATCCCTCTTTGAGTGACCATAAAACCCAAATGCCTCTTCTAAGTAGGAGCCGTGGTTTCGTGCTTCGGTGCTCTTGAACAATATGTTGTCCACGTAGACTTCCACGTTTCACCCAATCTAGTCTCTAAAGATCTTGTTCACTAGCCTTTGATAGGTCGCACCGGCGTTTTTGAGCCCAAAGGGCTTGACCTTGTAACAGTATAGTCTCTGATCGGTGATGAAGGCGGTCTTGTCTTGGTTAGACTCATGCATAAGGATCTGGTTGTACCCGGAATATGCATCCATAAAGGTGAAGATGCCCCGAGGTCGCGTCTACTAGTTGGTCAATCCGTGGCAGAGGAAAACTGTCGTTTGGGCAGGCCTTGTTCAGATTGATAAAGTCGATGTAGATCTGCCACTTGTCATTAGTCGTTTGGGCAGGTATTCCACTTCTTGGATGAAGCCGGCCTCAAGCAACTTGTCTACCTCAGTCTTAATGGCGATCTGTCGCTCTGGGGTGAATATCCTTTTCTTTTGGATGACAGACTTGTGCTTCGGGTCTACGTTCAGACGGTGCTCGATAGTTTTCGGGTCTACGTTCAGGGGAACTGAAGTTAGCTCTTCCACGAGTCACCCTCTCAGAGTCTTTACCTCGTCCCTTGAGGTCTTCCACCTTGAGGGGTAAGGCTTCGGTCTTCTTTCATTCTTTGATGGCTTTTAGGTAGCAGGACCGAGAGGCTTGTTGGTCTCTTCTGACCACCCCCACTCCCTCGTCGATAGGAAACTTGAGCTTCAAATGGTAGGTGGAGACAACCGCCTTTAGTTTGTTTAGGGTGGGCCGACCAAGGATCATGTTGTAAGAAGACTTGACTACTAGGAATGTGGTTTAAATGGTAGCTGTCTGTGGCATTGTCCCTCGGTGACAGGGAGGACTATACTTCCTTCTGCGAACATAGAGGTTCCACCGAACCCGTAGAGAGGAGTGGGGGTCGGCTCTAACCGTTCGTCTTTCAACTGCATGCGCTGGAACACATCATAGAATAGGATGTCCACTGAACTTCCATTGTCCACTAGGATTCACCTCATGGTTGGCTACATAGAGAGAGACACTGCGTCATCATTTGGGGTCTGTATTCCCTCCAAATCATCGTCTGTGAAGGAGATTACAAGGCTTGACTTCCTTCGCTTGTTGGGACTGTTGATGGAGGCCATGGTTTTGTCGTATGCTTTACAGCTTTGCCCTGAGCTTCCTCCTGCTGCAGGGCCTCCGCAGATTGTTTTAATAATCCTGGTTGTTACTACATCTTAGCTTTTATGGCTGAGTCCTTCCTTCCCAGGCCTGGGCTTTCTTCGAGGGTCTTACTGTTCCCATTGTGGAAGCTGGGGGTGCTCGGAGTCCCTCATTGGCTAGGTTGACGCCTCTCTTCCCTGAGACCCGGTGAACTCCTTCAGGTGTCCCCGGCTGATGAGAGCTTTAATTTGCATTTTCAGACTATGGCATTCTTTGGTGTCGTGCCCATGGTTGTTGTGGAATCAGCACCACTTTCTTTGGTCCCCGCTGAGGTACGGTGACTTGGGCTGCCACTGGAGGACTGACCTGTCCTGAAGGGCTCCTACTCTACCAGATGGTGACCGGCTCAATAGAGCACCTTTGGGTGCTGGCTTGGTAGTCGTCGACAAGCTCAGTAAGTCAACCCATTTTCTTACTCTAACCCATCCCTTGGATGGCAGAAAAGTTTATGGAGGGTGTTATCCCTTTACAGCCAAGGGCATGGCAGAAAATTTTATGGAGCGTGTTCTTAAGCTACATGGAATGCCCAGATCGATCATTAGTGACCGCGATCCAATTTTTGTGAGCAAATTCTGGCAAGAGTTCTTCAAGATGTCGGGCCTAAACTGCAGCTCAGCTCCGCGTATCACCCGCAGACTAATGGCCAAACTGAAGTCGTCAACCGCTGCGTTGAACAATATCTTAGATGCTTTGTCCACCAGTGGCCATGAAAATGGAGCTCCTACTTACCTTGGGCTGAATACCACCGACCACATCTCCACTGGGATGACCTCTTTTCAAGAATTGTATGGCAGACTACCACCCACCATTCCTTTCTACAACGAGGGACTCTCATCAGTGCATGAAGTTGATTAGCAACTACTGAACTAAGATGAACTACTCCGACAACTTAAGACCAACCTTGCACGATCGGTTAATCGGATGAAACAATTAGCAGATCAAAAGAGAAGAGATGTGTCATTCGAAGTCGACCGGTTAGTGCTTTTGAAGCTGCATCCTTACCGCCAACAAATAGTCTTTAAACGAGTCCACCAAAAATTGGCTAGCCGCTATTACGGGCCCTACAAAATTCTTGAGAAAATCGGCTCAGTCGCCTACAAGCTCCAATTACTAGAAGGGTCGCGCATTCACCCAGTATTTCATGTATCGATACTCAAACAATACAACACTAACAATGGGGTGGCGCATAGCACTGAGTTGCCACCATTCACCGACGACGGGGTTGTGGTGGTGGAACCATCTAGATTACCGCTGGATAAAACAAGGAGCCGAGGAGAGTTTGGTGCATTGGAAAAATCTACCGGCTGAGGAAGCAACATGAGAACACACCAAACAGCTGTTAGAGATGTTCCCAGGCATGGACCTTGAGGACAAGGATCCACATAATTGGAGGGGGGGGGGGGGCACGACGATCAGCAAGGCACCTTAAGCCAAATCCCAAATACTTGGGATGAAAGTGGACGTAAAAATTTGTGGAGTTGGTGGTGTGAACAGTGCGAGTGGATAGAGTGGGTCTTCAGTTTCAGTTACGTGACATGCAGTGGGTGAGTGGGAACAGTTGCATGCAGTGGCTGAGTGGGCCTTCAGTTACATGAACAATTGCATGCAGTGGGTGAGTGGGAACAGTTGAATGCAGTGGGTGAGTGGGAACAGTTGTAATGCAGTTGGGTCTTCAATTGCGAATTTCACATCACTTTTATTTTTATGTCGTTATGCTTCGTTTTTATTTCATGCAGTTATTTTACGTGGGGTATTGGTGGTTTCCTTTTTGTTTCGGTTTGCTTTGTACATAGCTTTGTTTATTTAAGTAGCAAAAATTATATAGGTCCTAATAAAATAATACAAATGATAAGTGAATTGTTTTATTTTCAGGTGAGAAAGTACCGCACGGTTCTGATAACAAATGATTTCTTTTCCTTTTTTCTATTGATAATTTTTGCTACTTAAATAAACAAAGCTATGTACAAGCAAACCGAAACAAAAGGGAAACTACCAATACCCCACATAAAATAACTGCATGAAATAAAAATGAAGTATAACGACATAAAAATAAAAGTGATGTGAAATTCGCAATTGAAGACCCAATTGCATTGCAACTGTTCCCACTCACCCACTACATGCAACTGTTCCCACTCACCCACTGCATGCAACTGTTCCCACTCACCCACTGTATGTAACTGTTCACGTAACTGAAACTGAAGACCCACTACCCACTCGCATTGTTCACCAACTCACCACCAACTCACCCACTCGCACTGTTCACTGTTCACGTTGCATGTAGCATGCATGCAACCACAACTCCACAATTTTTTCGTCCACTTTCATCCCAAGTATTTGGGATTTGGCTTAAGGTGCCTTACTGACCGTCATGGCCTATCAATACCCCCACATTATATGGATCCTTATCCTCAAGGTCCATGCCTGGGAACATCTCTAATAGCTGTTTGGTGGGTTCCCATGTTGCTTCCTCAGCCGGTAGATTTTTCCAATGCACCAAACTCTCCTCGATCATCTGGGCTCCTTGTTTTATATCCAGCGGTGATCTAGAATAGCTTGTGGTTCCACCACCACAACCCCATCGTCGGTGAATGGTGGCAACTCCGTGCTATGCGCCACCCCATTCTCCCCGTTAGTGTTGTTTCGTTTGAGTATCGATACATGAAATATTAGGTGAATGCGTGACCCTTCTGGTAATTGGAGCTTGTAGGTGACTGAGCTGATTTTCTCTAAAATTTTGTAGGGCCCGTAGTAGCAGCTAGCCAATTTTTGGTGGACTCGTTTAAAGACTGTTTGTTGGCGGTAAGGATGCAGCTTCAAAAGCACTAACCCACCGACTTCGAATGACACATCTCTTCTCTTTTGATCTGCTAATTGTTTCATCCGATTAACCGAGCGTGCAAGGTTGGTCTTAAGTTGTCGGAGTAGTTCATCTCGGTTCAGTAGTTGCTGATCAACTTCATGCACTGATGAGAGTCCCTTGTTGTACGATGGAATAGTGGGTGGCAGTCTGCCATACAATGCTTGAAAAGGGGTCATCCCCGTGGAGATGTGGTAGGTGGTATTGTACCAGTATTCAGCCCAAGGTAAGTAGGAGCTCCATTTTCATGGCCACTGGTGGACAAAGCATCTGAGATATTGTTCAACGCAACGGTTGACGACTTCTGTTTGGCCATCGGTCTGCGGGTGATACGCGGAGCTGAGCTGCAGTTTAGTGCTTGACATCTTGAAGAACTCTTGCCAGAATTTGCTCACAAAAATTGGATCGCGGTCACTAATGATCGATCTGGGCATTCCATGTAGCTTAAGAACACCCTCCACAACCGGCAAGACTGACCTGTCCTGAAGCTGCATCAGGACGTTGGTCCTAGATGCATTGAAAGGGGTGAAGTTGTTAAGTCGGGGATGGGGCTTATACCTGCTTTCTTGGTGAGGCCTCTTAGCTGCCCCTCTCTGAGGGTCGAGATCTTTCCTCTTCTTCTCTGTTTCTCCTTCTCTTTCTCTTCTAAAGGCTTGATCGTCCTTCGCAACATATATTTCTTGGCCCGGGTCAGGATCTCGTTCATATCTTTAGGCGAATGCCTGGTGAGCTTGGAACTAAAGACCCCAAATCTCAGACCGTTCTTGAATGCTAGCATCTGGACGTTTAGGTCGAGGTCTGGGATTTCCCATACATCTGTATTGAACCTGGATATGTAGGCTCGAAACCTCTCTCCCCGATGCTAGACAATATTGATTAGGCTCTCTGAGGTCTTTTTCGGCCCCTTACTGCTGAGAAAGTGAGAGGCAAATGTGTAACTGAGCTCTCTAAAGTTGCCAATACTTCTCGGCTTCAAACTTGAATACCACATGCCCATAGCTTTCTTAAGTGTTAGGGGGAAGGCGCGACACATGATCGGATCGGAATGCCGATGTAGGGTTATGGTCATCTTGTAATGTTGTAGGTAGTCCAGCAGGTCTACCGAACCGTCATACATTTTGATTTGCGACATTCTGAAGTTGTGTGGGAGCGGGGTCTCGAGGGCATCCTCTGTGAACGGAAGGTTTTGGACACTAAGTTCATCCAAGATAACGTGGCTTCTGTGCTTGAGAGCATTGTCGATTTTTTCTTCTATTTCTTCAATTTGTCTGTCTAGGTTTGGGTTGCTTTTGAAGGAGGAACTTTCTTTAGACCGACCGTAGTGCCACGAAGGCTCGGCAGTGGAATGGCTGTAGGCTGGATCTTCGCTACCAGAGGATTCTATTTACTCGGGAGTTTGGTGAGGAGGAGGAGAGGGTTGTCGGCCCCCGTTTCGAACTTCGACAGGTCGGCTATCAATCGGGAAAGCTCCTGGAACTGAGCCTGGGTTACCGGGGTAGTCAAGTGGTCCGTGGCCGCTCTTTCGGAATCATGGGAATCAGTTCCCAAGTGGCGAGGACGCTGCTCTCTGACTGGAGGCTGCCTGCTTGACCACGGGGTCGCACGCTCGGGAATCACGGGGAATCTTGACTTGGATTATTGGCTCTGGGTGCGGCCCCGGATGAGGGCGGAGCACGCCGTTGGGGCTTCTTTGCTGGTTCTTTTTGTGGTGTTTCTGGGTGGCATTGCAACATATGAGTTCTTTATACTTCTTCACTTTTACTGTTAGCAAGAGATGGTGGTTTCCCACGGACGGCACCAATCTGTTGATACCGAGGGATTGCTGCTGACTCGGAGTCAACTCTTTAGGATCTGCGCAAATAAAATAAGTGAACTATAAGGCCCACGAAAGGAGGGGAGGGGGAGGCCTTCGAGGACCCTTCGACGCTCTAGTCAGGACGAGGGTTTAAGAGAGCAGATGGAGCTAATTTTAGTAAGATTAGTGAAAATTGAAGAAGATGGATCGCTTCACATACTTTATGCCTTTTATAGCCTTCTGGGACATGGTCGACCACGTGGGAGGGATGGCTCAACCCGGTGATCCCGCGTTTCTGCAATGAAATCTTAGTTGCGTGGTTTGGTCCGTTGATTACGCTTTGACATGGCGATTGCGTGATCTTCATACTCCATGTGTCGATGATCTATTAGCCGAGGGTATTTCCACGTGTTGATGGTCTATTGGCCGAGGGTATTTTATGCTCCATCACCTAGTAACCAAACAGAGGATTAATGGGTGAACTTAAAATTATTACTAAATTCTTTTTTAGGAAGATTTTCGAAGTATTTGATCATTGTTAATGAAATTTCAACAATTAAACTAGATGTAGTAGAAGCTTCAACTACCAAGAAAATAAACTAATAGGTTTGCATCAAAATCTTTACAAACCAACAAAAATTAGAAAATTAAAAGAAAATGGTAAGAGAAGCAAGCGGAGAATCTTGAAAAGGAAAACAAGAACCAAAAAACGGCATAAACATGAAATCAAAAACAAATCCACCAAAAGAAAGAAAATACAGTAACGACCCAGGAATCAAAACAAATAAAATAAAATAAAAATCCCCCCCACCTGAACATGTTTGGCCCTGACATAAGGAGAATCACCAGCAGGCACCTTGTGGATGATATGAAAGAGATCAACCTTGTGCGCCGGTGATATTCTCTTCCTCTCCGATATTGGCATCGCCACGGAATCTGTCTGCCCTGACTTCCATGTTGGCGGTGGCGTCAAAAAGCCCCTCGTCGTAAAATTCTTTTCGTTGGACCACATTTCCTGCAACTGGTGTCACTTTCTTGGGAAAATCTTAAATACCTCGTTCTTTTATTCCCAAGAAAGTGCTCTCTGGTAGTTGAAAAACCGCCTTAACTTTAAAAAAAATTGTAGCGTTGATCACAAAAGAAAGAGAGAAAGTTGTCACTTTCTCGAAGAATTTGTAATTTTTTTTTGAATCACCAAGAAAGTGGTTCTAGCAGTAGGAGAAACAAATTTTCTTGAGAAAAGAGAAGAACATTCTTCGAGAAAGGAAGAAATTTCTGGGAAAGTGAACGAAAATGAGGGAAATAACAGAAAGAGAGAGAGAGAGAGAGAGAGAGAGAGAGAGAGAGAGATGAGAGAAGGAGGGTGATGACTGATGATTGCTAATTGAGAGAAAAAAAAAAAGTGAAAAAACTAGCCGTTTTGTAATAGCCGTTGGGGTGTAGAGCAAGGTCACGCGCAAAACGGGCGTTAGTCTTCGTCACTGTTTGTTTTGGATTGAAAATTTAAATATGAAGTGATATTTTTAGTTTTTCTATGAAGATATATTTCTTATATAGAAAAGAGAGATTTAGTTGAATTATTATTATTATATAATTATAACTTTTTATTGTGTATATATAATTATAATTTAGCCACCCATTATATGGAATTTTAATATTCAGATATAAATTTTTTACTAAAAAATAGGTAAAAAAAACTAATCAAAATAAGACTAATAAACAAAACAATTAAAAATAAGTCTGCAGTTATATCACATTAAATTATTATTACTTAAATTCATAGTCATACATATAAAATTGGCTAAATTTCATTTTTTTGTCCTCTAAGTATACCTTATTTCTTATTTTGGTCCCTTAAGATTTGTTTTTTCAATTATAGTCATCAACTATTGATTTCATCCCAATGTAATTCCTTTGATGACATTCCAACGAAATTAATTCTGACATAACTAAAATCTCACTCCCTAAAATGACACAACACAATGAGGATTATAAATACGTTAGTGTACTAATTTTCAATTAGCACGTTGTCCAGAGATTCATGAGACTCATAAGGACAGATGACAAAAAGATTTAATCGCCTCGATTGCCTCATCAGATCGATCCAATTGTTTCATCACGACCGCCATGTCTTTCAGAACACTATCAACTCGATCCCCAGCATTTATAGCAGCCCAGAACAGGGAAATAGCCCTACTTAGGTCCTTATCTATTAACCGTTCTTGAAAATTTGAGGATCAGAACACCACATAAAAAAAGCAAGAACAGAAAATGACAAATTCAATGCAAGCTTTACTGAAGAAAACAAAACTAGTAAGTCCTTTTATGCTTAACTTTAGTGGTAACTTGTAATGGAGACAGAATCTAAGGTATTATCATTAATAAAAGCCCACATAATCAATACTTTCTTGGAACAAAACTTCAGTGTTCTTTTTGGTTGCAAATGAACTGAAAGAAATAGAAATAATATGAAATCTCATTTATGTCTTACACAACCATTTTGCTGTCAGTAGTAATTCTTCTCATAAATACCTCAGATTACATAAAACATCATAACTCACTTCATTCTCATACACATTTCCTAGTAACCAAACAGAGGATTTATGGGTGAACTTAAAATTATTACTAAATTCTTTTTCAGGAAGATTTTCGAAGTATTTGATCATTGTTAATGAAATTTGAACAATTAAACTAAATGTAGTATAAGCTTCAACTACCAAGAAAATAAACTAATAGGTTTGCATCAAAATCTTTACAAACCAACAAAAATTAGAAAATTAAAAGAAAATGGTAAGAGAAGCAAGCGGAGAATCTTGAAAAGGAAAACAAGAACCAAAAAACGGCATAAACATGAAATCAAAAACAAATCCACCAAAAGAAAGAAAATACAGTAACGACCCAGGAATCAAAACAAATAAAATAAAATAAAAATCCCCCCCCACCTGAACATGTTTGGCCCTGACATAAGGAGAATCACCAGCAGGCACCTTGTGGATGATATGAAAGAGATCAACCTTGTGCGCCGGTGATATTCTCTTCCTCTCCGATATTGGCATCGCCACAGAATCTGTCTTCCCTGATTTCCATGTTGGTGGTGGCGTCAAAAAGCCCCTTGTCCTAAAATTCTTTTCGTAGGACCACATTTCCTGCAACTGGTGTTACTTTCTTGGGAAATTCTTAAATACCCCGTTCTTGAATTCCCAAGAAAGTGCTCTCTGGTAGTTGAAAAACCGCCTTAATTTAAAAAAAATTGTAGCGTTGATCACAAAAGAAAGAGAGAAAGTTGTCACTTTCTCGAAGAATTTGTAATTTATTTTTGAATCACCAAGAAAGTGGTTCTAGCAGTAGGAGAAACAAATTTTCTTGAGAAAAGAGAAGAACATTCTTTGGGAATGTAACGGAAGATGCAAATCTCCCAAGACCGTCTCCGTGATTTCAGTTTATTCACTTGTATGGAATGTATTTACTTACTGCATATAAATCACCTAGCTATATAGCATGATCATCTCCTTGATTTTAGTTACTGCTCTGTTTATATATTGTACAGCTACTATAATGAAATGCATCGAATCCTTTCATACCTTTGCATAAGTGTTTAACCTTTTATGGTATCAGAGCACTTTTTTTTTTCTCCAATGAGACATATTCTGATCCTATGGCTTCTCCTGCACAAATTCAAAACTCAATTCCATCAACACCGCAGGACAGCGTCCTCAAAAATTGACTGGCCCAAACTTTCCATCCTGGAGTGCAACCCTTTCATCTTTACTGCTAGGCTATGACCTCATGGGATTCTTGGATGGAACTCATCCTTCTCCCCCTCAGCCTACGCACCCTGCTAATGAAGCCGACATCGTTGCGTACTCCAACTGGTTTTGGCAGGACCAGCTCCTTCTCAATGGCATTCTTGCCTCTGTTGCTGACTCCATCACGCCTCTCATCGCCTCAGCCAAAACTTCCCACTATGCTTGGCTTCGACTCAATCGCTTGTATGCAAACAAGTCCCGATCTCGCGTGATGCAACTCAAGGAGCATTTGACCCTCTTTCAACGAGGTGACAAGCCGATTGCTGCCTATCTCCAAGAGGTCAAGAGCACCATCGATGAACTAGCCATCATCGATAACTCTCTGTCCTCCGATGACATCACCCTTCATGTTCTTCGTGACCTTGGTCCTGACTACAGTGATCTGGTTGCCCCTATCTGCACTCGTGAAACTCCTCTCACTTTTGAGGAATTGCATGATCTCCTGACTTCTTATGAAGCCTTCCTTCAGCGGCTCAACTATGCCACTCACCAACTTGTTGCAACTGCCAATCCTACCACTCGCCGCACTTGGAATAGGCCCTCCTCCAATGGTCGCAGTCCTGACTCCTCCCAGCCTGTGCAACAAACCAGACCCACTGTTCCTCGCTCCAAATACAAGGGAAAATGGCAGTTGTGTAGTGAAGTTGGCCATTCAGCACTTTTCTGTCCCAAACATTCTGTTTAACCGAAAACTGCTACTGCCAATTGTGTTGGTACGAACCCAACTCAGTCTTCCCAATGGCTCGTTGATTCTGAGGCTCCCCATCACATCACCTCGAATTTTTCCAATTTGAACATCAACTCTGAGTATGATGGTACTGATGCAGTGGTCATCGACGATGGTACAGGTTTACCAGTTACTCACATTGGTTCATTAACTTTTCACTAACCTCATTGCATTTTTAGACTGCATAATACACTATGTGTTCCTACTATACATAAAAATCTGGTCTCTGTGCATCACTTTACAAAGCAAAATAACGTGTTACCTGAATTTCACCCAGATTTTTATCTTGTGAAGGATCGGACAAATGGGGGCGATACTTCTTCGAGGCCGATGTGAGAATGGGGTCTATCCTCTTCCTCCACCAACAACTACCTCCCGACCCATTGTTGCTAATGTTGGTGAGCGTATCTCTGGATCCATTTGGCACAGCCATCTCGGTCATCCTAGTAATAAAACTGTTTCCCATGTTATTTCTAAGTTTCATTTGCCTGTTTCCACCCCAAGTACTCTTTCAGTTTGTTCTTTTTGTCATACTAATAAAAGCCATAAACTTCCTTTTGGTACTAGCACTATTAATAGCACATCACCGCTTGAGTATATTTATTATGATGTTTGGGGTCCCACGCAAATCTCCTCAATTGAAGGCCATTGTTATTATGTTATTTTTATAGACCATTTCACAAGATATTGTTGGTTCTTTCCTATGCATAATAAATCTTATGTGTCTCTCATATTTCCCCAACTTCGCACTCTCATAGAAAAATAATTTGGTTGTCAAATTAAAAATCTCTACACTGATAATGGAGGTGAATATATCAAACTTCGGTCATATCTCACCTCAAATGGAATCAACCATCTCACCACTCCACCTCATACCTCACAGTTAAATGGCATTTCTGAAAGACGACACCGTCAAATAGTTGAAACAGGCATGACCTTACTCACCCAATCTCATATGCCCACTCAATATTGACATCTTGCTTTTCAAACAACGGCTTACCTTATGAATCGTCTTCCCACTCCCATCCTTCGAAATAAATCCCCTTTTGAGAGTCTATTTGGCGCATCACCAAATTACAGATTTTTGGGTTATCTATGTTTTTCGTGGCTAAACCATACACTTCTCACAAACTTGAACCCAAATCATCACCTTGTGTTTTTATTGGGTACTCCACATCCCAATATGCTTATAAGTGCCTCAATCTTGACACTAACAAAACATATGTGTCCCGACATGTTACATTCAATGAGAGCCAATTTCCCTTTCAAACTCATTGTGCTATCCCACCCGTTTCTACAGTGTCTGAGTCCCAGCCTTCACTCCAATTGCTACCCCATCTCGATCACCCAACCTTACCTCAGGACCTACCAAACCCGCCTACTCTAGTTCCACCCAGCACCTCATCCACCAACCTTACCCCAGGCCCTGCATCACATCGTTCTCAAGAAGGCACTCCTGCACCTGATCCGGTTCTTACTCACGCGGCCACACATGTTTCTGTTATTCCATCTTCTGCCAGGACTCATAGCATAACCACTCGAGCCATGAATAATATTCACAAGCCTAAGCAGCTTTATATGGTCACCAAACACCCTATTCCAGAATCTATAGAGCCTTCCAATGTCACTCAAGCTCTCAAAGATCCTAAGTGGTGGCAGGCCATGAGTGATGAATTCACAGCTTTGCATCGTCATGGCATGTGGGAATTGGTCCCACCTTCCACTCACATTCAGCCCGTTGGATGTAAATGGGTCTTTCGCGTCAAGCGTAAACCTGATGACAGCATTGATCGTTACAAAGCCCGCTTGGTGGCTAAAAGTTTTAATCAACAGTATGGGCTTGACTATAAAGAAAATTTCTCTCTCGTGGTCAAACCTTCCACAATAAGGGTGGTTCTTTCATCTGTTTTAACCAAGGGGTGGTCCCTACGACAACTTGATGTCAATAATGCCCTCCTTCATGGCAATTTTACTGAAGATGTTACATGAAACAACTCGTTGGTTTTGTTGATCCTCAGTTTCCAACATATCTTTGCAAGCTCTGTCAATCCTTATATAGGTTGAAATAGGCCCCATGAGCATGGTACACGACACTCAGTAATTTTTTACTTCAGATGGGTTTCTCCCAGTCCAAAGTCGATCCCTTTCTTTTTGTCTACCAAAAAGACTTGGTCCACGCCTATTTATTGGTCTATGTTGATGATCTCATATTAACGAGCAATTCTCCTATTTTTGATCAGCAGGTTATACATTAGTTGGGCCAAAAATTTTCACTCAAGGATCTTGGCTCCCTAAATTATTTTCTTGGTGTCGAAGTTATTCCCCATGCACACGGCCTTTTTCTCACTCGAAAAAAATACATTCGAGATCTCTTGACCAAGCATCATCTTGATGGAGCCAAAGTAGTGCAGACGCCATTTTCCACCTCCGAGTCTCTCCACCTTCTCGATGGCACCCCAGCGGTAGACAGTAAAGTCTATCGTCAGATCATTAGGGCTCTCCAATACCTCTCCCTCACCCGGCCTGATGTGGCCTATCCTATGAACTGATTGGCTCAGTTTATGCATAAGCCCATGCAAACGCATTGGTATGCCCTTAAACATCTGATGCGTTATTTGAAAGGGACAATCAACTATGGACTGCAGCTTCATTGTTCCCCCAATCTGCAAGTCTCTGCTTTCTCAGACTCCCACTGGGCTAGGAATGCCGATGATCGCACCTCGACCTCCGCCTACATCGTCTTCTTAGGCTGCAATCCGATCTCCCGGTGTACTAAAAAGCAGCGTGCAGTTGCCCGATCATCCACTGAGGCAGAGTACCGTGCCTTTGTCACCACCACCTCTAAGATTGCTTGGCTCATGGGATTGTTCAAAGAACTTGGTCTTCAACAGTCCACTCCTCCAAAAAATTTCTGTGACAATATCAGTGCCACACAGCTCAGTGTCAATCTCGTTCATCACAGTCGCATGAAGCACATTGCTATTGATCTTAATTTTGTTCGGGATTATGTGAATAAAGGGCTCCTCACTGTCAATCATGTGTCTACTCATGATCAACTAGTAGATGCACTCACCAAACCTCTTGCACGATTACAGTTTCAGACCTTGCGCTCCAAGATTGGCCTCACCGATGGCACAGCCATCTTGTAGGGGTGTGTAACGGAAGATGCAAATCTCCCAAGATAGTCTCTGTGATTTCAGTTTATTCACTTATATGGAATGTATTTACTTACTGCATATAAATCACCTGGTTGTATAGCATGATCATCTCCTTGATTTTAGTTACTGCTCTGTTTATATATTGTACAACTACTATAATGAAATGCATCGAATCCTTTCATACCTTTGCATAAGCGTTTAACCTTTTAGGGAAAAGAAGAATTTTCTGGGAAAGTGAACGAAAATGAGGGAAATAACAGAAAGAGAGAGAGAAATAGAGAGATGAGAGAAGGAGGGTGATGACTGATGATTACTAATTGAGAGAAAAAAAAAAGTGAAAAAACTAGCCATTTTGTAATAGCCGTTGGGGTGTAGAGCAAGGTCACGCGTAAAACGCGTGTTAGTCTTAGTCATTGTTTGTTTTGGATTGAAAATTTAAATCTGAAGTGATATTTTTATTTTTTCTATGAAGATATATTTCTTCTATAGAAAAGAGATATTTAATTGAATTATTAGTATTATATAATTATAACTTTTTATTGCGTATATATAATTATAATTTAGCCACCCATTGTATGGAATTTTAATATTCAGATATAAATTTTTTTTACTAAAAAATAGGTAAAAAAAACTAATCAAAATAAGATTAATAAACAAAACAACTAAAAATAAGTTTGCAGTTATATCACATTAAATTATTATTACTTAAATTCATACATATAAATTGGCTAAATTTCATTTTTTTGTCCTCTAAGTATACCTTATTTCTTATTTTGGTCCCTCAAGATTTTTTTTTTCAATTATAGTCATCAATTATTGATTTCATCCCAATGTAATTCCTTTGATGACATTCTAACGAAATTAATTCTGACATGGGTAAAATCTCACTCCCCAAAAATGACACAACACAATGAGGATTATAAATACGCTACTGTACTAATTTTCAATTATATGGTTAGTGTTTAGAACATATATAAACTAAGAGATCAGTGTGCAATTTTTTCAATTTGCTATGTTTTTTTAACTTGTTTAGAGCGCTAAATACTTTCTAATTTTCTCATTTTCATCAAACATTTGCTATGTTTTTTTATTAAATCAAGAAGAGAAGTTGGAGAGATGCCTAGCATTCATCAATTGCGAAGTTCGAGATTCGACTTATAGTATAGTAAATTTAATCATTTTCATTCATAGATCAATAAATTATTTGTTTTAATAATAATGTTAGGGGTTTTCATCTCCATGCCCAATACTAATTGATTCAATCTGCACCGTAAAACCCAAAATGGATTTAGGCGATGGAGATGATGTGAAAGTTTAGTTGTAGATGAAGATTTACTTGATTGAAGATGGAGATGGTATCTTGAAATTGAAAAAGGAGATGAAGACTTGCTATTTTGGTACTAAAGTTTTATGCTCGTGATTGAGAAAGAGATGATGAAGGAATAGAAGGGTTTTCTCCCGCGCAAATTAACCAAGGAGCGAGATTTTTTCAGTCAACAAATGTTAACCACATCGGCATGCTGACGTAATTCCTGATCAATTTCGTTGAAATGTCACCATGGGATTACATTGAGATGAAATCAATAGTTGAATACTATAATTGAATAAATTATTTGTAGAAGGACGCAAAAAAAATGAGGTACACTTAGAGGACCAAAAATAAAATTTGCTATAAAATTTAATTAAGATATTAATTAACGGATTATAATCCTCAGAATTGAAATAGAATCAAATTTATGGTGAGATTGAATGTCATATCATCAAATGGATAATATCATTATAACATTTAATTTTTTCATAAGCTTGACCTCCATTTAAAATTTCAAATGGAGAAAATCATGCTTCTTAATTAATAGTGGAGGAGCCAAGATTAGTTGAGGAGGGGCAGAGCCCAGTCAAAAGGCAAAAACCCTTATCTAGCCCTCTTTGACACCAAATATGCTGCCTGGTTGGCAGTTCTGCGAATGAAAAACACCATGTAACCAGTCCTCAAAGACGAGGTCCTGTTAATATCCTGCAACACAGCTCTTGCTTTCCAGTGAATAAGAAATTTCTCCATAGCAATACTAGACCACACGATATAAGAGTCGGTCTCAAAGAAGCAGGAGGGGAGATTCACAGCTCATGAGCCATGAAAATGGCTTCTCTCAAAGCTAGAGCTTCAGCAACAATGGGGGAACAAACATGCTTGTTGCCAAAAACAAAAGAATCACGCTGTTAGAAAAAATGATTTTTTTTATGAGAAAAAAAACGTACCTAATTCATGTAAAATAATATATACTTAGTGAAATTGGTGAACGACTAACATTTTTGTATATTTTAAGGGATCACTTGTTTTTTTTCATTTTATTATTATTATCTACTTGTATTCAAACTTAAATAAATAAAAAAGAAAAACAATTGAGTAGATTTCTAGGGATAGAAAAAATAGACACGTAAACCCATATTTGCGTGTGCTCATTTTCTACTTATCTTTTGAATGATAAATGATAAGTATGCATCCTTGATAAAATAAAAGAGAGATCCCTGTTAACATTGTACGAGCATGTATCCTCTCATGTGAAGGAGACCCACAAACACCTTCTGCTTCTGCACATCTCAAATGACTAATCAATAATCAATATTAAGCAAGGTAACGGTAGTTAAGAAAAATAAAAAAATTAAAAGAAAAATACTTATGTGGCATTCACTAGATTCAAAGTTCCCTAATCTAATCTAGTGATTAAAACCAATTGCCATCTTGTGAAACCTTTAGATAGGTAAAAAAAATTATCATCTCCTAAATATTAGAAATACTAGTGACAATCATTTTTTGTGTGCAAACAAGGCACATGTACATGTACCCCTCATTTTCTTTTCCTTTCATTAAAAAAACTTCCCAAACAAAAGATATCTCCATTTCTCTAGTTCCAAACACGTAGTAAATGAATTAACACTTCATAAAAGGCTCCCAAGGTGGCAACTGGATTTAATCATTAACTTTTACTATTTGCAAACCAAATACAATAACTTATGAAATTTTAAATAAATTTCACAAAAATTAGAATAACTTAAAAAATTTCAAATGAATTCCATTAGAAGATTGGTAGTCAAAGCCATTGCCTTTTCTTGATAATAGACGACAACCTCAGTGATAAGAAGCTAAATGACCGTCTCGAAATTCATAAACCTAAAAACCAAAGGAAAAGTATTTGGTAGACAAACTATTGCCTTTTCTTCTTACTCTCTCCTCCCTATCCGAAGGAAGTTGACTCAAAGCCAAAAGCGTCTAGAGAGACATTGTCGTGACTCGTGACTCCTACCTCTATGCTCTCCCTTCAGCACCCACTCTGTCTTCTTTTTAGAAGTGATTAAAAAAGTTTATTTGAGTAAAATTTGAAGCTCTAACCACCGTAATGTCGTGACATTGCAATCTTTCTTCTATAGTCTAACTACAATGTCGCAATGTGACCACGGTCAAAGCTTTGAATCTCAGTCAAATAAACCTTCTCCATCACTCATAAAAGACAAGCAGAGATCACGGCAATGTCTCCGACAACACCTTTGGCTTCAAGTCAGCTTCCTTCCCGCAATCGCTTCTCGTTGCCTACTCTTCCGCGGTGTCATCATTCCTTTTGGCTGCAACTTCTTAGGCTGTGTCAACCTCGACTTTGACATGAACAGTGCCCCAATTATCTAATTCGTTCAAGTTGTGTCAACCTCGTCTTCGATAGGAACAATTTCCCAATTAGCTAATTTGTCTTTTGCCGATGCTTTCAGTCGTAAAGGGAAGACATTGGCTATGGCACTGTTGGAATCAACTAAACTGTCTTATGCGGATGCTTTCAACGGTAAAGAGTAAGCATTGGTTGCCGTGTCCTCACAATCAAGTAAAAATTTGCAGGTTAAAGCCGTGTAAAGGAGCACCATCAAACAGTAATTGAGCAGCTGTTGTCCAAGAATTATATATTCCTAAAGAATCTTGCTTTGGGGAATAGCGAAAGGAAGTGCATGGTGAAAGCTAACCATTTTTTAGTTAAAGTTGAAAATAAAAATATCCATCACTATCACATATTTAAAGTTTAATTGGATGCGTGATAAAATAGATTTTTTTTATTTTTAACTTCGACAAAAAAGTGAATAGCATTAACCATGCACCTACTCTCGTATTTCCAAAAGAAGGGAAGATATAAGCGTCAAAAGACAATTGCTCATTGACCATCCAATAGTGCTCATTTACACAGTTCATAACCTAAATATATAAATATAATATATATATATATATATGATCGGGACGACACCATAACCAATGTCTGCAAAGCATCCGCATAAGGTGATTTAGTTTATTTGAACAACACTATAGTGGAAGTCTGCTCCTTACAACTGAACGCACCATCATAAGACATTTTAGGTGATTTGAACGTCTTAAGCTACAGAAAGTAGGGCTCAATTCTCACCCTAGCATATCATTCAAGATGAATGCCTCAATTCTCAACAAAGCAAACAAATATGGCAAACAACATATTAAACAACCAAAGGTGTGGCCACACAATTAAAGTAAGGCTTTAATCTGAAATGCAATACTAATTAATGGAAGCTTTTTATTTATTACTATCTATAAGAGAGTGTGAGATACTTAGGGGCTCAGATTTTTGCCCGAATTCAACCAAGGCAATGGTTTATATATAGATATAAAGAAATTTGGTCCAATAAACATTTTAAATTAACATTTAGGACATAACACTTTAGATAAAAATTAATTTTAATCACTGCTTAAAATAATTAGCAAACAACGCCAATCACCATAAAATAAAACAAGTAGTTTTGAAACCTTACTAAATTCAATAAAAACATATAACTTAAAACTGAAAATATCATATTCAGCGAGAGATAACGAACTCAAATGGAATTAAATCACCATGAAAGCATATTTCAAACAGAGTTACATCCATGAAAATAAAGATGGACAGGCCTTGTAAAGTCCCTAACTGATTATCATAGCTGATCCCCATAAGCAATCCAGTTCATCTTTAGACCCTTGTTCAAAGTTTTTCATCAAGCAAAACATTCATAACGAGTAGAAGGGATTCAACAAAAAAAAATCAGTATCAAGCCGAGATCAAATCAGTAGGCGCTGATATCACAGTTAAGTTTTGAGATACAAATCAATCAATCAACATGAAATCAAGACTGAATCAAAGCAACCAAAATCTAGCATTGCTTATCCGTTATAAACTTAACAGGACTAATCTACTATTAAAAACACGTTTGATTATCAATCAGACCATATAATCCCACACTCACAATATTTATAAAAAAAGCCCTCACATTCACAAAATTTATCCAAAAAAAAATTCTCACATTCACAATCAATCTTCAAATTATTCGTATATCAAGGGAACCAAGCATATGCAGATTCAGATCATCAAATCGGAAATCTTAGCAGCAAACAGAGATCATTCAAAGAAAAGACAACCAATGGAGGTAAACTGGATTTGGGTGTTTTTTTACCTATGGGTCTCGAGTCTGTGAGTTGAAACATACTGGTTGAGCAATGGCAGTGGTGGAGCACTGCAATAGCGGCTGTGGTGGTGATGAAGACGATGAGATGGTGCTCCGTAACAGTGGAAGGAAAGGCGGCGCTGCGGTGGCCCCACGCTGGAGATGGAAACACGGTGATTGAATGGTGATGATGGAGTGATGGGTAGGCGCGACGGTGGAGAATTCAGACTCGCGCAACTCAGTTCAATCAGCAAGGACAGGGAGTGTTAAGGTTTAAGAGAGGAAGTGAGACAATACAAAGAAGAGAATTGTATTGAATGGTGTGATTTACTTACAAGTGAGCTATCCTATTTATAGGAGCCAATAAGAGAGCCAAAGATATACACAACCAATGTGGGATTAAACTAACTAAGCAATAACTATGCTATACATAATCTAACAGCCCCCCTCAAACTCAAGGTGGAATATGAGAAACCAACTTGAGTTTGAAAACAAGATCACGAAAACGCCCTGGAGGATGTGACTTGGTAAAGATGTCTGCGAGCTGATCCTTGGATGTGACAGAATGAAGCTGTAGGGAGCCTTGAAGGAGATGATGACGGACAAAATGACAGTCAATCTCAATATGTTTCGTCCGTTCATGAAACACATCA
This sequence comes from Bretschneidera sinensis, assembly GCA_023935145.1. Lineage (NCBI taxonomy): Eukaryota > Viridiplantae > Streptophyta > Magnoliopsida > Brassicales > Akaniaceae > Bretschneidera > Bretschneidera sinensis. The sequence goes on along the minus strand of CM043700.1, from coordinate 23,427,080 downwards.
TTATGAGCAATCTGAATAGCACTTCTATTGTCACAGTATACAGGAGTGGCAGCAGAAAGTGATACACCCATATCTTGTAACAACCATCGTAACCAAAGAAGCTCAGAGGTAGTGTCAGCTAAAGCACGATATTCTGCCTCTGTACTAGATCGAGCAACAACAGTTTGTTTCTTACTACGCCAAGAGATAAGAGAGGTGCCAAGTAGGAAACAATAACCGGTGGTAGAACGACGATCTGTAGGATCACCTGCCCAATCTGCATCGGTATAAGCACACAACTGAAGATGAGACTGAGAGGAGAAAAAGAGCCCATGAAACAATGTCCCCTTTAGGTAACGAAGGATGCGAAGAATAGCAGCAAAATGAGTAGAGCGAGGAGCAGCCATAAACTGACTCACCTGATGGACAGCATACGAGATATCAGGTCGAGTAACAGTAAGGTAGACAAGACTGCCAACCAAATGTCGATATAAAGTAAAATCACGAAGAAGTTCGCCATCATGGGGTGTAAGACGAGTATTAAGCTCAGTTGGTGTGTCAACAACCTTACTGTCTGTGAGATTTGCCCGAGAAAGCATATCAGAGATATATTTGGCTTGTGTCAAATAATAACCATCAGAAGAAGACGAAATCTTAAGACCAAGAAAATAGCTGAGAGGACCAAGATCTTTCATCTCAAAATGTTGATTGAGAAACTGTTTAAGTTCCTGAATACCAATGGGATCATCCCCGGTGATAATCATGTCGTCAACATATAATAGAAGAAGTATGATGCCCCGGTCTGTGCGGCGAACAAACAAAGCTGAATCATAGGAGCTGATGGAATATCCAAGGCTAGACAAAGTGTTGCTAAACTTAGCAAACCATGCTCGAGGAGCCTGCTTAAGTCCATATAGAGCTCGACGAAGACAACATACCTTGTTTGTTGGATTAGATAGTCCATGAGGTGGTTGCATATAGACTTCTTCATTAAGATCACCATTAAGGAATCATTTTTAACATCCATTTGAAAAAGTGACCAATGGCGAGAGGCTGCAACAGCTAGCAAAGCACGCACAGAAGATAGACGAGCAACTGGAGCAAAGGTCTCCTCATAGTCCACACCATACTCCTGAGTAAAACCCCTGGCAACAAGTCGAGCCTTGTACCTGTCAACAGTACCATCTGAACAAGTCTTAATTTTGTAAACCCATTTACTGCCAATCACAGACTTTCCAGGAGGCAAGTCAACCAAATCCCATGTATTATTCTTGTGTAAAGCATCAAGTTCCTCTTTCATCGCAGTCTGCCAAAAAGGGTTAGTGGAAGCCTCATGATAGGAGTGGGGCTCATGTAAAGTAGCTAAAGCATGAAAGCAATGAAAATTCTGGAGATGGGATGGAAGAGATCTTACTCTGGTGGATCGGCGAAGGTTTGGAGAGGAAGTGTGAACATGATCCTCATACGTAATAGACCCTGGGGGCTCAGGCGAAGCGACGTCGAGAGTATCAGGTGGAGTGGAATTGAGAGTATTAGGTGAGGGAGACTCGGGCAAGACATTACTAGTGTGAGGTGAGGGAGACTCGGGCAAGACATCACTAGTGTGAGTAGGAGAAATAGGAGGCTCCATAAGTGTGGTAAAAGGAGGAAAAGATGGCATGCTGAATTTGCCAATTTCATGAAATAGTCTATGCTCCCAGAAAACTACATGACGGGAAATACGAAGACGACGAGACACAGAATCATAACACCGATAGCCTTTTTGTTCAATTCCATATCCAAGAAAGCAACACATCCGAGAATGAGGCTCAAGTTTGGTGCGCTCATGAGGTTGGAGTAAAACAAAACAAGCAGAACCAAACACACGAAGATGGTGGTATGAGGGAACATAGCCAAACAACAGCTCGTAAGGAATGCAATTATCAAGGATAGGGGTAGGCAACCTATTGATCGTGGAGATAGCCGTTAGAGTGGCTTCACCCCAAAATGGGGTAGGAACAGATGTGGAAATGAGGAGGGCTAGAACAGTGTCTAAAATGTGCCTAAGTTTATGTTTAGCTCGACCATTTTGTTGTGAAGTGCCAGGACATGACAAGTGAGGAACAGTGCCATAACTTTTTAGGATGTCTTTAAAAGCATGTTGAGTATATTCTAAAGCATTATCAGAACGAAAAGCTTTGATAGGTTTTGAAAATTGGGTTTCAATCATTTTAGCAAAAGTACGATAAATATCCAATAATTCAGAACGAGATTTCATTAAAAATACCCAAGTGTAACGAGAGAAATCATCAACAAAAATTACAAAATAGCGTGAACCACTCATACTAGCAACGGGAGAAGGTCCCAAACATCAGAATGAATTAAATCAAACGAAGCAGTAGCATGAGACTCACTATTATTAAAAGGCAAAGCCGGCTGTTTTTCAAGTTGACACGAAATACAATCAAAAGAACTTTTAGACACTGACCCTAACAACCCCTTTGAAGCTAAAAGTTGTACCCGAGATGCAGATGCATGACTAAGACGTGAATGCCAAAGTGCAAGGGATGGTGGTGACAAGGAGGCAGCAGCAGAGACGTTAGAGGCAGGAAGGTTGGGCAGGTGTAAGGATGAGAGTTCGAACATGCGCCCAATTCTACGCCCGGTCTCAAGGGTCTGACCAGTACGAGGATCCTGCACATTCACACCAGAAAAGTCAAAGATAATTCTATATCCAAGTTCACATATTTGCCCAACGGAAAGAAGATTATAAGATAATTCTGGCACATGAAAAACTTCAGGAATAGAAAGAGAACGACTATTGATGGTGCCTATAGTTTTAACAGTCATAGTGGAGCCATCAGCTGTGCAAATGAATGAGGAATGAGGCGAAGGTGCAGATGTAGTAAATGAAGCTGGGAAAGGTGTCATATGGTTACAACAAGCGGAATCAAAAAACCAAGAGGCAGAATTACCTGGCAAGACTGAGAGGGCAGAGGAAGATGCATTACCAGAACGAGACTGGATGACCTGATTAACTATTGCCTCGAAGTCAGTTGCAGATAAGGTGACAGTAGAACCTGATGACCCGTTAGAGAGTGCAACTGAAGATGAAGCTGTAGTCGCAGATGGATATGGAACAACTGTAGAGAGAGTGCTCTCAGGATGAGCAACTGCTACAGTGGGAGCATTGGATCTTCCCCTTTGCCAACATTTATCAATAGTGTGCCCTCGACGTTTACAAAAACGACAGAAATTGTTGTCACGAGGCTTAGGAGAAGGTCGAGGAGCACCAAACCTGTCAGAATGCTTTGGCTGAAATGATGAAGAACTAGATAATGGAGCAGCCAACACTGAAGGACTATGTTGAGAGTGCATAGTCTGTGATCTGCTTTCTGCACGAACAAGTTCAAATATAGCATTGTCCAAAGTAGGGAGAGGAGAGCGATGTAAAAGTTGCACACGAATAGGCTCAAAATCATCACGTAATGCCATAAGAAAATGGTGAAGACGATGTTGATCCCTTCGTTCAGCATACATTTTGGCATCTGTAGGATCCTTCCAAATAGGATCAGAGAGATCAATTTGATTCCATAAGAATTGCATGCGAGCAAGAAAATCATTAATACTCTGCCTCGGTTCTTGCTTCAGGCAGAAGAGCTCAAACAGGAGCTGATATTCTCGAGCACCATCAACAGCAGAATAACGAGAAGCAAGCATATCCCAAGCACCCTTAGCTTCATCAAAGCTACCAAATAGGGCAGAAATAGATGGAATAGTAGTATTACGAAACCATGTGAGAATTTGATAATGATTACTTTCCCAATCAATGAGACAAGTGAGAAAAGCATCATTAGTTTCAGTAGCCCATTTAACTGGCTTCTCGACAATACCAACCACGTAAGACCAAAGCTTACGACTTTTGAGGAAACTTCTCATAGATTGAGACCAAACAATATAGTTTGTACCATCCAATACAGACTGAACATGACGAAAAATATCTTTTTCTGCCATCTGGTCAAATCTGGTTGTCGGTCAACGGTCAACGGTTGAATAGTGATGTCGATGGAGTGGCGGCTGAGATGATGTTGATGGAGAATGAGACTCCGACTATAGTGGTGACCCGACAGACATGAAAAGGATATTCAAGAAGTTTTTCTGATGTGAAGGATCCACTAATAGTGGCAATCACAGAGCATACTCAACTCTTAATATACCGACAACCTTAAAGAAGTTTTTCTGATGTGAAAGATCCACTAATAGTGGCAATCACAGAGCATACTCAACTCTTAATATACCGAGAACCACGAAGGCTCTGATACCATGTTAAGGTTTAAGAGAGGAAGTGAGACAATACAAAGAAGAGAATTGTATTGAATGGTGTGATTTACTTACAAGTGAGCTATCCTATTTATAGGAGCCAATAAGAGAGCCAAAGATATACACAACCAATGTGGGATTAAACTAACTAAGCAATAACTATGCTATACATAATCTAACAGGGAGCACAGAGGTTACAGCGACGGCAGCTTCGTGAGGTGGTTGACTCGTGGCAGCGGCGGAGGATGGTAGTGATGGTAGGGAAGTAGAGAAGAGCGGTGATCTCTGAGCAGGGGTGGGTTAGAAGGAGATTTTTATTTTTGTCTGTGTTTATCTTTAGGCGAAAGTGAGGGAACGCAGAGAAGAGAGAGGCGTGGTCTGTGTGTAGATGGAGAAGGAGGTTTTATTTTGTTTTCCAGAGGTGACGGCTGAGTGTAATAGAGGCTAGGGTTACAGTTTATTTTACTCTACATTCGCAGATTATGCGTGGATATTGATAAATGTTGGAAAAAACTTCAGTAAAAAATGTATGTTATCTTGTTTAATTTAGTAAAAATGGATATTAATTGACACAAACATTCGGATCATCTAGCTTAGAACTTGGATTGAAGGTACTTGACAACATTCTTATCCAACTGAAAAGCCTTCACAAGAATATCGCTATCCATATCCGGATTAGACCAAGACACTGCATTACCAATTGTAATGACACCAGGATTTTGGCTGCTAAATGCACCAATTGCAACAGCATTACCATATCCAACATTTCTCTGGTAATAACAAACACATCACCCTTTTGAAGAACCTTTGTGACATGTTGGTTTTCGGGGTTCGATGTGATGAATCCAACTTCAAGGCTACCTTCGACAGTTAAGATCTCCGAGGCTCGAGGGTGAGGGCCATGATCTGTTGCCAATGCAACAGAGAAAGAAGCATTTAATCCCATACAATCTACTAAATTGGAAAATTATTGTATTAGATCCGGCTCACCATTAGCTCACATTCGTATCGCATGTCAAGTGTTAGTCTATACAATAACCTCTGCCCGTTAGAGTTAGGATTTATGATTTGACTTACGTTTTATAGACAGTTACCTACAAAAGTTCTTAGTTAGACCAGACCACTTCGAAACTTCACTGATAATTTAAAAAAAAATTATTGGTAACATCAATATAAATATGAAACCAAAAAATAATATTACCAGTGAAATATTTTAAAATTATCCGTACAGTTTTAGACTGATATAAAACATTGGTTTTAAACCTGATCTAACCAAGAAATCCTCGCTTACCCTGCCAAAACTTTAATATTCATCACTTGTTTTCTCTTTTTTTCAGAGTTGCCAATTTCATCTTTGTTTCTTTTATAACCATAATGGCATGAGGAAATAATTTTAGTGAATAGAGAGATTTATTACCCCCAAAACCTTAAAGCTAACGTCTTGTATAATTTGCAGACAAGGTATATGAGCTTTAAGCTTTTTGCACAGTACATAATAGACTATTGCTGTACAAGAACTAAGAGAAAATCCTCTATTTCATGCACTCTAAAAGGAAACCATGAGAAACAGATATCTCTCAAGGAGCAGACTTTGATCCATCACTACTATTCCACTCCCACATAACATTGTAATGGTGCGCTAAATCTTCATCTTTCATAAGATTATCACCCTCAGGTATTAATCCCCTTCTGAAGACGGCAATCTGAGAAGCAAACCCTGGTTCTACGTTACCAGAACCGCTAACCACACTGAACTCAACACTGTAATCGTGCCTTGCTGCTAATTCAGTTGCCTAGTGACTGAACTGCTCCCAAAAGTGGAATTTAACATAATCTAAGTGAAATATGTTTTTATCCAAGTGAAGAAAGAAATGGCCAAGAAAAATAAAATTTTGAAGAAATTGGTGATTTGTGAAGGTTATATATGTTAACGTTTCTTGTGCATTTTCGTTAAAATAGTCATGATAACCATTTCTCTTGAAATTTTACCACGAAATTATAGGTTTTGAAAAGTTACGTCAAAACAAAGGGAACATTTCTCCAAATGGTGCTCTGAAAGCGAAGTTATACCCTCCATAAACTTTGCTTGTTTGAATCAAATTCTCTCCCTCTTTCCAACAATTTCTAATGTACTTTTCACCTATTTTTTTTATGGTTGGTTATCTCGAAAGAAGAATTTTACATGATTTAAGTTGGAAAAAATTACATTTAGCCACCTATAGTATGACCTAACCTATACATAAGGACACGTAGTTTCAAAATATACAAATACCCCTAGATGAAATTTGACTGTTAAACCTTGATTAAAATTTAACGGAAAAAAATCATAATTACCCCACTTTTCTCTCTAACATATTCTTCTTCTTCTTCTTCTTCTTTTTCTTCTTCTTCTTCACTTACCTACACTCTCTCTCAAATATAAAGAAACCAAGATAGAGAAAGTAAAAATAAAAGAGACCCAAAGTAAAGCAAAACAAAAGAGACCCATCATGGGTTCTTCTTCTTCTTCACTCACCATCACAGGTTCTTCTTCTTCTTTTTCTTTACTCACCTATGTCTCTCTATCTTGCCTCTTTCTTCATCACGATCAGGTATTCAACAAGATTTCAGTGGTCACAAATCCGCCAGAAACTACGCTAGGTAGCATAGCTGCTTTAAGAAACGATTTTGGGATCCACCGTCTCCCTCCCTTTTTCTCTCTTAGATCATCTCTCTCTCTCTCTCTCTCTCTCTCTCTCTCTCCCTCTCTCTTCATTTACCTCAATTCAACATCAATGGGGTGGCAAGATATGGGTTTGCCATTTTTTCTTTCTTTTGGGTTGATGCAAATTTGTGACGTTGATGCTCATGAAAACATTGACAATTGGTTATTTACCCAAAAAATTGAAAATTTTTAGATTGTTATTTATCTTTTTCTCTTGATTTTTGGACTTTAATTTCCTAAACATTTTGCTACTATTGATGCCAAACTTGAAGAATATTTTGTAGTTTTATTCTCTTAATTTTTTTATTTCAAAAGGATTTTAGAATTTTGCAATTGATCTAAGGTGAACCTAGACTATATTGAAGTCGAACTACAACTACTTACAAGGAGTCTCTTAGTTGGAAGCTTGGGTACATGATAGAAACTACAATCCATATGAGTTTTGAGGGTGTGATGTGGGGTTATTTTCTTTTGCTTTGGTCTTGTAGTTGTAAACATGGAGGATAGTCATGTGTTTTTTTGTTGAGGGCTTTGTGAAATTTTGTGTGTGAAAGAAGATTAAGAGACTATGTGAAAGAAGAGAGGAAACAAAGTTAAAGGGCATTCTTAGGTTATTACCAAATAAATACTGATGTGGAGTGTTTATTGACCAAAGTTAGTAGATTTGACTAATTGAGATTTAACGGTGGGGGATATTTGTATTCTTAAATCAAAATATGAATATTTCAAGGTGGTATCAGTATGTTTTGAAACTATGAGTTCTTAGCGTATGTTAGTCCATATTATAGGTGGTTAAATGTAATTTTCTTAAATAGGCTTTGGTCCAAATGAAAAAAGAGATTATCAAGAAAAATAAAATTTTGTAAGAAATTGGTGACTCTTGAAGGTTATACACGTTTTCTGGGCATTTTTGCTAAAATAGTTATGATAGCTATTTCCTTTGAAATTTTGCTACAAACTAGGTTTTGAAAAGTTAAATCTAAACCAAATGGACATTTCTTCGAACAGTTCCTGAAGGCCAAGTTATACCTCCAAAAGTTTTGCCTGTGCCAATCGAATTCTCTCTTTTTTTTTCACGACAAATTGTAATGCATTTCTCACTTATTTTTTTGATGGCGGTGACAAAGTAGCATTTAACATCATTTAAGTGAAATACACTTTGAAAAAAGTGAAAAAATAGATGGCCAAGAAAAACTAAATTTAGAAAGATATTGACGATTTTCGAAGGTAGCTCATGTTTGTTGTGTATTTTCATTTAAATAGTCATGATGGAAATTTCCATGGAAATTTTACCATGAGCTAGGTTTTAAAAAGTTACATCAATATCAAAATAATATTTTATCAAACGGTGCCCGAAGTTCAAGTTATGCCCTCCATAAATTTTGCTTGTTTGAATCCGATACTCTTCCTTTTCGCAACAATTTGATATTCACTTTTCACCATCTGTTTGAGGGTTGGTGACCATCGAAAGTAGAATTTTAAATGATTTAAATGAGATATGCTTTGGACCATTGAAAAAAGAGATGGCCAAGAAAAATTAAATTAAATCAAGAAATTGATAATTTTCTAAGGTTTATAGCTCATACTTTTTGTGTATTTTTGTTAAAATAGTCATGATGGCTATTTCCATTGAATTTTTGTCACGAACTAGATTTTGAAAAGTTATATCAAAATCCTAACATTTTCCAAATGGTGCCTCAAAGGTCAAACTATAGCATCCAAAAATTTTCCTTATTTGAATCAAATTCTCTCTTTTTCTAACAATTTGTAATGCACTTTACGATTATTTTTTGACGATGGTAAACTCGAAAGTGGAATTTAACATAATCTAAGTGAGATGCACTTTGGTATAATGATGGCCATGGAAAATCAAATTTTGAAAGAAAATTGCGATTTTTGAAGTCTAGCTCACATTTTTTTTTTGTGCATTTTCGTTGAAATAGTCATAATGATCATTTCCTATTAAATTTTTTCATGAACTAGGTTTCAAAAAGTTACATTAAAAATAAAGGTACATTTTTCTAAACGATTTCCTGAAGGCCAAGTTATACTCTCTAGAAGTTTTGCTTATTTGAATTGAATTTTCTCACAAATTTTAATGCACTTTTTGTCTATTTTTTATTACTGATAATCTTAAAAGTGAAATTTAACATGATTTAAGTGAAATACGCTTTAACCCAAGTTTTAAAAAAAAGATTGATAAGAAAAATCAAATTTTGAAAGAATTTGATGATTTTTGAAGGTTTATAACTCACATTTTTTGCGCATTTTCGATAAAATAGTCATGAAGGCCATTTTATTTGAATTTTTGCTATGAACTAGGTTTGAAAATCGAAAACAAAATCAAACAAACACTTTCCTAAATGGATCCCGGAAGGCGAAGTTATACACTTCAGAAGTTTTTCTTGTTTGAATCAAATTTTCTCTCGCTTTCCCATAATTTAAAATGTATTTTTCATCTATTTTTTAAGGCTGGTAACTTTGAAAGTGGAATTTTACATTATCTAAGTTAAATACCATTTGGTCCGAGTGGAAAAAATGAGATGGCCAAGAAAATTCAAATTTTATAAGAAATTAACGATTTTCGAAGGTTATATAGCTCATGTTTTTTGTGTCTTTTCGCTATTATAGTCACGATGACTATATCCTTTGAAATTTTGTCACAACTAGGTTTTGAAAAGTAACATGAAAATCGAAGGAACTTTTCTCCAAACGGAGCCCAGCGAAGCCTAAGTTTTACCATTAAGAAATTTCGCTCGTGTCAATCAAATTCTCTCTTTTTGACAAATTGTAATGTAGTTTTCGCCAATTTTTTGATTGCTGATGACCTCGAAAGTGAAATTTAACATGATCTAAATGAAATATGTTTTCGTATAATAAAAAAAAATGACCAAGAAAAATCAAGTTTGGAAGGAAATTGACAATTTCAAGAGTTAGCTCATTTTTTTTTTTTTTGCTAAAATTGTTATGATAGCCATTTCCTTTGAAATTTTTTGAACGAATTAGGTTTCAAGGAGTTACATCAAAAATAAAAGGATATTTCTCCAAACGGTGGCATAAAGGCCAAGTTATACCTTTTATAAGTTCTACTCGGGTCAATCCAGTTCTCTCATTTTTTCCTGTCAATTTGTAATGCACTTTTTCTTGTTTTTTCTCATGGATGGTGACCTCGAAAATAGAATTTAACATGATCTAAGTGAAATACACTTTGGCCCAAGTGAAAAAAAAGAGATAGTCAAGAAAAATCAAATTTTGAAAGAAATTGCTGATTTTCGAAGGTTAAAGCTCACGTTTTTGGTGCATTTTGATAAAATAGTCATTATAACCATTTCCTTTGATAATTTTTCACAAACTTTGTTTCAAAAAGTTACATCAAAAGCAAAGGAACATTTCTAGAAACTGTGATCCGATGGCCTAGTTATAGCCTCCAAAAATCTTGCTTGTTTGAATCGAATTTCTCCTTCTTTTTGATAATTTGTAATGTATTTTTGCATTTTTTTTTTAATGATTGGTGACTTCAAAAGTGAAATTTTACATGATCTATGTTAAATACACTTTGGTCCAAGTGGAAAAAGAGATGACCAAGAAAAATCAAATTTTGTAAGAAATTTGTGATTTTCGAAGGTTCATGTTTTTTGTGCATTTTTGTTAAGTAGTTATGATAGCCATTTCTTTCAAAACATGAATTAGGTTTTGAAAAGTTACATCAAAACCCAAGGAATATTTCTCCCAACAGAGGCCAAGTTATATCTTCAGAAGTTTTGATTGAATTGCCTCCCTTTTCCCCATAATTTGTAATGCACTTTTCGCCTAATTTTTGATGGCTGGTGACTTAAAAGTGAAATTTAGCTTAATCTAGGTGAAATTCGCTTTAGTTTAAGTGAAAAAAAGAGATGATCAAGAAATAACAAATTTTGAAAAAAAAAATGACAATTTTCGAAGGTAACTCATGTTTTTCTTGGTGCATTTTCACTAAAATAGTCATGAAAGCCTTTTTTTTTTGAAATTTTTCCACGAACTAGGTTTCATAAAGTTGCATCAAAATCAAAGGAACATTTCTCCAAATTGTGTCGTGAAGGCAAGTTGTACATTCAAGAAAATTTTCTTGTTTGAATTGAATTCTCTCCCTCTTTATGACAATTTGTAATGTACTTTTTGCCTAATTTTTTATGGTTGATGACCTCACAAGTGGAATTTAACATGATTTAAGTTAAATACACTTTGATCCGAGTGAAAAACATATGACGAAAAATATGAAATTTTGAAAGAAATTGGTGATTTTCAAAGGTTCTACATAGTTCACGTTTTTCTTGTGCATTTTCACTAAAATAGTCAATATCAAATTAACATTTTTCCAAATGGTTCCCGAAGGTCAAGTCATGTCCTCCATAAATTTTTTTGTTTGAATCAGATACTTTTCCTTTTACCAACAATTTGTAATACACTTTTCATTATTTATTTGAGGGTTGGTGACCTCAAAAGTAGAATTTTAAATGATTTAAATGAAATATTCTTTGGACCATTGAAAAAAGAGATGACAAAGAAAAATCAAATTATTTCAAGAAATTGATGATTTTTGAAAGTTTATAGCTCATTTTTGTTTTGTGTATTTTCATTAAAGTAGTCGTGATGGCTATTTCCGTTGAATTGTTGTCACGAACTAGATTTTGAAAAGTTATATCAAAATCCTAATATTTTACCAAATGGTGCCTCGAAGGTCAAACTATAGCCTCCAATTTTTTTCCTTATTTAAATCAAATTCTCTCTCTTTTTGACAATTTATAATGCATTTTACGCTTATTTTTTGATGATGGTAAACTCGAAAGTGGAATTTAACATAATATAAGTGAATTGCACTACGGTCTAAGTAAAAAAAAAAAATTGATGGCTATGAGAAATCAAATTTTGAAAGAAATTGGCAATTTTTGAAGTCTAGCTCACTTTTTTTTTTTTTGGTTGCATTTTCACTAAAATAGTCATAATGATCATTTTCTATGAATTTTTTTCATGAACTAGTTTCAAAAAGTTACATTAAAAAGAAAGGTACATTTTTCTAAACGATTTCCTAAAGGCCAAGTTACACTCTCCAGAAGTTTTGCTTATTTGAATTGAATTCTCTCACAAATTTTAATGCACTTTTTGCCTATTTTTTATGATTGATAATCTCGAAAGTGAAATTTAACGTGATTTAAGTAAAATACGCTTTAGCCCAAGTTAAAAAAAATATATGGATAAGAAAAATCAAAATTTGAAAGAATTTGACGATTTTTGAAGGTTTATAGGCTCATATTTTTTGTTCATTTTTGATAAAATAGTCATGAAGGTCATTTTCTTTGAATTTTTGCCACGAACCAGGTTCGAAAATCGACAACAAAATTAAACAAACATTTTTCTAAATGGATCTTCGAAGGCGAAGTTATACGCTTAAGAAGTTTTGCTTGTTCGAATAAAATTTTCTCTCATTTTCCCACAATTTATAATGTATTTTTCATCTATTTTTATGGCTGGTGACTTCAAAACTGAAAATTTACATGAATTAAATTAAATACGGTTTGGTCAGAGTGAAAAAAAAAAAAAAAGATATGGCCAAGAAAACTCAAATTTTATAAGAAATTGATGATTTTTGAAGGTTATAACTCATGTTTTTTTGTCTTTTTGCTATTATAGTCATGATGACCATATCCTTTGAAATTTTTCCACAACTATGTTTCAAAAAGTTACATCAAAACCGAAGCAACTTTTCTCCAAACGGAGCCCAGCGAAGCCCAAGTTATACCGTTAAGAAATTCGCTCGTGTCAATCAAATTCTCTATTTTTGACAAATTGTAATGTAGTTTTCACTTATTTTTTTATTGCTGATATCCTCGAAAGTGGAATTTAACACGATCTAAGTGAAATATATTTTGGTATAATAAATAAAATATGACCAAGAAAAATCAAGTTTTGAAAGAAATTGACAATTTTCAAGAGTTAGCTCATGTTTTTTTTGTTGCTAAAATTGTCATGATAGCCATTTCCTTTGACATTTTTGCACGAATTAGGTTTTGAGGAGTTACATCAAAACTAAAAGGATATTTCTCCAAATGGTGACCTAAAGGCCAAGTTATAACTTTTAGAAGTTCTACTCGGTTCAATCGAGTTCTCTCATTTTTTTCCTGGCAATTTGTAATGCACTTTTACCTTTTTTTCTCATGGATGGTGACCTCAAAAATAGAATTAACATAATCTAAGTGAAATAAACTTTGATCCAACTGAAAAAAAGAGATGGTCAAGAAAAATCAAATTTTGAAAGAAATTACTGATTTTCGAAGGTTTTAGGTCACGTTTTTGGCACATTTTTTATAAAATAGTCATGATGGTCATTTCCTTTGAAAAATTTTCTTGAACTTTGTTTCAAAAAGTTACATCAAAAGCAAAGGAACATTTCTAGAAACTGTGATCCGATGGTCTAGTTATACCCTCCAAAATGTTTGCTTGTTTGAATCGAATTCTCTCACTCTTTTCGACAATTTATAATGTATTTTTGCATATTTTTTGATGATTGGTGACCTCAAAAGTGAAATTTTACATGATCTAAGTTAAATATGTTTTAGTCCAAGTGGAAAAAGAGATGACCAAGAAAAATCAAATTTTGTAAGAAATTTGTGATTTTCGAAGGTTCATGTTTTTTATGCATTTTTACTAAAATAGTTATGATAGCCGTTTCTTTCAAAACATAAATTAGTTTTTGAAAAGTTACATCAAAACTCAAGGAACATTTCTCCCAACGGAGCCCTGAAGGCCAAGTTATATCTTCAGAAGTTTTGATTGAATCACCTCATTTTTCCCCACAATTTGTAATGCACTTTTTGCCTAATTTTTGATGGCTGGATGACTTAAAAAGTGGAATTTAGTTTGATCTAGGTGAAATTCGCTTTGGTTCAAGTGAAAAAAAGAGATGATAAAAAAAATCAAAATTTGAAAAAATTGGCAATTTTCGAAGTTTGTAACCCATGTTTTTTGTTCATTTTTACTAAAATAGTCATGAAAGTTTTTTTTTTTTTTTTGAAATTTTGCCACGAACTAGGTTTCGTAAAGTTACATCAAAATCAAAGGAACATTCTCCAAATTGTGTCCCAAAGGCAAGTTGTACACTCCAGAAAATTTTGTTGTTTGAATTGAATTCTCTCCCTCTTTATGACAAATTGTAATGTACTTTTCGCCTTTTTTTTTTTATATGGTTTGTGACCTCACAAGTTGAATTTAACATGAATTAAGTTAAATATGCTTTGATCCAAGTGAAAAAAGATATTACGAATAAAAATAAAATTTTGAAAGAAATTGATGATTTTCAAATGTTATACATAGTTCACGTTTTTCTTGTGCATTTTCGCTGAAATAGCTATGATGACCATTTCCTTTGAAATTTTGTCATAAACTAAGTTTCAATAAGTTGCTTCAAAATCAAAAGAACATATCTCTAAATAGTATCCCGAAGGTCAAGTTATACACTCCCTTTTTTTTTTTTTGAATTGAATTCTCTCACTCTTTTCAAAATTTTATAATATACTTTTTGTTTATTTTTTTATGGTTGGTGATCTCGAAAGTGGAATTTAACTTGATATATTTGAAATACACTTTCTTTTAAGTGAAAAAAAATTGACGATTTTTGGAGGGGTTATCATTTTTTTGCGTATTTTCTCTAAAATAGTGATGATAATCATTTTCTTTGAAAAATTTTCACGAACTAGGACTTAAAATTTTTCATCAGAGCCAAAGGAACACTTCCCCAAACGGAGCCCAGGAAGCCAAGTTATACGCTTTGAAAAATCATCAATCTCTTTAGAATGCACTTGGACGATTCCTTATCTACCTAGAATAGACCATGTTTTGGTTAGATCACGTTGAAATATTTTTGGAATCGAAAATTTCCAAAAGAAACAAGAGCAATATACATGAATGTTTCTACTAAATGTAAAAATTGTCCGTTTGTATGGGCAAAATTTCTAGAGACAATATCTTTGTGATCAGACTCCCATTTGGGTTCATCTCTTTTTGATCTTGCGTAAGTTTTGGTGGACTAGGCCCTGGCCATGGCTAGATGGAAACCACGAAAATTCCAAATTGAGTCATAATAATGCGAAAAACAATTATAACTATATATAGACTTTGGGAAAGCACCAATTTCTTTCAAAAACGCGTTTTTATAATTCCTTATTTATGTAGAACAAGCCATATTTTGGTTATGCCATGTTGAAGTCTATGTTTTGAAACCAAAATTTCGAAAAAGAAAAGAAAAATACATGAAAATTTCTTCGAAAAGGTATTAATTGAGCCTTGTAAGGGCAAAATTTCTGGAGACCGTATCCTTGCGCTCAGAATTTGGTCTGGGTCATTTTTTTTTTAATCTTGCATAAATTTTGGAGGACTAAACCCTGGAATAGAGTCCCAAGGATACGGCAAAAATTCCAATTTTTAGTGTAACTTTTTGTGGACTAAGCTTTGGCAAAGGCTCAAAAGAAACGTCAAAAAATTCCAATTTGAAAAATCATTAATTTCTTTCGGGACACGCTTTAGCTGAGATGATTCCTTATCTACCTTGAACGTACCATGCTTTTGTTAGGTAATGTTGAAGTCTACATTTTCAAGCCAAGAATTTCCCCAAAAAAACAAAAAAAAAACAAAATGCATGAAATTTTTCAAAAAAAAAAAGTGAAAAAATGTCGAGTTCTAAGGGAAGATTTTCAATATCTTCGTGATTGGAGTCCCGCTTTGGATAATCTTCTTTTTGATATCGCGTATATCTTGAAGGACTAGGCCTTGGCAAAAGCTTGAAGAAATGACAAAAATCATAATTTGAGAGAAAATAAGAAACTGTGAACTATACCTTTTGAAAAATCATCAAATTCTTTCATAACACTCTTAAGCTAAGGATGATTCCTTATCTACTTAGAATAGACAATGCTTTGGTTAGTTCAAGTTGAAATCTATTTCTGGAACATAAAAAACAAGAGCATGATGCAGAAAAATTTCTCCAAAAAGGTAAAGTGAATTCTTGTAAGATCAAAATATTATTTAGCCAAAACTAAATTAAGTACGCATGAGTTTACAAGAGTCATATGTAATAATAAAAAAGAGATTAAAAGTATATTTGTAAAATTATTGATTTTTATATCCCATTTAAAAAAAGTAAACAAATAATACGAAACATTCATTTTTAAAAAAATAAACTAAAAATATAAAAAAGAGGGAATAAACAATTGTATCTAATGATCATAGTAGACACCCGTCTCACTATTAGTACACAAATTTTTGTGGGTTCCCGAATTGGAACCTTCTTTGTGAGCTAATGATGATCTGGGCCTATATAATAATTTTTCTATATCTAGTGGGGTGCATGAGGTTAAAGAATTTTTCCATTACTCTTTATCCACAGAAATTAGAAAATATTATCGAATTAGTGGAAATAAAATAAACTCAAACCTTAAAGATAAAGCCATATGGTACAATGCAGAAGAAGCTCAATGTATTAATACTTTAGAGCTCATGATATATATATTGTCATACAAATTGGACTGATACTTGTGTAATCTGGTTTTTGTCATTAATTATCTCTTGATCCAGTCAAAATATTCAAAACAAATCTTTTAATTGATTAAATTTGCTTAAAAACAATATAAAAAAATCCTTCAAATGTATGAAAACCCATTATTAATTCAGGATTTCTGAGATGTCATGATATGCACTATATAGTATTTAGATAAAAAAAGGAAAAATAAAAAAATAAAAAAAAAAAAGAGAAGAAAGTTTCTTCTTCTTTAGACAAGAGGGGCCGGCCAAGATTCCATTACGGACATTTGCATAATTAGCAAACTGCATCACAACTATTTTGATTTGACATGAAATTTTGATTTGACTCCTTCAGCACTGCTTAATTAATTAGACGGCATAATTATCCCTTTAAATTCCTCTCAAGTTCTCCCTATATAAACAAAGATTCACATTCTTATTCTTCCACAGCTCTTAAGTACTTAGTTCCTCCTCTTTATATTCAAGAAATAGCTACTAACATACAAAGGTGTTTGATTAAAATCAGTAATTAATTATCAAAAAATGGCTACTAATCATATCCTTTTGTTGGGACTTTTAGCACTTTCTTTCTCTGTTGCGTTGGCAACTGATCATAGCCCTCTTCAGGATTTTTGTGTTGCTGACTCCAAAAGTCAAGGTATAACTAACAAACCCTGCAGATACATTTTTTTCCCTTATGTTTTTGCATGCATATATGGATAGTTTTACGTTGCCCATAATAATTCATTTTTTAGTCTCCAAAAGCATCAAGTATTTATGTAAATAACCAAATTAATCCACATTTTTAATTACTACATGGCAGTGCTAGTGAATGGACTTACTTGCAAGGATTCAAAGCTAGTTGAAGCCAATGATTTCTTCTTCAGTGGATTACACTTAACAGGCAACACATCAAACGCAGTAGGTTCAAGGGTGACTCCTGTAAACGTAGTCCAAATTCCAGGACTCAACACTCTTGGCATCTCACTTGCCCGAATCGACTACGCCCAGTGGGGAATCAACCCTCCTCACACTCACCCTCGTGCCTCGGAGATTTTAACCATCATCGATGGTAGCCTTGAAGTTGGATTCATCACTTCAAACCCTGAAAACCGACTTATCACAAAAGTTCTTCAAAAGGGTGATGTGTTTGTTTTCCCTGTTGGACTTGTTCATTTCCAGAGAAATGTTGGATATGGTAATGCTGTTGCAATTGCTGCACTTACCAGCCAAAACCCTGGTGTCATTACAATTGCTAATGCAGTGTTTGGGTCTAATCCGGATATCGATAGCGACATTCTTGTGAAGGCTTTTCAGTTGGATAAGAATGTTGTCAAGTACATTCAATCCAAGTTCTAGTTAGATGATACAAAATGTTTATATCAATTAATGTGTGTCTTAATTTGTGTGTTTTAGTACTTTAGTTTGTTTAATTTAATTTAGTATTCATAAACCAGTCTGTATTTGTCCTTAATTAAATGTTGAGTATTTGAATCTTTGTACTAGCATTGTCATGTAAGTGTTTTGCAATGTGATTGAATTTTATAGTAGTGTGCTGGGTTTAATACAACAGAATATTTTCATATTACCTTTTTTATTAATTAAAAAGGGTGAATTATGAGTACAATTATTTAATAACAACTCTATAAGCCTAATAGATAACAGCCTATCACTACAATAGTTCATACAAACTCACAGTGAGAGAAATTATTAACATATAAATTAAAGAAATAACTTACACTTATAATCATTTTAATTTTCTCTTGTTTACAACAATAAATAATGCTAGATGGTGGAGGTTAACTAATTTTGCAGAATTTTGATGTTTATAGTTTTGTACTTTTAGGAGGGAACTGAACATGACTTATCTGGAGATGATAAGATGAGGAGGAGGAAGAGGAGCCTTTGAGTAGTCGAGTCACCTGTGGAAATCATTTAGTTAAAGGAAATATGGGTCATGGAATGGAAAATTATATCGTAGCAGAAAATAGGAGCATCAATGGCCATGATTTAGGGTTATATGCAATTTTGACGGTCACTCAGGTCGTGATGTCGCAGACTATTTGCAAAGCCATCTTTTTTATAACAAATTTTGATGTTTTGTTTAACTTCATTCACCTAAATATTATGACTACGTTAATCTTTTTCAACTTAAATTCTTGTTGTATTTCTATAATTAGCCTGATTTCTGGACAAACCCGAAACCGGCAATCAAGAGGGCATACAAAGTTACAGATGAAGAGATTTTGGAGAATATAGTTGGTTCCCTAGGCTCGATAGCAGTTACAGCAATACTTATTGATGGAGAGAAACTAATTGTGGCTAATGTTGGCGACTCTCGGGCGGTCATATGGAGAATATAGTTGGTTCCCGCTTTCATAAAGATTTATCGGATGATACTATGATTTATTGCATTTGTTTTGCAGGTTATGTCAAATGAGGATGCTTTTGATTCCATTAGGGAGATAACAGATTCTCGGCAGGGAGAATCAGAAGAGTTTATTAAAGAGGCATTAGCTAGGGAAAGCAAAGATGATATCTCATGCATAGTTGTATCTTTTCAGTGATCGATGTCCAAACATAAATATTTTATATGCAAGATTTGGGTAGTGGCATTTACTTTGACCTGTTGAAGCTGAGAGTTTGATTCTCTTTTAAACAAGATGCACTTACCACCTGCTTTGATTTTGGATAATTTGAAGGAAAATCAGAAAGAAAAATGAAAGAAAAGGGAAGAACACATTTTTTGGAAAAAATAACAATTTTACGAAACTAAGTGGAAAAAAAATGTGGGCTGACAATTTTTCTTTTTTAGATTTTTCTTTCCATCCATTTTCCCAAGATCCAAACACATCCTCACCCAAAATTAATAAGGAAATCGCAATGGGAAACACAAACTCAAAGTTTTATGCTCTTTTTTACACTATGTATATAAATGGACAGACCAATAACAGATGTATAAATGGACAGACCAATAGCAGATATACAATGCTGCAACAGTAATAACCTGAGCAGAAAAAAGGGTATATAGAGAATTAAAACCTCCTACTAATGCTACTTAAAACCTCATATCAAATCGATACTCGAAACACTGCAGAGTTCTGCATTCCAATTCATGAACTGTCTGGAAGAAGAGTTATCTCTTGGAAAACCTTCAACCTGTTTCTCCTCTTCACATTTATGTCCTTCCCAGACAAAGAATCCTTTTCCTTTACTGGCACAGAATTATAGCCTTCAAAGCATAAAGAACGGCGTACTGCAGCAGTATTCCTTGATGAGAAACCATTCCCTGATGTACCATATTCATATTTAAGATCAAGCGATTCGCCCAACTCCTGGCTTAAAGTTTCCGTCTGACTCTGTGGATAATGACTTTGATACATAATGTTGGAATCCAGATTTTCATCATTGAATTCTTCTTCACTGTTACAACCATAAGGATAATAATTGCTTTGCTTCTTTTTTCTCATTAATTCCTCTTTTTCTTCTTCTTCTTCTTCTTCTTCAGCGATATCTGCCCAAGTCTTCTTAGCTTTACCCACTGAGCAATCCTCACTTGACTTTGGATTCGCATTAA
Organism: Bretschneidera sinensis; assembly: GCA_023935145.1. Classification (NCBI taxonomy): domain Eukaryota; kingdom Viridiplantae; phylum Streptophyta; class Magnoliopsida; order Brassicales; family Akaniaceae; genus Bretschneidera; species Bretschneidera sinensis. Next base: position 23,406,972 of record CM043700.1, on the reverse strand, counting down.
TGAGCTGATGCAGATCGTCTGACTTATTATAAGTGTTGTCCAAGCTGAAACATTCATCCAAGACAGTATTAGTTGAGTTCACATATCTTGATACAGTGATACCAGAACTCCCCTCCAGATTATGTTCATTTTCTGAATTTTCATCAATTGAGGTTGCTAGTTCTTCATTCAGATTCTGGGTTGCATGTGAATGCACATTTTGTTCATCCAAGACAGTATTGGTTGAGTTCACATATCTTGATACAGTGATACCAGAACTCCCCTCCAGATTATGTTCATTTTCTGAATTTTCATCAATTGAGGTTGCTAGTTCTTCATTCAGATTCTGGGTTGCATGTGAATGCACATTTTCAGTGGTTATAGCCTTCTCAAATGAAAGTTTGCGAACTGAACTACCAACCCGATTCTCTCCCCATCTACATCCTCCCTTATCTCCGCTATTAAAGCCCTGTGAACAACTTCTTGGTTGTGTGAATAGAACTCCTGAATTCCTTCTAACAGGTGCTGGGGAAGCATATGCGTTCTTGTGTGAAGAACTAACATCAGTTTCAGTCATAAGAACATGATTTCTATTCATTCTGCTTGCAAAATTAGACGTTGCACATGGGGTTTCAGAATGAGAACTTCTACTCCAGTTATCTGAACTAACTTTCAATCCGAATGATATCCACTTTGAGCTCTCTTTTCCATTTCCATAGAGATTGTCCTCAGAGTGATTTGATCTTCTATTTTGTTCTTGTTGTGACTCCATCTCTGTTAGCATCTGAAATGCCCGTTCATAGGATTTTGCATAGGACTCATCCATTTCTTTATTTCCCGTTAAATCTCTTACATCCTGGAGAAGAGATTTTGCTTCATTAATCCTGTTCATGTGCATCAAGCAGATTGCCAGATTGCATTGCTTGTTCATATCTGGCTCCAAAGATAGAGCTTTCCTGTAGTGATACATATGCTCTCAGAGAAGATACACCCTTTTTCTTCAAATAAGGCATAATAAGGCCTATATCTTCAGTGCAAGGAAGAACTTACCTGTAATGCTGTTCGGCAATTCCATAATTATGTTGCTGCAAGTAAGCCCAGGCCAAGTTCCCCAATATCCTGTATTCTCAGAGAACCAGTCAGATAATGTGCACAAATATTTAGAAAGAACAATAAAGAAGAAATCCAATAGATGCGATACCTACCTTGATTTCTCTTGTTCGATAGTTATTAGAGTCTTCTTCCCTTGAGACTTTACCATCTTTGTTTTCTTCCCACCAAAAGCTACACCTTCTTCGATGTTCATCAGTTTGTGCTGAAGCAGTTGAATCTCTTCTTCAACCCTCCCAGATCTCTGTAGAACCAAATGATTATACAGACAAACATAGGCATATGATCTCCATGGAATTACATAAAAAAGGCTGTAAAAAGAAAAACAGATATGATAAGAATCACACTGCAACTGATACATTAGACCACATATCCTTACCAATTTCCTATTATACAAATAAGAAGCCAGCAACATATATATCATATCACTTTACCTTTCGCTTTTAAGAAAACCACTCCACAGAAGCAAATATCAGTCCTTACACTTCATTCTCTAATAAAAAACTCAGTGTAAATCCCGCACATGCTGTGGGGGCTATGCTAGTAAGACATTTTAAACGTGATGAAACTAATAGTAATTCTCAGATGGATTTCTTACAGATGCTGCATACAACATAATCATATTATTTCATTTCCATCAAATGCCAAAATGCACCCTCATGAAGGAACTATGTATTTCCAATTCAATGCAATCAGTTATGGCATATGATAATCCTTAAATTGGCATTACCTATTGCAAAAACATATGCAGATCATCACTCATTTTTCCCTCTTTTATTTCAACTATTTTTAATTATATCTCAAGTAGATCTTCCCGAGAGTAAATGAAACGCCTCCAAAAAATTTTAAAGAGCATGAGAAACGTAGCTTTTACTCTTCCCACATTAGACTCAGATGTCAATTAACTATTGATTTAACAATCTTAGCTGATACATATGGGAGTGAAAAAAAGGGTTGGGATTATCAAAACAAAAAATTATAAGTATATTATTATAACCTTATCTCTTTTTCTTCACACTTTAGACTCAATTTTCGAGTAACTTCATCAATTGTGCCTTAACTGATGCATATGGGAGTGAAAAGAAAAGAGCTGAGCTTATCAAAATATACACACAAAAATTCTCAATACCTAAGACCAGTAGCTCACTTTTTCTTGACAAACTAGTTGAAACAGATAATTCCATAAAAATAAAGTGTTCTGTTACCTTGTAGAGTTCAATTAGCACGTTGTCCAGAGATTCCTGAGACTCATAAGGGCAGAGATGACGAAAAGATTTAATCGCCTCGATTGCCTCATCAGATCGATCCAATTGTTTCATCACAACCGCCATGTCTTTCAGAGCACTATCAACTCGATCCCCAGCATTTATAGCAGCCCAGAACAGGGAAATAGCCCTACTTGGGTCCTTCTCTATTAACTGTTCTTGAAAATTTGAGGATCAGAACAACACATAAAAAAAGCAAGAACAGAAAATGACAAATTCAATGCAAGCTTTACAGAAGAAAACAAAACTAGTAAGTCCTTTTATGCTTAACTTTAGTGGTAACTTGTAATGGAGAGAGAATCTAAGGTATTATCATTAATAAAAGCCCACATAATCAATACTTTCTTGGAACAAAACTTCAGTGTTCTTTTTGGTTGCAAATGAATTGAAAGAAATAGAAATAATATGAAATCTCATTTATGTCTTACACAACCATTTGGCTGTCAGTAGTAATTCTTCTCATAAATACCTCAGATTACATAAAACATCATAACTCACTTCATTCTCATACACATTTCCTAGTAACCAAACAGAGGATTTATGGGTGAACTTAAAATTATTACTAAATTCTTTTTCAGGAAGATTTTCGAAGTATTTGATCATTGTTAATGAAATTTAAACAATTAAACTAAATGTAGTATAAGCTTCAACTACCAATAATATAAACTAATAGATATGCATCAAAATCTTTACAAACCAACAAAAATTAGAAAATTAAAAGAAAATGGAAAGAGAAGCAAGCGGAGAATCTTGAAAAGGAAAACAAGAACCAAAAAAGGGCATAAACATGAAATCAAAAACAAATCCACCAAAAAAAGAAAATACAGTAAAGACCCAGGAATCAAAACAAATAAAACAAAATAAAAATCCCCCCACCTGAACATGTTTGGCCCTGACATAAGGAGAATCACCAGCAGGCACCTTGTGGATGATATGAAAGAGATCAACCTTGTGCGCCGGTGATATTCTCTTCCTCTCCGATATTGGCATCGCCACAGAATCTGTCTGCCCTGACTTCCATGTTGGCGGTGGCGTCAAAAAGCCCCTCGTCGTAAAATTCTTTTTGTTGGACCACATTTCCTGCAACTGGTGTCACGTTCTTGGGAAAATCTTAAATACCCCGTTCTTTAATTCCCAAGAAAGTGCTCTCTGGTAGTTGAAAAACCGCCTTAACTTTAAAAAAAATTTAGCGTTGATCACAAAAGAAAGAGAGAAAGTTGTCACTTCCTCGGAGAATTTGTAATTTATTTTTGAATCACCAAGAAAGTGGTTCTAGCAGTAGGAGAAACAAATTTTCTTGAGAAAAGAGAAGAAGAACATTCTTTGGGAAAAGAAGAATTTTCTGGGAAAGTGAACGAAAATGAGGGAAATAATAGAGAGAGAGAGAGAGAGATGAGAGAAGGAGGGCGATGACTGATGATTACTAATTGAGAGAGAGAAAAAAAAATAAAAGAAGGGAAAAACTAGCCGTTTTATGATAGCCGTTGGGGTTTAGAGCAAGGTCACGCGCAAAACGCGCGTTAGTCTTAGTCGCTTTTTGTTTTGGATTGAAAATTTAAATCTGAAGTGATATTTTTATTTTTTCTATGAAGATATATTTCTTACTTAGAAAAGAGATATTTAGATGAATTATTAGTATTATATAATTATAACTTTTTATTGTGTATATATAATTATAATTTAGCCACCCATTGTATGGAATTTTAATATTCAGATATAAATTTTTTTACTAAAAAATAGGTAAAAAAACTAATCAAAATAAGATTAATAAACAAAACAATTAAAAATAAGTTTGCAGTTATATCACATTAAATAATTATTACTTAAATTCATACATAAAAAATTGGCTAAATTTCATTTTTTTGTCCTCTAAGTATACCTTATTTTTTATTTTGGACCCTCAAATTTTTTTTTCAATTATAATCATCAACTATTGATTTCATCCCAATGTAATTCCTTTGATGACAGTCCAACGAAATTAATTCTGACATGGGTAAAATCTCACTCTCTAAAATGACACAATACAATGAGGGTTATAAATACGTTGCTATACTAATTTTCAATTATATTGTTAGTGTTTAGAACATATATAAACTAAGAAATCAGTGTGCAAATTTATTCAGTTAGCGTTAATCAACTTGTTTAGAGTGTTAACTACTTTCTAATTTTCTCTTTTTAATAATAATTTTATGGGTTTTCAACTCCATGCCCAATACTAATTGATTTAACATGCACTGTAAAACTCAAAATGGATTTAGGCAATTCTTAGACAAATGAGACATAAATGGAGATAGCAATATAAAGAGAGGGTGAGACAAAGAAGGAGATAGAGAGAAAGATATCGCTATAGAGATGGAGATAAGGAAGGAGACCGATACAAAGATGGAGATGATGTGAAAGTTTAGTTGTAGATAAAGATTTACTTTATCGAAGATGGAGATGGTATCTTGAAATTGAAAAAGGAGATGAAGATTTGCTATTTTGGTGCTAAAGTTTTATGCTCGTGATTGAGAAAGAGATTATGAAGGAATAGATGGGTTTTCTCCCACACAAATTAACCAAGGAGCGAAATTTTTTCAGGTCAACAAATGTTAACCACATCAGCATACTGACGTAATTCCCGATAAATTTTGTTGAAATGTCACAATGGGATTACATTGAGATGAAATCAATAGTCGAATACTATAATTGAAAAAATTATTTGTAGAAGAACCCAAAAAAAAATGAGGTACACTTAGAGGACGAAAAATGAAATTTATGCTATTAATTAACTGATCATAATCTTCAGAATTGAAATAGAATCAAATTTATAATGAGATTAAATGTCACATCATCAAATAGATAATATAAATTCAAATTTATCATTATGACATTTAATTTCGTCACGAGCTTTGACTTCCGTTTAAAATTTTAAACGGAGAAAATCACGATTCTTAATTAACAACGGAGGAGCGAAGATTAGTTGAGGAGGGGCAGAGCCCAGTCAAAAGGCAAAAACCCTTCTCTAGCCCTCTTTGACACCAAATATGCTGCCTGGTTGGCAGTTCTGCGAATGAAAAACACCATGAAAGACGAGGTCCTGTTAATATCCCGCAACACAGCTCTTGCTTTCCAGTGAATAAGAAAGTTCTCCATAGCAATACTAGACCACATGATATGAGAGTCGGTCTCAAAGAAGCAGGCGGGGAGATTCACAGCTCATGAGCCATGAAAATGGCTTCTCTCAAAGCTAGAGCTTCAGCAACAATGGGGGAACAAACATGCTTGTTGCCAAAAACAAAAGAATCACGCTATTAGAAAAAATGATTTTTTATGAAAAAAAACGAACCTAATTCATGTAAGTTATATATAAAATTTTTTATAATAAATACAATTCAATTAAAATAATATATATTTAGTGAAATTGGTGAAGGACTAACATTTTTGTTTATTTTAAGGGATCACTTGTTTTTTTTTATTTATTATCTACTTGTATTCAAAGTAAAATAAAAAAAATAAAAAATAAAACAAGAGAGAGAAAAAATAAGAGAGATCCCTGTTAACATTGTATGAGCATGTATCCTCTACCCACAAACACCTTCTGCTTTTGCACATCTCAAATGACTAATCAATAATCAATATTAAGCAAGGTAACAGTAGTTAAGAAAAATAAAAATATTAAAAGAAAAATATATTGCCAAAAGAAATTTCTAATAAAGAATACTTATGTGGCATTCACTAGATTCGAAGTTCCCTAATCTAATCTAGTAATTAAAACCAATTGCCATCTTGTGAAACCTTTAGATAGGGTTATCCAGGTGAAAAAAAAAAAATTTATCCTCTCCTAAATATTAGAAATACAAGTGACTCATTTTTTGTGTGCAAACAAGGTACGTGTACATGTGCCCCTCATTTTCTTATCCTTTCATTAAAAGAACTTCCCAAACAAAAGACATCTCCATTTCTGTCATTCCAAACACGTAGTAAATGAATTAACACTACATAAAAGGTTCTCAAGGTGGCAACTGGATTTAATCATTAACTTTCACTATTTGCAAACCAAATACAATAACTTATGAAATTTTAAATAAATTTTACAAAAATTAGAATAACTTATAAAATTTCAAATGAATTCCACAAAAATTAGAAGATTGGTAGTCAAAGCCATTGCCTTTTCTTGATAATAGACAACAACCTCAGTGATAAGAAGCTAAATGACCGTCTCGAAATTCATAAACCTAAAAACCAAAGGAAAAGTATTTGGTAGACAAACTATTGCCTTTTCTTCTTACTCTCTCCTCCCTATCCGAAGGAAGTTGACTCAAAGCCAAAGGTGTTTAGAGAGACATTGTCGTGACTCGTGACTCCTACCTCTATACTCTCCCTTCAGCAGCCACGCTGTCGTCTTTTTACAAGTGATTAAAAAAGTTTATTTGAGTAAAATTCAAAGCTCTAACCACCGCAATGTCGTGATATTGCAATCTTTCTTCTATAGTCTAACTACAATGTCGCAATGTGACCGTGGTCAAAGCTCTGAATCTCAGTCAAATAAACCTTCTCCATCACTCGTAAAAGACAAGCAGAGGTCACGACGGTGTCTCCGACAACACCTCTGGCTTCGAGTCAGTTTCCTTCCCGCATTCGCTTCTTGTTGCCTACTCTTCCGCAGTGTCATCATTTCCTTTGGCTGCAACTTCTTAGGCTGTGTCAACCTCATCTTTGACATGAATAGTGCCCCAATTATCTAATTCGTTCAAGTTGTGTCAACCTCGTCTTCGATAGGAACAATTTCCCAATTAGCTAATTTGTCTTTTGCCGATGCTTTCAGTCGTAAAGGGAAGACATTGGCTATGGCATCGTTTGAATCAACTAAACTGTCTTATGCGGATGCTTTCAACGGTAAAGAGTAAGCATGGCTGCCGTGTCCTCACAATCAAATAAAAATTTGCAGGTTACAAGCCGTGTAAAGGAGCACCATCAAACAATAATTGAGCAGTTGTTGTCCAAGAATTATATATTCCTAAAGAATCTTGCTTTGGGGAATACCGAAAGAAAGTGCATGGTGAAAGCTAACCACTTTCTAGTCAAAGTTGAAAATAAAAATATCCATCACTATCACGTATTTAAAGTTTAGTTAGACACATGATAAAATAGATATTTTTATTTTTAACTTCGACAAAAAAGTGAATAGCATTAACCATGCACTTACTCTCGTATTCCCAAAAGAAAAGAAGATATAAGCCCCAAAAGACAATTGCTCATTGACCATCCAATAGTGCTCATTCACACAGTTTATAACCTAAAAATATGTATATGATCGGGATGACACCATAACCAATGTCTGCAAAGCATCTGCATAAGACGATTTAGTTTATTTGAACAACACTATAGTGGAAGTCTACTCCTTACAACTGAACGCATCATCATAAGACATTTTAGGTGATTTGAACGTCTTAACCTACAGCAAGTAGGGCTCAATTCTCACCCTAGCATATCATTCAAGATGAATGCCTCAATTCTCAACAAAGCAAACAAATATGGCAAACAACATATTAAACAACCAAAGGTGTGGCCACACAATTAAAGTAAGGCTTTAATCTGAAATGCAATACTAATTATTGGAAGCTTTTTATTTATTACTATATATAAGAGAGAGTGAGATACTTTGGGGCTCAGATTTGGCCCGAATTCAACCAAGGCAATGTTTATACATAGATATAAAGAAATTTGGTCCAATAAGCATTTTAAATCAACATTTAGAATATACAAATAAAAATTGATTTTAATCAAGGCTTAAAATAGTTATCAAACAACGGCAGTCACCATAAAATAAAACAAGTAGTTTTGAAACCTTACTAAATTCAATAAAAACATATAACTTAAAACTGAAAATATCATATTCAGCAAGATAACGAACTCAAATGGAATTAAATCACCATGAAAGCATATTTCAAACAGAGTTACATCCATGAAAATAAAGATGAACAGGCCTTGTAAAGTCCCTAACTGATTATCATAGCTGATCCCCATAAGCAAATCCAGTTCATCTTTAGACCCTTGTTCAAAGTTTTTCATCAAGCAAAACATTCATAACGAGTAGAAGGGATTCAACAAAAAAAAAATCAGTATCAAGCCCAGATCAAATCAGTAGGCGCTGATATCACAGTTAAGTTTTGAGATACAAATCAATCAATCAACATGAAATCAGGACTGAATCAAAGCAAACAAAATCTAGCATTGCTTATCCATTATAAACTTAACAGGACTAATCTACTATTGAAAACACGTTTGATTATCAATCAGACCTTATAATCCTCACACTCACAATATTTATATAAAAAAACCCTCACATTCACAAAATTTATCAAAAAAAAAATCCTCACATTCACAATCAATCTTCAAATTATTCGCATATCAAGGGAACCAAGCATATGCAGATTCAGATCATCAAATCGGAAATCTTAGCAGCAAACAGAGATCTTCAAATAGAAAAGACAACCAATGGAGGTAAACTGGATTTGGATGTTTTTACCTATGGGTCTCGGGTCTGTGAGTTTCACATACTGGCTGAGCAGTGGCAGTGCAGCTGTGGAGCGCTGCAATAGCGCCTGTGATGGTGATGAAGACGATGAGATGGTGCTCCGTAACGGTGGTCCCACGCTGGAGATGGAAACACGGTTATTGAATGGTGATGATGGAGTGATGGGTAGGCGCGACGGTGGAGAATTAGTAACAGACTCGCGCAACTCAGTTCAATCAGCAAGGACAGGGAGCACAGAGGTTACAGAGACGGCAGCTTCGCGAGGTGGTTGACTCGTGGCAGCGGCGGAGGACGGCAGTGATGGTAGGGAAGTAGAGAAGAGCGGTGATCTCTGAGCAGGGGAGGGTTAGAAGGAGATTTTTCTTTTTTGTCTGTGTTTATCTTTAGGCGAAAGTGAGGGAGCGCAGAGAGGAGAGAGGCGTGGTCTGTGTGTAGATGGAGAAGGAGGTTTTATTTTGTTTTCCAGAGGTGAAGGCTGAGTGTAATGGCGGCTAGGGTTACAGTTTATTTTACTCTACATTCGCAGATTATGCATGGATATTGATAAATGTTAAGGAAAAAAATTTAGTAAAAAATGTATGTTATCTTGTTTAATTTAGTAAAAATGGATTTTAATTGACACAAACATTTCGGATCATTCTTATCCAACTGAAAAGCCTTCACAAGAATATCGCTATCCATATCCGGATTAGACCCCCAATTGTCATAACACCAGGGTTTTGGCTGCTAAGTGCACCAATTGCAACAGCATTACCATATCCAACATTTCTCTGGTAATGACAAACACATCACCCTTTTGAAGAACCTTTGTGACATGTTGGTTTTCGGGGTTCATCACAAGGCTACCTTCGATGACGGTTAAGATCTGCGAGGCACGAGGGTGCGTGTGAGGAGGGTTGATTCCCCACAAAGTGTAATCGAGTCGGACAAGTGAGATGCCAAGAGTGTTAAGTCCTGGAATTTGGACTACGTTTACAGGAGTCACGCTTGAACCAACTCCTTCTGATGTCTTGCCTGTTAAGTGTAATCCAGTGAAGAAGAAATCATTGGCTTCAACTAGCTTTGAATCCTTGCAAGTAAGTCCATTCACTAGCACTGCCATATAGTAATTAAAAATATGGATTAATTTGGTTAATTACATACATAATGCTTTTGGAGACTTAAAAATGAATTATTATGGGCAACGTAAAACCATCCATATATGCATGCAAAAACATGGGGAAAAAATATATCAGGGTATACCTTGACTTTTGGAGTCAGCAACGCATTAATCTTGAAGAGGGCCATGATCAGTTGCCAATGCAACAGAGAAAGAGGCATTTAATCCCATACAATCTACTAAATTGGAAAATTATTGTATTAGCTCCGGCTCACCATTAGCTCACATTCGTATCGTGTGTTAAGTGTTAGTCTATACAATAACCTCAACCCGTTAGAGTTAAGATTTATGATTTGACTTACGTTTTATAGACGTTGACTGCAAAAATTCTTAACTATACTAGACCAATTTGAAACTTCACTGATAATTTTAAAAAGATTTGTTGATAACGTTAGTATAAATGTAAAACCAAAAAATAATATTACCAATGAAATTTTTTAAAATTATCTGTACAGTTTCGAACGGATCTAAAACTTTAGTTTTAAACTTGATCTAACCAAGAAATCCTCGCTTTCCCTGCAGAAACTTTAATATTCATCACTTATTTTCTCTTTCTTTCAGAGTTGCCAATTTCATCTTTGTTTCTTTTACAACCATAATGGCACGAGGAAATAATTTTAGAGAATAGAGAGATTTATTACCCCCAAAACCTTAAAGCTAACGTCTTGTATATGAGCTTTAGATTTATTACTTGCAGATAAGGTATATGAGCTTTAAACTTTTTGCACAGTACATAATAGATTTTGTTTGATTGGTAATTTAATCCTTTGCTAAAAACTAATAATGTACCATTAACAGCCTATTGCTGTACAAGAACTAAGAGAAAATCCTCTATTTCATGCACTCTAAAAGGAAACCATGAGAAACAGATATCTCTCAAGGAGCAGACTTTGATCCATCACTACTATTCCACTCCCACATAACATTGTAACGGTGTGCTAAATCTTCATCCTTCATAAGATTATCGCCCTCAGGTATTACTCCCCTTCTGAAGACGGCAATCTGAGAAGCAAACCCTGGTTCTACGTTACCAGAACCGCCAACCCCACTGAACTCAACACTGTAATTGTGCCTTGCTGCTAATTCAGTTGCCCAGTGACTGAACTGCTCCCTTGTCCACTCAAACTTGTGGTCATGATTGCGGAATCTGCAACACTGTGACTGAGTTTTCTCATCTGGGTCGGCTTCTTGGCTTGTTAGATTAGATCTCTGGAATATCACATTATATTCATAGTTTGGAGTGGAAACAATGAGAACTTTTGGACAAAAAGAACTCAGAACGATGTCACCAAACAGACAGGCCTGATCCTCCTCCATATGCTCAATTACCTAAAATGAATAAAATAAAGCATATGTTACTTTTATTATATTCCAAATTTTTATACCATAGAACTGTATGCTCAGCTTTCTAAGTCTCAACGCCATACCACAGTTCACTAGATTTACAATGAAACCATCGAGTTATTTGCATTTTTTTAACTCATTCAGGTTTTACTATGGTTTGAAGACTGAAAATCTAAAAATATTTTCTTATATCAATGAAAATTGAATAATTGAAAGAACACAATGGAAGATTATATTTTGTGTCTGTCTCTGATCATCAATGCCAAGGATACGAATGGAGGAGTTCCACTGGTGTTCCATTAATATCCTAATAAATGCAACCACCACGCAATCACAAATACGCTTCGCTTTCTCATACAAAGTGTTGCTTTATACCTTTTCTTAACTTCTGGACCCCAGTCCATGATATAGCAAAAAATTTCCGATTTAACTATGCTTTAGTTAAACCTCCTTTTCCTATGTTATTTTACAGGACTCGTGCATATATAGTGTAATGAAAGCATATGCCATTAATACATAATATGAACTCAAGCCCACACAAAAGCATTTTGTTAAATGGAGAATTCTGGTTCTATGTAATAAAGCTGAGGAAATTTATCTGATAAACATATATATATATAGCCATTTATTGAATGAAGGTTAAATAAGATAAAAACAAATGGTAAATACCTCGTTAAATCAACATTTGTCAAAAGATTAGTTTAAGGGAAATAGTTTAAAAGGTGAGAAGGTTAGAGCAGAACCAAATGAAGAAGGTTTATAGGATACCTCTAAGCAAGTGCCAATACCAAATCCATTCAGACGTGAATCAAAATCTGTGATGGAACCATTATAAAGAACAGCATATTTGATGCCCGTGCATGCCCTCGTGTTTAGTTTCGAATGAAGCATCTACGATGAACAAAAATCCAAGATATTAAGCTGAGGCACGAAATTAATTAACAACAAAGGAAAAGAAAAACAATATGGCCAATAAAGAATTAGATGAAAAACAATACTCATGTTAAGGAACACGTGAAACAAGGGATATTACAGCACACAGAATTGAAATAACACATTATAGATGCAGAAGGTTTTAATCAAACAGAGATCTTCAAAGGTCAAAAATAGCACAATATTAACGATCGCAGCCGTCCAAATGAATTCTATTTAGTCTCTCTCTCTTTCACACACACACACACACACACACACACACACACACACACATATATATATATATATATATATATATATATATATTTGAGAATAAGTTACATATATAGCACATAATCACTGAACTTCACATAGCATTCTTGTGGTATAAACAATAATTTCTAAACTGGAAGGACCAAGAGGTTTGAGCTACACCAAGGATCTTTCTTTTACAAAATCACCGTAAAAGGGAAAACCAACACCACCTCCTACTCCTTCGTTTGGGAGAAACAAAAGAAAAAAAGGAAGAAAGAAATACAAAACACAGTAGTGCTTGTTGGTTCAGACCTTTGCTGCACGGGTAAGACCCTTTTGTGAAATATCAACACCAGCAACTGTTTCCAAAGCGATCGGATAATCTAATAAAGAATCCAGTAAACTTCCAGATCCACATCCAAAGTCAACCTGCAACAGAAACAGGGATCAAAATCTTGGGTGTGATGTTTCATAGCAACATTAATAATTTTTGGGAAAAAAAAAAGAAAAAGAAAAGAGAAATGCTAAACAAATACCAAAGTAGTAGCACAAGATTCTTTGATATGCTTCACTGCGTATTCCACCCGCTGCTTTGAGAGTGGAGGGTTGAAAAGAGCCTGTTCCATTCTTTCTTCAGGGGGTTCTGTTACCCGCAACAAAGTTATACAGAACTCCAAGCAGCAGGCTCCTGCAAAATAGAATGCAGACAAATGCCACATGCAGATAGTTAGATCCCATAAAGAAATAGTTAATGGAAACAAATGTGCATGATTATTAAATTTCGAGAAGTTCACCTTGCAGCAGGATAAAAAGTTCAATTATAAAATTTCTTTTGATAAATTCAACTTTATATTAATGTGATAACCTTAGTCCTGAAAAAAATCAATTACTGGATGCTTCACCATTTTAAGCAACATGAAAAGACAGATCATGCATGTCGTTCCTAATTGTAACAAATGCCTTTGGTACCGCATAGTTATAGCCCAAAAGGAACTCTATTAAACTATAGACTGCAGGAGCAATAAAGCCATTGATCTCCTAAATCCACCTTTAGACATGAAGGACATGCAGACAATTCAACAAAACCATTTATCATTCAACCTAACCTTTCAGCATTTAGTAGACATTCTTCTTTTGTTTGCACCTCTTGGAAATTCATGTCTTCGAACAATGTAAATTACAAATATCATGTTAAGAAGCAAAGTCCTTTTGTGGGTGCCAGTAGCGGCTTAAAAAAAACTCATGAAAGATGGAGCAACTCACTGGAAGATAACAATGAAAGAACCCTCGCAGAATCATCAGCTGCAGCTAAAATCAACTCTTTAGGAGGCAACTCGGTATTGAAACAAGCAGACTGACCAACAGACATCTGAGTTGCAACTGCTTCAAGATGCGGAATCACTGCTTCAGATCCTACCTCAAACTCAAACTCTTCATTGCTTTCAAGAAGTTCTTTCATAAGTTCACCTTCTGTCACCAAAGACACGGAATAACTTAAACATAATAAGGACCCATTAGATGAACAGACACCAGAATCTGGACCACTTATCAATAGAGAACTAATGCACTCTTCTTGTATGGTGTACATCAAATTCATAGAGCTTGATTCTAGTAATTTGCCTCCTTGAGTCTCATCATGCTGTTTATGCATACTTACACATAAAGCAAACTCCTTAAAAAAGTTTTGGGGATAAAATTGAATTTCTAGGGCATTAGCAGAATAGGTTAGCTTCTCCAAAGGCATATTGAAGTCCTTAAAATATGCATTTATCCAAGAGAGAACTTTCAAAGAAGCATTTTGGATCGAATCGTTCTGCTTCTTATAGAATTTTTTGGGTGAACATTCAATAATCAAATCCTGAGACTTGGAAAATACTTTTACTTCACATCTAAAGCTATCCCCTGATCCGACTGATTCATGGTCACCAGGAACAGTGCCACCTCCATTTGCATACTCTGCCTCTGCTTCAGCTGACTCTGTGACCTTCAACTTCTTGTGTGATTTTACCAATTCAGATGATGTTTTTAAAGGAGTGCTCAAGGCAGAAAAGACGGGTTCAGCTAGCCAGTGCTTACGGCAAAACGCATAAAGGATTTCCCTTGGGAAGGAACCTCTCCAGTTCGTTCTTGTAGTGAATGCCAAAGGTAACTCTGCTGTAAGTATTGCCTCTCTGGACAGCTTATAGACTCCACTTGGTATCTTACTTAAAAGTGTCCTGCATATGCAAATCTAGTATGATTACACAATGCACGGTTGCAAGTTTTTTTATACAAATATGCATATAAATGCATCATATATAGGGCAAAACATCTGATGCAAGAAACTAAGAAAATGTCAAATTAAATGATGCAGCAAGAAGACCTAATTGAAGAACAGAAGTGGCATATTTAAACATACATGCCATACTTCCTCTGATACAGATGGGTCACAATTAGGAAAGAAAAATAAAAGTAACCTCCAAGGGTTCTAAAGCAACTATGTATCCCATAAAGTTTCAAATTAACATGATCTCCCCCACAATTTTTTCACTAAATTACTAACTAATGGCCATTCTTCAGCATAAATAAAAAAACATTGAGCACTTAACTTTTTATTGTAATGATTATGATTATCATCTATATAATTATATATAATGGAGGATATGGAAACTGGATGCTCAGCTTTCAACATTTGGAAACGTGTAGAATCGCCATTTGGCATTTTATGTATTTGTTAAGCTGATTTTTGTCATCAATTAATTCACCTCATTTTAAGTAATTAATTTATAGTATTGAATTGATAGCATTTGGTACAAAAAACCCAAATAAAACTGATAAAAGTGGAATAATACGGTGTTTTAACTAATACACAGTTAATGCTCAAAAGGAAACCTTCTCTCTTCATCTCCCACCAACGATTTTATTTCCTCCTTCTCCTGTCTTCCTCAGTTTCTCTATTCTCCATCACGACTGAGCTCCCCCATACCAGCATATATTCCTATATATTTTTCCCCTCCTTTCTCTCCACTATAATCTTCAACCCTTACGTGTCTTTCTCTTTCCTGCTCCTCATTAATTCTGGAGCTATTTCTGTTTCCATTCAACCAAGAGGAAACATATGGTAGCCCCAAAAATTCCAGAGATAACCAACCCACTATTCAATACAACATACCAAAGGACTATCCCACAGAAAAGGGGGCGGAGAGTGGGGGAGGGGGGACTGGATACAAGCATAGCACCACAGCAGGTAAACAAAAAATAACTGGATCACATGTAACATGAGTTTTGAGTAGCATCATCGAGAAAATACAGTTAAAGTCAACATGCAAAAACAAAAGTTCAATTAGGTATATTGAATCAGAATGGACCTGTAGTATGATTGCAGAGTAACATCTTCATGGAAAAGGTCCTGGGACATCCATTTGTACCCAATGGATGCCAAGATTGCATCGCCATATATATCTTGACCATAAAAATAGCTTGCTTTTGCATTTAAAGATCCTTCAGAATGAAGAGCTTCTTCAGTATTTAGAAGTTCAGATGGCAGATCCAATGAATTTGACCTGGGAACAGCAAAGTACAACCTTGTCTCAGAGGAAGCTTTGCCAATTGTCCTGTTGAAAGAAAACTATGAATTAGTTTCGCTCAGAGAGAACACGTAGAAACATACACAGACACACTAAGTGTCACCCACCTTGACATCAGAACCTTGTTTCCATCTGTTAAACCAAGTTTTTGTGCAATAACATCCAGGTAATACCCACTTGAGGAAATATTAAGAGTTACTGGTTCAACAGCCTTCTCTAGTAAACATGGGATACGTATGGCCTCAATCCAGATGCTTTCTGGGGGATAAAAAAATTGACTTGCTGATGCTTCTATTATTTCAGGAGGGTATGGATTCTGCCTCCGGATTGAAAGCGGTCCCCCAAAAGTAACAGTAGATCCTGATAATCTTGCAGCAGCCCTCAAAATATATGGTATGACCAAGAAAGGATTTGATTCCACCTTAGGATCAATTGTTTTACAGCGATTACTAAGCTTTTTGTCAAAGAGAGCAATGACAGAAACAGGAACTGAACCATAAAGATCACCTTCTCTTCGCAAGGCTGCTCTAAAGTGACCACTCAGTGGATGAGGAGATGAAAGAAACTATAACAATAACAAATTACATTTAGGCAAAAAGGGTCAGACTTAATAGAGTTTAGTTAACTACAATAGAGGAAGCCATGACATTAATGTCAAAATAAACTCACAGCAGAATAACTACTCTAAAGTAACAACTGGCTGGATAAAGAAATGAAACAAACATGACAAACAGAGTTAAGATAAGCAAAAAAGAGCGAGTGAAGAGTCACTGAAATCTCTACTTCATAGAAGGCTTACTATGAAAAATTCATGCTCCAATGTTCTCATGAAATCATTTTGCTTATCAGACTTCCAGGTTTACAATAATTGTGCTGTCTTGTTATTTATCTAATGTTAGCTCTTCTTTTTCCAAGATAAAATTCAACAGTCACAAGTTCAGTGCTAATAGATTATCTAATATGCTAATCCTATGTCTAGCTGCCAATATTTTGCCAGACACTTAAACAAGTCCGAAGGTTCAACAAGATACTTGTAATGGGTATGGTTGAGTACATTCTATGAATAATATTAAGTTAGCAAGTACTTCAGAAATAATGTAGTTGAATATCTGCACAGAACCCCTGAATTTACCAAGAGATTGAAAGGCATAAGAGTTAGATAAATGTAAGATCATGTGATAATGGACAGAATGCTAGAGAAATTGTGTACTTGAGCTTTTTTTTTCTATTTTAATATAATGATAATGAGAATGCTCTCCGTTTTTAGTAACTGCCTGTTTTTTTTGTTTACTCTCCTTTAAGGATGCCTTATTCTTCTCCTTTATTAGCTGTTTCTTAAAAATACATGTATGTACAATGTTTTAAAACTATCAATAGACCGAAAGAATAAAACGAAATCTTCAAATATATCAACAATGGGCATATTTTCTTTATGGTATATAAAGATATTGACAGCTCATTTCAGTATAAACTACCAACCTCATTTGAAAATAAATATGTAACCTGAGCAATGAAATCATTCCAAGCTTCCTCCACAGTGAGGCTACTTTCTAAAGGACGGATGTTTAGCTGCAGCAAGAAAAAAGATAATTATATGAAATTATGTGAGCAGGGTTTCGAGCTAACTGGAAAAATAACAGAAAAGGTCCACAATGTATTCTATATGCTAAAATTCAACTTTAAGGAAATCAAACGGATAAAAGAGCAATAAGTTAAGGGTCTTTCCAGTTCTAATATACAAGAAAGATAATGAAAGAAATAAACTGGAAGGTCATGGTCAAATATGAAAAGGAGCATTATCATGTTAAGTATGAAATTTCATTTGAAAAATAAAAAAATGAGACATCAACCCTTAAATCATTATTGTTTAAAAGCCACGTACCATACAACCTTCTTCTTCCCGTATCATTCTCAAATGAAGCATATGAACATTATTAAACTTTCCCCTTGTCATGGGTACCCAAATTCAATTGCAGCAATAAACTTCAATTTTTAGTTAAATAAATCTCAGGACAAGCACATTGACAAGAGTTACCTAGCTGTCAAAAATAAAATGAATTCTGAGATTTCCACTTCTTTGTTAAGATATCTATATGATAATTGATATTGAAGGGAATCCAATAAATATGACAAATATTAATGTGAAAGCTTAGATGGTTAGCTAACCAACGGGTTAAAGAGAAGTACTTGAACTGACATGGAGAATGAATACTTAAATATATATCACTCTCAAGTTTTTGCATAACTTTCCATTGCTATGGTTATCAATATCATCCTTCACGTGGAAGGAATGCATGCATCTATTGGCAAGTCAATCACATTAGAAAGATGACAGTAATGCTTACGGAAAATGATGAAGCAAACCTTGTCTAAAGCCATTTCAGCAGCAGATTGCTCAGCGTCCTTCTTTTTCTTAAAGGCTTCTGACACAACAGAAAAATCTGGAAGCTGCAAGATGCAGCGAAAAAGGCAGGGGCTCTTCTGAGGGATAGCCAATCCTGGGCATCCATTTTGTGTAGAATCTTGCACTTCCTCTACTTTATAGCATGCCTGGGTACCAAACTTCTGATTTATAATAGCCTTAGGTGTAAGGGTTGGTTTCTTTTCTACGACATCTGAGAACCCTCCAGTTTCCATCAGTACCCTCAAGGTGCTTGAATGAATATATCAAACAAGTAAACAAGTGAAGTGCACAGTTATATCTTCTGAAAAAGTAAATGTCAAACAAAAATCAGAAACAGTTATAAACCATTGAGGGCAACCATAGCCATAAAAAACTTGCAAACATAATGTGATGCTAAGACAATATAAATCTTTTATGTTACATAATACAGATAACCAACAGGTAGTGTATCTTAAGATATGTGACACAGTACAATGATGACACGAACAACTTATAGTACAAGCCCAGTTTTAGTGATGGTAAAAATCGAATAGAGATCAAGCTTTGTTTCACTTTAACAGTTATATATTTGTTTGAAGGCACTCTAAGGTTAAAAAGAAAACAGTTAAAAACTCCATGTAGCACTTAATTGCCTCAAGTAGAAAAACATATTCCATACAGTGCTCAAAACTTTGTCATTTAGATATGCCCCCTACACTGTGTATTTAGTATACTTCTCATATTTATATGAATCTGGAGAATTCAGTGGCAGAGTCAAATTTTCATAAACTTGGAATTACAAAATAAATGAATACAGCATTACTCTATTTGAAAATTATGGCTATACTTCCTCAACTACATGTCACAATATCATATCAATTTTGAGTGAAAGATCTCAGAAGTGTGTTACCGATAGTCTTTGAGAAAACTTCATAAATTTTGCCATTAAATACAAATGCCAAAATTGACATGTTTGGATACATATCACATATGGACCCCAGTATTCACTCATATACGAAGAAATATTATAATACAGACAAATTTTCCTTTAAATTTTTTTATAAAAAAAAATTTGATTGCCACATATTAAATTTTTTAGTTTCTATGTTGTATCCTTTTTGCAATATTCTTTAATTGTCCAAATTTTCAATTTTTTACTGTATAACTTTCTTTTTTTTATTATCTTTTAAAAAAACATAACTGAACAACTATTAAGGAAACAAATATAAATCTTACAATTTTTCCAGAAAATAATGATACATATTAACCAAGTAATCATATGAATACTTATAAAAAAGTAAATCATATGAACCTCGCTGATAAAATAAATATGGGAAATTATTCTGAGTACACATACGATAAAGAGATAACAGTTAAATCCTTCTCCTTCCAAAACACATAAAGGATCAGCAGAACCACAGCAAAATAAACATTTACCCAATTCTTGTTTGAAAGTTTCGAATGGACATTTAAGGCAGACGTTTTCTTCTGATCAAGAAACCATTAAAAACTAATTTGCATCATCTTTTTTTGATGTTTTTAAACTTCACACGAGTTCCTCATTAAGACTTATAAGAAATATCTTGTGATCCAACAAGGATCTCCCTAAAGATTGACACTTCCTTCACAATATTCTCATATTTTATCAGGTCAATTGACACTCAACAAGAAATACACTGTCCACTGGCAATGCTGATTACAGTTAACTTTGGCACCACTGCTTTGATCTGAGTCAATTAAATGAAATTTGCATTCCTTGCAATCATATATACTATTCAATCCTTCAAACATCAGTGCTTGCTTTTGATTAAAACTTCACTTCATTATTCAAGAAATACCTTCAAGCAGAGATTTCATCCATTTGAAGCAAAAAGTTTTTGATCAATTTTACACCTGACCTCAATTAGACTACGGGCTGGTGCTTTTCTTAATCCTATTTCATTCATCATATTTCTTACATTTTCCACATCTTTCCACCTCCCAACAGCTGCATAAATTTTTGCCATCAATACGTAATTTCCAGTGTTCTCTGGTTCAACCTCAAAAAGCCACTTTGCAGCCACCTCTCCAAGTTCAACATTCTCATGTATTACACAAGCACCAAGTAGTGCCCCCCAAACAGCATAGCTAGGTCTAAATGGCATTGTTCTAATTAGATCATAAGCTTCAGTTAGTCGTCCTGCACGACCAAGAAGATCAACAATGCAAGTGTAGTGATTAGAACGAGGTGGCGTTCTATGATTTTCAAGCATGAATTTGAACAGACTCAAACCCTCATCCACGAAACCAGCATGGCTACATGCCTGCAACACGGACGTAAATGTAACTTCATTTGGTTTCACCCCAGATTGAACCATTTGTTTGAAAAGGGAAATGGCAGTTTCACCATCTCCATGCATTCCATAACCAGCAATTATTACACTCCAAAGGATAATGTCCTTGTCCTTTTCGGGGATCCCAATGAAAATCTTGTGAGCAAATTCCAGACTTCCACACTTTGAATATATATCAATCAGCCCAGTAGCAACTTCAATGCTCGAAAGAAACCCAGATCTTATTAGGTAGCAATGAACGTTCATTGCTTGATGCAAATCCGCAAGAATGACATATGCTGGAAGGAGACTATTAAAGGTAGCATCATTTGGTTCTATGGCGTCCATCCGCATTTGTTTGAAAAGTTCTATTGCTTCTCTTGCAAGCTCATTATGAACATAACCAGATAGAATCGCATTCCATGGAACAGTTCTCTTTTTTGAAATTCTTTCAAACACTCGAAAGCTAAGGTCAACACAATTGCATTTTGCATACATGTCAATCAATGCAGTTTCTACAATAACCTCAGACTCGAGCTTTTGCCTTATTACCAACCCGTGCAAGCACCTTCCATCATTCAGATTATGTGAACTGCCACAAGCTGAAAGGAGAGAGGCTATAGTCACTGAATTGGGTCTTACAGCTTCATACTGCATCGACTGACAGAGCGCCAACGCACTTATTACATCACCATTAAAAATATACCCATTAATCATGGAAGTCCATGTCACCACATCCCTCTCAGCCGTCCTATCAAAAACTAACCGCGCCTCATCCATACAACCACACTTCACATACATATCCACCAATGCATTCCTAACTGCTATTTTGTTCCCCAAACCCTTCTCGACCGCCAACACATGAACCCTTCTTCCCACTTCTAATTCCTTCAAATAACCACAAGCCGGCAACACTGAAACCATGGTAGCACAATCTGGCCCCATTCCCACATCCACCATCTGATTAAAAACCATCAAAGCCTCCCTAGCGCACCCATTTTTAAAATACCCACTTATCATCGTATTCCACGAGACTACACTATGCTCCTGCATTGCATAAAAAACCTTCCTTGCCGCCTCCTTCTCCCCACAATTCATATACATCGCCAACAATGAATTCTGCACATACGTGTCCGTATCAAATCCAGCCATCAACATGTGCCCATGAACCACTAAACCCACATTCAGCGAAGACAAGTCACCACATGCCTTGATGACAAACAGGTACGTATAGTTATCTGGCTGGCACTGACCCAACTCAAGCATTTCAACGAAAACCTTAAGCGCATCGTAAGCTAATCCATTATACGTGTACATTCTAATCACAGTGTTATATAAATGTATGCTCCATTTAGGCAATTCATCGAACGTTTTCCGGGCATAGGGGATATGCCCACAGAATGAGTATGTGGTGGCTAGGCTCGAGCGAAGTTGAATGGAGAGGAGGCCAGAAGTGATAATATGGGCATGGAGTCGCTTGGTTTTTATGAGCGATTGAGTGGCTGCATAGTGCTTCAAGAAAGACTGGAAATGGGCTGTGGTGGTGATGAGCCTAAGATAAGCCATTGATAACTCTTTTTAACTGTTTTTAGCAAACCTTTTAACGGTAGGATTTATATGCTTCGATGTCAGGGAAACAGCACAGGCAAAGAAATTCAAAAATGGGGCCCAAAGTTTCTCTCCAAACTAACCTCTCGATGGAAGAAAATGACCACCTCCATCAGAGTACCAAACACATCAAGGATCTAGTAACAGAAGAGAAGCCAAGCCCCAATGGCCCTCCAGTCCGGAATTCAAGAGGACTGTGTTATGTCTGAGTCTGCCTCTGTTTAGACTAAGGTGTACTACACTGATGCTGCCTCCAACTCATCACAGAGAGTTGTTCCTGAAATATCCCAAGATTTTTGGGATAGATATGATCAGGAGAAGTCAGACTATAATTTGCATATCTTTTAACGTTGAAGGCATGCCTTTTCTTGCCTATAAAAAAAAAAAGAATTGAAGGTATGCCCACAAAACCCTAAAACCTAAGTTTCTAATCAAAATTGTCAAGGGTGCATCGTAAACATCCACAAAAGAAGAATTGATATGGCTACTAAAAGACTTGCAACCAATAAGGCGGGCCCATTACATCACGATAAATACCCAGAAAAAAAATATATTATACAAAGAGTCTAAAAGAAACTCTTTTCCTAATAACCAACAATTTAGTTTAAGTAAGAAGAACTCGATCAACTAAACTAGAAATCTACACGCAAATAGCAACCAAAAAAAAGAGAGGAATAAACAAAAAAAACGAACAGAAAACACAAAGACTCAAACTTCATCATTTCTTTTACGTTCCTCAATATTAACAATGATTAGCAAATGTAACACAAAAGTAAAGCTTTAGTTAATTGGTGCAAGATAAAACAATGTATCAAGCAATTAACAATTAGAATAAAAAACGGCTAAAAGAGACAACCTTAAGTAAAATGAACATTGATGCACGTAGCAAAAAAACTACAGAATTTAACTCCAGAACTAGCTTTAAGAGCCCAAGATTAAAATGAGAAAATCAATAGATATTAAGAAAAATGCAGCGATTAAAGATTATACAGAGCAATTGAGACCAAAAAGTTGGTCAAGAAAAATGATTAATTGTACCTTTACACCAGCAAATCAGCAGTGACATGCACAGAGAAGAATGTATGTTTAGTCTGTAAGAGAGATTGTTTGGCTTTTGGGTTTTTCTTCCAGTTGAGAGTTGGAGAGTGTTTTTCGGGTATTGGCGTGTGGAGAAAAGGTTCATAAAGACGGAGGGAAAGGCAGGGATATTACTGGAAATTCACACATTGGAGAAATGTTCTGCGTATTTTCATATTTTGTGTGTTTTTCTCCTGGTCAAAGTCACGCTTAAGAAACTTAATATTTAAGGTAATTTTGTTCTCTTGGTTACATATAAATATATAATATTATCTAAAGATATTTTATTATTTGATTGCTTTTTTGTTTTTAATTTTTTTTCATTTTGCATAATAAGATCATCAATATCAAAAAACAGCAACCAACTTTGTTTAATCTTGATCAATGAAAATCTCAAATTTGTACCAAGAGAATATATCATTGGTTGATCATAATATTCATACTCTCTTTAATTATTATATTAATTAAATTTATCAATTAGATTATAAATTGATTGTTCAAATTTATTTAAAACATATACAGTTGAACATTAATTATCTCAAACGAAGATTTAGTAAATGAATTCTCATCACGTTATTCTATGATTTACCAATATCATTGTTCACTTAAATTATATAATGCATGTCAAATATATCTGATTGATTATGTTGATAATACAGTAAGAACTCCTTAATAATATTCAGATTATGTAACATGTTCATGTATCTTATTATTTATTTTTTTTCCTTAAACATCTATTTATTATGTTTTATCATGAGCAAAACCTGTTCAAATGATATTAAAGTTAAGACAAACCAACACTTTTTATTCATTAATTATAACCTCGGATGTGTGGACCCGACTTTAGTCTTACCATTTATTAAATGTGCGTTTAAGGTTTAGTTCAATAGTGAGTTTTCATTTTTTATTACTTGTTTAAGTTTTTTTTATTTAATTTATTAATTCAGTTTTTTACTTTTAAAGCGAGTGTGACTAGAAGAAAAAAATCAAGTTAATGATTTGAACTTTATGCCAAACTACAAAGACCATTGTTGTAATTTACACTGCTCTTTCAAAGAATATTTATTGATTATTTGATATACATCAAAAGAACCGGACTTGAAAGAAGTTCGAAACTTTTTTCTTGCAATTACCTACTCACTGGTTTTTTTTCAAAATAAAATGCACTGCACAATAAGAGGTAACCCTCTCCCATCCCTAGTGTGAGTGAGGTTTGACCTCTGATCTCTTGTGCGATGACAAGTGACTCTACCAACTAAGCTAGTTGGCACTCACATGTGCTGATTTTCTACGAGCAATTGCTTTCACTGGTCAAGCTAGTTAAGCTCATCCTTTCCATGGTAATAATGGCGGAAAACACAAGAGAAGTCATTTGTTTCATGACCATCGTTGCAGAGCTCTGTATATCTGCGAAAAAACAACCAGTTCATCACTCAATAATGATCTAACATTTGTTTTGTGATAGCAATATCATATTCCTCCCTCCTATTTGAGCTCTTACTGCAACTAGTATCCATCTTCTCTTGCACGTCAAAAAAAAGGAAGGTAAAAATCTATGCGCTATACTAAAAGGGTTAAAGCGGCAGCAAAATAATTGTTCCGTATTAGGTGGCCTCTTTATCAGCCAAAATACATGAATTTGGAACTACGGGTCATTGAATGGCCAGAGTTTGATTTTGGAATTCTATCAACCTAAAACTCAGCAACCCAGACATAATCCCACTAGTGTTTAGTGTTAAAAATGAGGTGCCTAATGATATACCTTCTCCATCTCAAGTCCAATAACATCACTGGAGGTTGATACTTATTATCTGAGGTACTTACATCTCTTGTGCTTGGGAAGTCAGCGGACATCTAAGACCAACCTCTTTGGCTGATGCTGAAGCAAGGTTTAAATCTTTGGCCTGCATCATACAAAGAACATGTATATCCATGCTCATGGGTCAGTTCAGAAAATCAAAAGATATAAGAAAAATAAAATTCATGTGAGAAAAGGTTCAATAATGTGATGACATCTAATTGCCATGAAGAAAACAACACTTCATGATAAACAACATTTATTTCCACATATATTGGACGATATATTGAGCCACGTCTGAAATATAAATTGTCTGCCCTGTAGTATGATAATCTTATCCGTCATCATAAGCACAGTCTACTGACTGAATTAACTATTCTGGACCAACCATTCATATATAAGATGGTTAACAGAAATGTGATACAGGTTCAAGTTCGAGTCCTTTTGTGATTCACGAAAAACAGTCGAACAAAAACAATGGGCAGAGAACAATATGGTTAACAAGTAGTCGGATACTAAACTTTTCAGCTTAAATCATAATTCTACTTCACCGTGATGCATTGATCTACCTGGTGAAGTATGACATGTAGGCATAAAAAAGTTTGTGTAGCACAATGCAGAATATTATTAAATATTACTGAAGGAAATAGGGGAACCTGCTTACCATTAGTTTAGATGCAAACCCGCCACCATAATTCCTTGAAGAGGGCACCCCTCCCATCACTCCAGGAACTGGATTGTAACTATCACTGTCATGTTGGGCATATCCTTTAAAATTAATAAGCTATTTCAAAGGCAAAATTTACCCAGATATCAGCTACTTTTATAGTATCACAAAGTGAAAGACAATAACTACATTTACCTTCTCTATCATTGAAGATTACCGTCAACCTTACAGTATCATGTACTTTTTGAAAAGAATTTTTACTATTTCATTCCTTTTCTGCCCATAAATGTCCAAATATGCGTTTAAATAGTTTCTTAAGTTTGTACTTTATGATAGCAGAAAAGGGGCCCTTAAGCTTCATGGAGACTTGTTAAGAAAAGTTGATGACATTGTAAAGCTCATCATATTGTTTCCATAGAAGATGAGTTTGGGCAAATATTTGGCGTGGTTTTTTTTCAATTTAATTTGCATCATATTTGAGAAGTTCAATTAATGCAGTATTTGTGCAAAGGAAAATGCTACTCTTTACTCCCATTTGTTACTCCATGAATAAATAATGATAATTCTTAAATAAATGAAAACTTAATGATTACTGTCTATAAATGAGCTGTGTATTGCATTACTCTTAAACCACAGGGGACACATTTGTGCTTCATCTTATTTCCTTTTACAGCCACCATTTTGATTATTAGCCACATAAAATTTGCATCTAGCAGAGACTTGAAGCAAAACTGAGAACTTTGGTTGGTTCAAGAGGCTAGAGAAGTAGTGAGTACCTACTCCAACAGCGAGCACTTGAAGTATTAATAACTTTTGTTAGAATACTGGCAGATATTCCTAGCGACTGACCAAGAGCGAGGGCTTCTGACACACCAACCATACTCACAGCCATTGCCAAATTGTTGCAGATCTTTGCTGCCTAAATAATACAACCATGCCAAAGATATCAGAATCAAGAAGACGAATTCTGAAAGGTGAACGATTGGGATAATTTTGTATGGTACACTAAGTAGTAGTTCTTTGCACATTGGACTAGTACATGCAACAGACGTGAGCCTAGGAGACGACTAGCAATGAATTTTCAAATTAAAATACTTACATCATTTTAAGCATGACCACATAAACTAAAAAACAGACAAGATGAAGATTTGAATACTTACTGAACCATTTCCTGCTCCACCACAATATACTGCATTTTTTCCCATTGAGAGAAATATGGGTTTCGCAGCCAAATAGGCATCTTCAGGGCCGCCAACCTGGGTGACATGCCATCGTTCATAAGTTTTTATAAATACAACAGAACAACTTATTTGGTTACAACCTAACACAATGTTTTGTTCCTCAGATACCAGAAATATGCCCAACTTATGCACATATCGTCATTTAAATAATGAAATATGCACAGAAGCCAAAAATTGATGCCAAACAGAGAAATTCATAAAGAATGTAAATTGTTTGCAAGAAAGAAAACAGGTTTTGAAATATATGTTACTACTGGAAGTCTGATGTCATACAGGTTAAATGAGCTTGGTTGAGCATTTTGCCAATTGTTTGGTATTATCAAGTGAGGTTCAAGTTATCAACTCCTATGTATAAGAACATTTCAGCTAACAAACTAAGATGCATACCTTCAGGAGGAAGTCCAGACAATTAAACAAATAGATAAATCTCTTAATTTCGAAGGACCATAATAATGCATACTTACAGGAGTATTCAAAGGATACAAAGAAATTGATTCTATTCATTGGAGTGGTCAAAATTGAAATCATACCATGAAAGTAAGTGTACCAGATTCTGCAGCAAGAACACCTCCAGACACTGGAGCATCCAACATGACAGGCTGTTCCCAATAAACTACATAAAAAAATACTTGTTCAGTCTTCAAAATGAAAAGAAAAGAAAAACAAGTCCAGATTAAAAATATAGTTTACTTTGCAAGCCCCAGTAACCCTGTCAACCACTGAAACTAACTTCGAAGAGTGTCTGCAGGTCAAATATTTAAGGGCCTTCAACAACTATACTCTCAACTTCATTATTCTTTTAACATGTTTGGTGAATAACATTATATAGTCATAGCAGTATTTATTCACGATGTTACAAATCAACAAGAACAACAAATTTTGCATATACTAAAGGCTAAGTTGTCAACAATGGCAGAGTAATCATCAACAACTAGTGGATAGCAATTCTAGAAAAAGTGCAAACCATTACTTTTGTTTTTGATAAGTAATAGTATATATATAGAAAGCACCAAGTGGGTGCAAGCGTGCGACCCATTTACAAAAGGACTATACAAGATAGTATATCTATGAAATCAAGAAACTCTTCCTCATGTACAAAGAATTTCCCCTTATACCAAAAGAAAAGGGTATTTCACCATCTACTTTTAGTGGTATCAATCATTACTTTCTAGTATACCTTTCTTTTCTTTTAAAATAAAGTTAGAAACATCTGCAGAGAGTTTTCTTGATGTCTGGGGATCAATAGTAGATGAATCTATTAATAACCGTGGTCCTAGGAGATTCCCTCCATGAAGCAAACCATTTGGTCCATTGTAGACATCCAATACCTACATAAATCAGAAATGATACTGATATTGGCAACTCTGTACAGCCAAGAAAAAACATAAACCATGGAACTAAACAACTTTCAATATAAAGGGAAAATGCACCCATGGTCCAGCAACTTTGGGCCCCTTGCACACAAGTTCGAAAGGTTCCAATTGGCACCGATGGTCCACGAAATTACCATTTGTTGCAATTTGCTGGTACAACATTTACAGCAGAATACCTAAGTGCAATGGACTGAAAGTGAACAGTGGGTGTAACATTCATCTTATAAATTCAAACTAGCATTGAGATACCTAAGTCTGCTGAAATTTATGCCTTAAGGAGCATGAAAGTAAACAACACATAAGCATTAGAATCTCCTAAAAGCATTAGTACCAGCTATCTGATCTTAGCAATAAACAAAAGGTCATGAAATTTCTCATTTACCTAATCTGATATATAATTTGTGAAGGGACATTTCAAAGCTTCCTTGATGATGTCATTTCTACTTGTATACACAGAAATCTAATTTAATTCATGTAAAAATTTGCAAAAGAGGGCGACAGTGCCTCGCTACAACTGAATACTGAAGCCAAAAGATAATTGAAAGTCTATCTTTTTTAACACCTTTCCGTTGTTGATATTTAGTTTCCTCTCTAACATATCCTTCTCTATGAAACCAACAATTACTACTACAATCATCACAATCAGTTTTCCTTTTCCTTTTGTGTAAGTAAATAAAATTATAATAGCAAAGGGGGTGGAACTGAGTACACAAGTAATATAGTAAAGAAAATGGAGAGAATAAAGCAATATCTTTAACAAGATTATGGATGGCCACAGTAGAAAATCAAGGAATGAATGGTGCAAAGCTTTTATGGTAAACAAAAAGGCCAACTGGAGTCATAGACTCACATGAGATGGCGAAGGCAACATCGTGATCACAACATCACTTGCTTCTGCAACTTCTATAGGTGTTTCTTTTGTGGAAATTCCCATGTTAAAGAACGTCTTCATTACATCGCAGTTTCTGAATTACAAACAAACTTTCCAATATGATTCAAAGTAGAGATATAGATGTATATTTCCAATATTAAAACACTCCAATTCGCTACTACAAAATACATCCTCATAGATTTTTATATACAGATAACAACTGAATAAACGGCAAGTAAATTTATCAGTTTACTGTTAAAAAAAACCAAAATAATTAGTTTCAAGAAGTCATAATACTACACGTGGAAGAAAAAGGTTCATAATGCATTACTTGTCATGAACGGTAACTTTGTATCCAGCCTTAATTAGATTATTCGCCATTCTGGATCCCATATTCCCGAGCCCTATAAATCCAATACTCTGTAATATGTTAATGAAATTATTAGTTTAGTCTATTCAGGATAAATAAGCCACAAAGGAAAAACCTATAAGGCGGAAAAAGGCATAATTTTCCACCAATTTAACCTAAAAGAGGGAAAAAAGGAAAGAAAATAAATTATCACTGCCAGGTTGAAAAATATAAAAGAAGAGAGTAGCAACAAAACATGAAAGAGCTAGATTATGAGTAATATGAGCATAAATAACCACAAGAAAACATCATATTTCTTTTCAATAATTCAACAAGGGTACAGCTACGATGTCATAATTTTCATTCTTGATAATGAACCCTAGTTCATTTTGGTTGCATAAGGCTGCATTGAATTGGGGATATTGAAATGAAATTATCAACTTCAATTCCAATTTCAATTCAATGCGCCACTGCTTTGAATACCTCTATATTAAAATCAAATAAACGAAGATCCACTAAAAAGAAACTCCTTAGTATAATTCAATTGCAATTAGAGGCAATCCTGCAACGAATATATCTCATAGGAGCAAATTCATTGGTCACAGAGGAAATATTCCATCATCATCCCCACGTGCACCCAATTGACAATAAAATAAATAGAGAGGTCTTCTAAAACTCAAACAACCAATAAAATCATATTAATTAGTTTTACTAATTCAAACTCAAAATCCACAATGAAACAGTCTTCACTCTTTGAACACAGAACATACATCAGTTAAAAAGTAAAATAGATAAAAGAAGAACGAAACTTTCTCATCAAATTCATCTTTTTAAATTCTTAATGCCCAAAAGAAAATACAGGGAAACTAACTCATTACTCATCAATACACCCAACTGAGAATTTCCATTCCAAAGCATGATCGTGTATGATCTCAAATGGGCAAAAAGGAAAACCAGTAGTTTAAGCGAAAGGATACGTTAAGGAAGTTGAAAAAGGAAATAATAATAATAATAATAATAAGAAAAGCTTTACCTCAAACTGTGATGAGATATCTGATGAAGAGAATCTGCGTAGTACGGAAGAGGGTTGAAAGGGAAAATACATGAATTTACATTTCTGTTTGGAAAGGGAAAGTAGTGCTTTCACTCTGCACATCGCCATTGATAAACTCTTCTTCAACTTCACTACTATCCAGTTTTGCAGAGATAAAAAGCGCTTAGGTACGTAGTTGGGTCTGTGTGCTTATCGCGCTGTTTGTCGTTTTGTTATATTGATAAGTGTTAGGTACTGTTTAACTTCCGTTTCAGTTTATGGTTTTAAAAACGGAGAACAATAAAATCAATTTTTAAATATAAATTTAATAATTTTAAATTTTATTTTTAAAAAACATTTTATTTAATTTATACTATCCATAAATGATAAAAAAAAAACATTTGATTTCTCTTCCAAACTTTAATTTGATCTGGTTTCTCTTTCAAAATTCTTAACCTCATTTTTAATCCATAACCCATGTAAAAAT
Organism: Bretschneidera sinensis; assembly: GCA_023935145.1. NCBI lineage: Eukaryota > Viridiplantae > Streptophyta > Magnoliopsida > Brassicales > Akaniaceae > Bretschneidera > Bretschneidera sinensis. The sequence goes on along the minus strand of CM043700.1, from coordinate 23,375,663 downwards.
TTAACCTTTGTAGACTCTTTTTATTTAGCTAAATATTGATATTTATATATATACACATGCTATAAATCATCAAAGGACACCAACAACCCATAGAACATCTGAAGGTTCAAACATGTTAAACGGTTGGAACTTGGTATAAAATTAAAAAATCATCAAACACTGTCAAGTCAAAGGATATTGCCTATTTATATTTGTATCTGTAACTGCAGGCCAGCCCTTGCAAAGGGATGGCCTTACTCAGCCTGGAAGGGGCAAAACATTAGAAGATTTTCATCCATTCAAAATACTATGATCCAACTTTACAACAAAATTATTAATAACATTAGTCGATCACACAAATGCCTAAATCTAATGTTTTGAGGGAGGGCAACGAGATATTAAATTCCCAGAAAATTTCAAAACCAGATGATATCAGATTCAACTAAAAACTATTATATCGATGAAAGATCTTCATATATTGTCTTGATTCCTGGCCTTTCAGAAACAGATCGTATGCATCGCAGAGCTATCCCAAGGACCTCTTTCATTCCCTTTTCAGCAGCTGGATTATCCGGCATCAATGCAGAATCAAAGCATTCCGAGCCACGGCCTTCCGCTACTCTCAGCTTCACCCATTCTGTCAAGTCAACCCCTTCCTGCTCACCAGATATCACATCTCCAGCACACCTGCCAGTTAGAAGTTCCAACAGTATCACTCCAAAGGCATAAACATCTGACTTAAAGGAAGGCAATGGTTTCTTGGAAGAAGCCAGCTCTGGAGCACGATAACCCAGGATCCCAGCATCAAGAATTTGTTCCCGGGTGCCAGCTTGGGTCATGAGACGGTGGAGGCAGTAATCGGCAACACGTGCATTGAGATCAGGCCCATCTAAGAGTATGTTTGTTGCTTTAAGGTTACCATGAGGAACAGCACGGTCAAAATGGAGATAGTTCAGGCCACGTGCAACATCAACTGCCATTTTGAGCCTCTGTGCCCAGGATAATGGAGGTCCTTTCCTTCCAGGTCGATCTGAGAATATGGAATTATTAGAAGCTAAATTGAAATTTAGCCAAAATGGAGTTACAGTGCATATTGTATTTTTATCTACTCAGGATGTTTTCAACTTAAGAATTAGTCCCTACAAAGCAATTTTTTTAAAGCTATATGAGCAACAGTGGTTTATGGAAAATGAATTCAGTTTACAAATCTAGTTGCTCTCTGCGCAGTAAAGCAAACTGCTGATTGCCACAGTATAAATGATGGAGCAGCCATTGCTAATTCAGCCAATTAATTAGGAACAAATTACAATGAATTAAAACGATGTCAATCAGCTTGAACAGATAGTTCAACAAGTCAGTACATAAAAGACTTTACATTTACATGTATTAATCAATAGCTTGTTCATATTGATTTGGATGAGAGCCCATACCACTGATATGTTTTTAACGTATAATACAACCAGTCAACCCCAGTGATATTTTTTTGTTCATCTAATTATGATAAAATCCTAACAGAACATAAAGTGAACTCCTAGCAGTTCCAATATAACTAAGCCCTAGAGTCCTGCAAAGGCCCATTACCATATTCACAACATCATGTCAACGCATTTCTAGCAAGCAAGCATCACATAGCATATTCAAACACCTAAAACTCCATAGAACACCACATTAACATAAGGACCACATTCCAGTAAAAAGTAATATGGTTGTTTGAGGTCCACATTTTGCTTTGTTGCTTCCCATTCAGGCCTTTAATTAGGTAGGTTCAAATTTCCATCAAACCTTCTAAAAAGAGAAGGGCTGCAAAGAAAGGGTGCTTTCTGTACACAAGCTCTGCTTCCATCTTTACTTCCCTAGCATGAATTCTGATGCAAACTATTGCTCTCACCTTTATATTTTTCACTTACTGACACAATGTCATGGAAGTTCATAGATTAGTAAGACAAATACCAAAGGCACCCTATAATTTCATAATCAAATGTAACTAAATCAAAAGCTAGGCATATGGTGGTGGCAATGCCAAAGATGTTTTTTATCAATGAAGGCAAGGCCAAGCATTTGAAACACCTTCATTTTAGCACTAAAAATGTTGTGCTTCAAATATGCAGGTGCTGACATGCATATGACTAGGACTCTGAAGTGAAACTGCTAGATAAAAAGATAGTCTAGTCTCCCCCCCCCCCTTTTCGAAAAATTATATCCTTAAATAAGTAATAAAAGTAGGAGGAGAAAATGTTTACCATAAAGAAAGCTAGCAAGACTTCCAGGTGAGATATAATCAGAAAGAATAAGCTTCTCATGTTGTGTGGGCCCCCAATAGTAGCCTCTAAGAGTCGCAACATTTGGATGCCTGATGTTTGCAAATTTTTTGGCCTCCTTAGCAAACTCCTTTCTTTGTTTTGCTACCCCTTCTCTTAGCCACTTCACTGTCAAGAACACCCCATTATCCAGTGTTGCCCTGTAAGAAGTCCCATGACTGCTTCTCCCCAACACTTCAGCTGGAGCCCTTGACAGCTCCTCAGGTGTCATTGCGATAGTATCATCAAGAAAATGCAGCTCACCAACCAATCGATCTGGTGACCGGACATCCAGCCTTGCTAGGCGTTCAGCAGCGAATGAATCCCCAGAGCCTGGTGACCAAGACAAATGGCTGTTCTTTGTTGGAGAGTAGCCAGTTACTGCTGCCAATTTCTCATCAGGACTGATAATCTCAGACGATGATCCTTTCCGTGAAGTCACAAGATCCTCAGCCGAAACAACCAAACCAACTCTACTATCGGTCCCACTAATGCCAGAAGAGTTTGTTGGAGCTCGCCTGCGAATTTCTTTGGTTGTGACATGTTCTGGTGGAGTTCTTGCTATACGGATGTAATGTATGAAGACAGCAAGCAGGATGAGAATGATCACAGCAACCACACATGAAACTATCACTATTATTTTAACAATAGTATTTATTGGTTTCCTCTTGGAACTTTCAGCAGGGAAATTGTTTGATCCAGGAGGACCACCTGGAAAGCGTAGCCCAGTATTTCCAGGGTAGAAAGAAGAGCTAGGAAACTTCCTCAGATTTTCTGGGACAACACCAGATAGATCATTGTACGTAACATTAAAGCTCTCAAGGCTGCTAGACAAGTTGTTTGGCAAAGGACCAGTAAAATGATTCTGAGATATATCTAATGACCCTAGAGAGATCATGTCAGGCATGGAAGTGGGCAGCGAACCAGACAAATTATTTGCTGCAAGCTTGAGTACTTGAAGTCCAGTCAATGACCCAATTTGATCCGGAAAATACCCATTTAGCCGATTATGGGAAAGATCAAGTATCTCAAGATTAGATTCGGTAGAAGAAGATGGTGGAAGCTCAATAGAACTTGTCAGTAAATTGTTTTCAAGGTGAAGTTCTTGCATAGTGGGCATAGATAGTAGGTCAGTAAGAAGAGGACCATCTAGCTGGTTGGAACTGAGATCAAGGACCCTAAGTTTTGGAAACCGCGTAAGCACTTTTGGGAGAGAGCTACTAAGGGCATTGTGGGAGAGGTTGAGATGATTTAATCGCAAAAATTGCGGGGTAACCTCAGAGAATGAACCTGTTAAACGATTCTGGCTGAGATCAAGATATTCAATGTTTCCCCATTTCACCATTCTGGTTAGATTTCCTTCAAACTGGTTGTTTGATAGATCAAGTACAGCACATCTTCCAGTCAATAAAGGAAGTTCACCGCTAAGCCCATTGGAAGAGAGATTGAGGATACGCAGAGTTGTTGACATGATCATACTTATTGGCCCTGAAAGATGCAACCCCACGCGAGAGGCATAATAAACAACAACAAGTAGAATTAAGCCTAAGTAACAGAAATTTAATATATTCAGACAATTTAGTACCTCAAAAACAAGCTCAAATTAGTAATGAGACGTACCTGAGAGATTGTTGCCACTCAAATCCAGTTCAGTTAAAATCAAAGAATCTCCTTTCAATAGGTCGTTAGGAATAAAGCCTGAAAATTTGTTGTTGCTGAGCTTGAGGACCTGAAGCTCATAAACAAAATTGAAACCAGGTAATTCTCCAGATAGCAGATTGTAGCTCAGATCCAACTCCTTCAAGTTCTCAAACAAATGCAACTCACCTCCACTTACCAGTGACCCATTAAGCTGGTTGCGGCTAAGATTTAAGTACTTAATACTCTCAGAAATACCAGGTAATAATTTCTCTGAACTAGAGCTCACTAGCATATTTCCACTAAAATCAATATGACTAGCATTTGACATAAGGAAAAACATCCCATCTAGATGACCATCAAACATATTTCCATGCAAGTCAAGCACCTGAAGACCTGAAATCATTTCAAACCCTCTTGGGATTATCCTGGTAAAACCATTAGAAGACAGATTAAGATAGACCAGGTTATTCAACTTTGTCAACAATGTTGGCAGTGACCCTGACAAGGAGTTCCGGCTCAAGTCCAAGGACTGGATTGAAACCAGGCCTGAAATTGAATCAGGAATTGAGCCGGAGAAGTTGTTTCCAGCTAATGAGAGGTTCCGTAAGCTACCTAATTTACCAATCCCCAACGGCAAAGATGAGGAGAACAGATTATCAGATAAATCCAGAAACTCAAGGCTTTTGCAGTCACCTATATTGTCAGGCATTATGCCTGATATGGAGTTGTTTGACATGGAGAGTTTAACAAGCATTGTGAGGTTGGAAAACACGCTCAAGTCCACATCTGCAGAAAGACCCAAGTTATTGAGGATAACACCAGCTACATTTCCGCCGTTACAGACAATCCCATTCCAAGAAGAAGGGCATCCATTGAAGTCAATGGACTCCTCATTCCATGAGTCAAGGACATAGCCTGTAGGATCATGCTTTATTCCTTTCTTGAATTCAAGCAATGCCAAAATATCCTGCGAAGGAAGTTGCCCCATGCAAGAAAGGAAAAATAAGGATAGCATCAAAAGCCTAAATAGCTTCATACTATTCCTCCGATGTGTTCACCCAGCTAAAGCATAAATACAATTTGAAGAACAGATAGAGGCTGTCAACCTTCTAAAGCAGAAATATAGCAAACCCAAATGAACTTGAGAGAAACTGTGGCACCAAACCCAGCAACTCTTTCTTCAATTTCAAGAGAGATAACCCCCTCAGAGCAAAGAAAAGCTCAATTCTTCCAGGTAAATGGGTTCTAAAGCAGCTGAAACCACTATTTCAACCAAGTTTCAACTATTTTGCAGTAGAGAAACAAGATAAATTGGCACATTAAAGCAAAAAGAAACTCAAAATTTGCTCAACAACTTAGTATTTTACCTAACGATGGACCAAATCTTGTGAAACAAGCTCTTCAAGGGCTGATCCAGCTTCCAGTAGGAACTAGCAAAGAAGATACTGCTTTAACAAAGAACAATCTTCAACTACACAAACTGAGCCAAAGAATTAAATGACTGCAATGAACTACCCAAAAATGGGTCCCATTGAGAGATCGAACGGTACAAAATGCAGCATTTTCTTACCAAGATCCCTATTTGCAAGAACAATGTAGGCTCGGTACAAACTCTATAAAAGACTCGAACTTTAAAGTAACAAAACCACTTGCTTGGAGCTAAAAGAGCTTTGCAACAAACAACAAATGGGTTTTGGGTTACCATACAGAAACAGTGAGCAGAGCCAAAGTGCAGAGTACACTGAGCTACTAAAAACCCACCAAGAAACAAGAAATGGGTCTTCAAATGAACGACCAAATCAATAAATAAAAAGGACCCAGAAACTTTTGGCCATTAAAACCCTACTAACAGTCAGTTTAACTGTTTAAACAAGCCAAAACCCTTTCTTTCTTTAGTGATAATGACAACATCGACTCCAAATGGAAATACGTTTTTTTCTCTTTCTCTCTCTATAAAGATGTATAAAGATGCATGTGAGAACCAAAAACCAAACCCTAATTTGTTTGCTTTGGGTGATTAAATAAAATAACTATTTTTTTGTTCAGTCTTTTGAGAGTGTAGCAAGTGACAAAAAGATAGCGGGAAAATGTAAGATTTTTCGCGATATAATCAAGGGATTACCCGCTAAAAGGAGAGAGACTCTATCTTTATTCTTCACGTAGTGGACGTCAAATGGATTTATCAAATCCATTTATATAAATCCATTTAACTTTAAGGTGTCTTTACTCTTTTGGCTTTCTGAAAGTGTAAAAAACAAAAGAGAGGAAATAAAAATGAAGCAAGCGAAGGCGAGTCATGGGGGAGAGTGATGTCAGTGACACGTAGGACTAGGTCCCACCATTGCCCTTTGACCAGGGGTTTTTCCATCACTTCTTTTGAGTCCCAAATTCCAATAACACTAAACTGTAAACACACAAGAGGTTTAGTAGGTGGAACCATAATAACCAATGAAGTGATGAAACATGGACAAGAGGGACCCGTGGGACTACTCTGTCTACGTTTTAACCAATGAAGTGATGAAACATGGACAAGGGGGTCCTACTGCTTCAGCAACTTACTGCATGCATTACCGTGGACTTGTGAGCAGAGTGAAAGGTTGGCCGCGAGTTCAGTTGCTTGAAGTTGAGCCGCGATTTTTGAAAACTCGGTTAGTTTTCAAGTTGAGCAGGAGTTGGCTCTTATATTCATTTAATAGAATGAATTGACAACTGTTGGATTTATAATATATATATATTACAATTTTAAATTAAATAAGATTATACTTTCCTTTAAATTTAAAATATAAAAATTTATTTATCAAATCTTGAAAGTCTTTCCTTTAAATAATTATGAATCGATCTAAGATATGAATTTTTATACATTAATTGAACTCGAACTCAAACTCAAGTAAATTATTAGTAAGTTGAGCAACTCAACTACTCGTAAGATTAGTTTATGTGCACCATTATGTAATTAGGGTGTAAGGTGTATGAATATTTTATTCTCTAAAAGTTTAAGGGTTTGTTTGATTTACGGACAAAATTATAATGTGATAAGATTAGAATTAACATAATATAAGATAAATTAGATTAAAAATGTAATATCTTAATCTTATGTTTGGCTTATGCAATTATTAGATTGAGATTAAATTGAGATAAGAAGTCTAAGTACCAAAATACCCTACTACTATTTATCATCCTTTACAATCTCTAATTTCTTTACAAATTATAAATTTTAATTATAATAATTATAATAATAAATCATTTTTATTATTATATTATTTTTATCATCATAATTATTATAATAATAATAATAATTATTTCATTATTATCATCATTAAAAAATTTATTACACATCATAAAAATAATAATTATTATTAATATAATAGTAATAATTATTATTATTATTATTATTATAAATATGATCATATTATTATTATTAGTATGATTAATATAATAATAATTATTAATATTAATGTTATTATTATTATGATTATAAGAAGAAAAAAATTATTATTATAGTAATATTATAAAATAATAATATTATAATTATGATAATAATAATCATTATCATTATATTATTATCATTATTATTATAATAATAATAATTATTTGTTATTATTATAATAGTAATAATTATTATTATTGTAAGAAAAATTTATTTTTAATAATATTATAATAATTGTTACTATTATTATAATTATTATTATTATTATTATTATTATTCACGAGTAAAAAAAAAATTAGCCCCAAATGGGTACGATAGATTCTATCTCATGCGAAGATGTGAGACAAAAAAAATGAGACTAAAACTAATTTTATCCCATAATAAATCTTCCAACAAAATAAAAAATAACTATTTATATAAAATTAAAATAGTCTAATAGTCTAATATCATGTACCAACCAAAAGGACCCTGTATATTGCACATGATCACCGAAAGGACCACAACAAAGGTACCACAAACAAAAATTAACAACGTGGACCCTGATAATACTGTGCTATCCACTACTGTGTTGGTAGTGCTATCTTGTTGGTTCGGTATGAGTTTTCATGGGGTGATTATTCTGCCTGAGAAATTTAGAAGGGCCCAGTCAAAATCAACCAGCTAAACATTAGGTCATAATTCGTGAGATACAGGATTGGCTGTTATTATGAGAGGGAGAGGAACGATAATCCCCCTTTGCTCTAACTCACTTTTATATTTTGCCTTTATGGATCAATGCCCACAGTTCAACTAGTAGCACCATAGTTTAGCCCTATTCAACCCTCTTCTTATGGAGAACATGTGTCTTTGTGTGGGCGTGTGAGCGAGTAGATAGGAATTGAAAATTTGCATATAAGAAAGCAGTATGCTACCAATTTCTAACATACATCAACTTATGACAACCATGCATCTCCATAAACTACAAAACAGGTTTCACATATTTCTTACTTCTAACCATAAAAAGTTTACACATAAAAATAACAAAATTCACTCCAATCTCAGGTTCAGAAGAATTAACTTCAAAATCCAGTGAAAGAGATATGCCTCACTTCTTCCCACCCCCAGAAACGTTGAACTTGAAAAATATTATGTCTCCATCTTGGACAACATAAGTTTTCCCCTCTTGCCTATACTTGCCAGCAGCCTGTGCAAAGAGCAAAAATCAAAAGTCATGTGACTATCTCCCAAAGGTCAGAGCAACTGGGGATGGGAACCAGTGCCAAAGCTAAGATTGACAAATGAAAACGAGTTTAACAATGCCAAATAAATAAGGTTCGTTTTTTTTAAGGGAAAAAAGAAAAACAGAAATTTATCTTAATTAAGATTCAGGGATCAGCCAACAAGTAAAGGATCCCTTCCAGGGGGCACCTAAATCAAAATTTCAACAAAATCTAGAAATTCAGCTTCCATCTCACATTTTCATCTTTTTGTTGTCCCCCATTATACGACAGGAACTGATTACCCAGAACCATTCTACAGCAACTTTTTTTTTATAAGAATTCTACAGCAAACTTAGTTTAACTCCTACCTCTATGAAACTCTAACCAGGGTCAAGCTAGAGCCTAGCCTGGCTAAACTAGATGCCAACCCTGACACCCCAAACCCTTGCATTCCAAAGTAATGCAAGATGGATATAATAAAGTACATAATCATATGCTCCATCTCATAATGTTGGTCCACTTACAAAATGCACAAATTCAAGAAAAACAATAGATAATGGATTTAGTGTGATTTTACATTTTATCCCCTATTATTTATAGTATCATGTTTTGTAATGTAATTTATAGTGAACAATACAATGTCAAAGTCCTCCAGTGGTAATATACTAAGGACCTAGCGTCGAACCCACCCTCAACCAAGATTCTGGGGGTTGTGGTATGGAGGGCTAACCCTATTGTGTAGCCTAGCCCTTGGGCAAACAAAAAGAGATACTACAATACAATCAAAGAAAAATACTTGTCCACTTCCTTGTAGTGAACATAAAGATGAACTAACGAATATGAGATGGGATGAGGAACAATTTCAGATTAATATACCTTAACTGCTGATTCAGTACCAAGTTCCTTCAGATCTTCAAATTTCATGACCTGAACATCATCAGAATACAAATCAGCATAAATATAATAATAATAAAGCAAAATAATATTACTTATCATAAAAAATATTACTTTCTAAACCTTTTTCTTCGAAATATCATGGATAGATGAGGCAAGGGAGGAGGAAAAAAAAAAGAGGTAGCTAAAAGTTTTAAAAGGCATAATAATTAACTGCACAATACAATGAGTCAATGACAAGGTTATTTATCAAAAATAAAACATTACAATGATTAGGTGACTTCTAAAATTCTCTTGGAGAAAATAACCAATTTTAGTTGGTATAAAGAGAAGTTCTAAGATCATGAAGTAGGGATAACCTCAGCACAAATGAATCCTTTCTCAAAATCAGTATGGATGGCCCCTGCAGCTTGGGGAGCCTTTGTCTGTCGTCTTATTTGCCAGCACTTGACCTGCAACAAAGCAAATCATTCAACCATTAATTCCTCAAACGTAAAGGTTATGGTACTTACATATGAACATCATCATAACAGAGGACTCCAATCATGCACAACAAAATGCCTCATACATAAGAAGAAAGGAGAGATGACATTGAAGAGTTGCTTTCAGAATAATAATGTTGAATGTTTATTATTTTTTATAAGTATAATAATAATAGAGTTAAAAATAAAAAAGCTTAGAAGAACAGAACACAGACACTAAGAAGCTGTTAACTGATGCTATTTTTCAAGGCTCCCAATTAGCACCATGGCAAGTATACTAAACTAGATGCTTACTAAGAAATCCAATGCAAGTAGTTTCTCTTCAAACCACTTTGGTAGTCATAAAAACTGTGTAATGATTAAATACGTGAAGCATGCGAATTTACTAGAATAGAAATATTCGATTTTGTCAGCAATTCAACCTAAGCCTAGCTCACAAAGTCATTACAAAAATTGTGAATACATGAAGCACATGAATTTACTACAATAGAAGAATTCAATTTCGTAGTAAGGTAGATCACACCATTAGACAACCTCTGACATGGCTAAATGTGAAAGAGCAAAACAAGGAAGGCGATTCTTTTTCCCAGGGAGAGGGGGGGACTTCTCAATCATGTTCCTTTTCTTTTTCTAGCTATCCGAATTTATCAAGCCCACACAATAAAGACTACGTAGCCAAGTAGGAATTATCAAAGTAGTAAGTTCACAACTAGCCAAAAGTAGATATCAGTTACCACTGAAAAAAAATTCTTTAGCTCGAGTTCTGTTAAAGGAACAAAATGTATTTGACGAAGAATAGGAATTTGGAAAAGGAAAAATAGAGATCTTATGGGCAAATTGCTTAGAACACATGAGAATCCAGGACATGAATAAGCCATTCTAAAAAATCATTGCCCTTGACTTATTCAAAGAACTGTAGCAATGCTTTCTCTGAAGGAGATGTATGTAGGGTTGGGGTGGGGCTGGTTATCAAGGTTCATTCTGCACATACATTACATCTAGTGTGCATTCCATATGATTTTACAAGAGAATATTTTTATCAAGCACATGCAAGTATTCAGATTGTAGGTAACAATCCATTTGAAATCAAACTGACGAATAACAGGATCAATAATACCAACAAACACCAGTGCTAGCAACTTATAAATATTTTTGAACTTCCTATCTCATAAGTTTGGAAAGATTAGACTCATGAACCAACTCAAGTATTACAAGTATACAATGTTCGCAATAATTCACCACAAGTTGCCTAAATGTATTTTCTTTGTCATGGTAAAATATCCCCGGCTACTTAAATCATACATTTAAAATTATTTAACCGACCAAATTATAGTGTTGAAAGTAACCAAACTAACCATTCTAAGCTTGAAGTCTTTCAGAGATGCAAGTCAAAATTTTGAGAATTGAAGAGCACATGCTATCAATTTTATGTGTTTTCCACAGAACATACCCACAACTTCACCTGGCAATCTGAAGATCAAAAGGCCTCTTGTTTGTGCGGAAATACAAAACTGGATGGTGAGATAAACTTAGTGATTACTTATCTAAGTTTGCAATACTACATATATATATATATATATATATATATATATATATATATATATTTTAATGGTGAGACAGCATGCCCATCAGACAATTTATGACATTAATCAGATGACGGCATTCTTCAAAGTAAGAATCAATGAGCAAAACACAGCATAAACTTATAAGATGTTTAAACATGGAACTTGCTAGTAACCAAAAAAAAAATAGAAAAGAAAAAATGGCAAGAGGTACCAGTAATGTGGTATAATACCTCATCAGGGCCTGCTGTGAAAAAGTATATGAGATTAATTGCTGAAAAACCAGTCTTTATAATCTTCGTAAGTGCACTGTAGCAAGAAAACATTGGTCAATTTAATTACACTTAGATGCTCACTACAATTCTACTAGTTCCTATACTGCATAACTCGAAACATTTTCTTCAGTAAGAACTGAAAAATATCAAAAACCAAGTAATTTTAGTGGCAAAAAGAAAACTTTCTTTTTTTTCTTTCTCATTTTCAAGGATTTTACCAAAACATTTATAATTTGCAAATAATCTTTTTCCTAAAATCAAATATTTTCTCAAACCAAATGGCTTAACAAGGCGTTCTCCCTTCGGTTATACATAATTAAGCCACTTTCATCCCCTATATTACAGAGCTCTGGGGACAGATCAAAATATATCTTTATCCCAGTGAATTCTAACTTTTCTAGAGATTGAAAATACAGACTTTTGGAACTGCTTTTTCCGATTTTTTCTTAGTCCAAGTCCATGTATATGATAGAAAATTATCATAGCGCAGTAGAAATGCTACTCTGCATTAAAATTTTAAAAATTTATTAAAAGACACTATTAGTATGAACTAACCTTTGTACCTTGTTCTCCTCACAATACTTTGTTGCTTCATCCGGGGGCATATCAGCAACGCTTCTCTCTAACACACAGCTGAAAGGAATGATTGGTTCACCTCCATGTTCCTGCACCCTACAAAAGGATAACGCAATACTCTTCCCTTTCAACAAAAGAAGTTCTGTAAACAAATATAACAAAAAACTATTTTATCCTCACCGCAGAATGATGAAGCGACACACGAAGATGAAGAATTATTAATACATCAACTCTTTCTAAAATTTCTAGATCTTGCATCCAATAAAATGCAATTAACTCAGTGAAGTCAAACTAAATAGTAGAGTACAAGCAACTAGACCAGATAAGACATTATTACTATTTGGGTACTTTAATATGTTTCCTTTGCATTCTTAACTCTTACCTGTTTCAAGTTCAGAGTGTTATTGCTTATGCAGCAACCACAGACCCAAAAGGACTATGATGTGTAGACAGCTAGCAATAACCTACAGCATATCTTGGAAAAAAAAATTATCTAAAAAGCTGAATTACAGATATAATTTGAAAACACAATCATGGAACATTGAGGCACAACGTATTCCCGGATCCTAATGCAAGCTGCAAGATAACGCACAGCCAGGGAAGATAGAGCACATTTGCGCCAAATTTAAATATAAAAATAATAGATTTTTATTTGCAAAATTACAAGTTCGTTTCATATTTGTGATGACCTACATCAGTACTACAATAGATAAGATTTTAAATTATATGTAAGCCCTAATGATCTCAAAATCAAGCTAACACTTTTGGGTGACGGGCCAGTGGTGTTAAAAAGGGCATCAAACCCAACCCAGACCCACTACCATGCGGATGTATGGTATTTGGGCTGGCCACGAGCTGATCATGGTATCTAGGCTCCCTACAGGCAGGCCGAAACAATTGGTTTAATTCCTGTAAAATTTGTGATATGCAATATGTGCTCTCTCCTTGCAAGGACACAAAGGTCTGAAAGGAGAGAGTTTGTGATGATCCATATCCGACACCGCAATGGGAAAGATCTTGGTTTTTAGGTGTTGGGCCAGTGGTGTTACAGAATTCTTGCCTATTACCTGTTTTATGTTTTTGTTTCCAAAAATTAAATAATATGGCCTAAAAGTGTTTGGTAAAATATTTCTAATTTTCATTTCATGCAACAGATTCCTGAAATGTGGGCAAATGAGAAAGTTGTGTAAACAAGAAAACAAAAGGAAGCTTGGTTTAAAATTCCAATGAATCTAAAAAGATTCTATATATTCAATCTGCTGAACAAAGTTAATATGTGGCCAAGTGAAAGTAGTTTAATTTTTTTAATGTTCATATTACGGGATTCCCCTGAGCAATGTTCTATCTCTAAAGGGCTGTTTTTATTGTTATCTATTTTCTGTTATTCAAATTTTCCCTTAATTTTTACTTTAAAACTTAATAATTCAGACATCTCTTTTCACCAATGAAATTCTAAAGAAGAATAAGAAACACAGGTTAAGGTTTGAGTGTTTAGGCAGGCAGATATTAAGATGAAGTTTGTTGATAGATTAGTTCAAGAGAGAACTTAATTTTTTCCAACATAAAAGCATTTATTGTTTTCATTTTTCAATTAAAGAAGTAAAGTTTATGGTTTGAGCATTTAGCCAGAACGATTATGTTGATTGATTTGAAGGGAAATTATTATGCGAAACGTTCATTTCAATATATATCCTATTGTATCATCATGAAAAAACTGGTATAATATGCAAATTAATATTAATAATAAACGTCTTATGAAGATCGTCTAGGCTGTGGTGGCAAAGGTGCTAGTAACTGCCATGCCTTTGACAACTAATACAAGAGACATGTCAGACAGCAGAGACTGCCATCAGCAGTTTGTATGAATTCAGAACACAAGGACACAATGGTAGACACACAAGTGCTCAGACACAGACATATACTATCTGATATGATAAATTTTATAGAAATTTGATATAGTCAAGGACAAAGGAGAGAGGAAGATCATACAGACATAAGATTATTCACAACTCAAAATATAATCCATGCAAAGAAAGCATAGAACATACCAAGCATGAATCTTGGGCAAGAACTTGTTCTTCTTTCTTTGGTAGTCTCTCTCATTCATATTAACCTGTACGCAAAAGATAAATATGACTACGATTAAAATCCTTATACACATCCTTGAAATTGAGAAGATGAAAAACACAGCTACCTTTTCTGTAAAATTTATAAAACTTTAGAAGCAAGCAAAACAAGATTTCTCTAGTATCATGACTAGTAGCCACTGCATTGGAGATTCTGGTACAAAAGGAGGCAGCAATCTTCATTTTTTTAATTGAAAACAGGTACATCTCACTCCATTCTGTTTTCTTTTTTTTTTTGTAAGGGCACAATTAAACATGTACAGTTCATATCATTTCCTCGGGGAACAATATCAGGCATCTACAGCCCACCTACCCTTCCCCACCAAAACCAAAAAAAGGGGGGGGGGGGGGGGGGGGGGAAAGAAAAGAAAGAAAGAAACCTTGATGCCAATTCAAGAAACTTCATTAGAATGCCAAAGTGGTCTATTTGCAATTTGATTAACTTACTAAAATTAAGAGATTAAACTTTTTGTTACATTCATGCATGGTTGTCATAGCATCTCTCTACCACACTTAGCATTCAAGTAATACAAAATATGGGTGATAATGGTTCGGGATGGTTTAGTTTTGGAGGTATCCAAACCAAACTGACCTAGATCAGTCGGGCAAAAAAAATTATAACCAAACTAATCACATCATTTAACACTATATTTTAGAAAAAAAGAGCAATAAATTATTATATCTAGTATATTATATATTTTTTTTATCAGTCGTAGTATATTGTACAAAGTTACCGAAACAGAGAGAGATTGAGAGTACTAATGCTCGAACCCTGGGTATATGGTGTGGAATGACCACACCCTACCATAGAACTACGAGACATTAGCAAAAATTGAGGGATTCGGAATGTAGTATATTATATATATATATATATATATATATATGACATAGTAATTATTTTTAAAGAAATCAGTTTCGTTTTCAAAACCAGACCAGAAGCAAACTAATCTTGATCAATTTTTTTTTTTAATTTCTGAACCAAAAAAAACTGAACTATTGCAGACAGTTTAATTTGATCTTGTCTGGTTCTTGAACACCCCGGATCAACATGTACTGTTTTGGTTACCATTTATTGGAGAAACTAGCTTGATTTTATCACTATGGTCTGTTACATCAAATTAAAGCATATATATCTACAATTTTGTAACTTCGCAAATATCAGATTCATTAATACTTGAATCATCTTACAGTAACATGTTATTATGAAACTGTTTCTACTGGTGTATTTCATTGTTTTTTTATTGTTAAAACCCACGCACATGCCTCGAAACCCAGTCCAGTTAGTGGGCATGGAAGTATCTTTACTAACACTCCAAAGCAGGCAAGACAATTTACTATTCATTATTTTATTTTTTTATAACCCAGGAACCTCTAAGACCAGGCCCACTTTGAATCACCCAAACTGGGGGGAGGATAGCACGCCAACCCCCGGCCTCCCACTTAAATAGCGAATATGATCCCAGGGGGAATCAAACCCAGGACCGTGCGCCTACCACACAGCCCCAAATTTACTATTCATTATTAACAATATAACCTACCAATGCAAAAGATTCTGATATTAAATCATCTTACCCCACCACAGCCACATAAGAGTTGATTTAAATAACGGTAACATGTGGTGAGTTTAACATTTTAATTAATTTGAACACCATTAAGTCTCCAGTTCTTGGGATGAATACGTCAACATAACCAATATACCTCACCTTCCCTCTATTCATCACAAAATCAAACAATGAGGAGCTTGTACTTATCAATTGGCAAAATGAATAAGTTCACTCAGTAGATATCCGGTAGGAAAACCTCTGTTGTGATTAGTAATGAAGATAGAGACTCACCAAGTAAACAACAGGCTTCGCTGTAAGCAATTGGAAAGTATTCAGTATCTCAATATCAGCAGCTTTCCAGTCCCCTAAACGAACATCTTTTTCATCCTCGAGCCATGCCTTCACCTGTAAATATCAAGTACCACCATTATTTGACATTATTGCTGCTTAGTAGTAACACAACCCACATTAAAATACAAAATAATTCTATATGCCTACTGATTATAAATGAACTTAATATTGTCAGTACAAGCACGCTTGATCATTATATTCTAGAAATAAGAGCAGCACTAAAACTAGTCATCAGGGCAGCTCAGGCAGAAAATAAACACACTTGTGCCGAAAGATTGAATTCCTTGTTTCATCTAAGATAATACCACAGAAATACATTAAGATAATGCATGCTAAAAAGTTGTTCACATATTTAGGGTAGTAGCATCACCCTAACCGTTAAAACACCAACCTTTTGGCATAGCTCATGCTCAATTTTTAACAGCTTGTCATTGCTTCTCTTCATGCTCTTTTCAAGATCTTCTATCTTCTTTTCCATAAATTCAATATCCTACAATTCAACGAAAGATAGAAATGTTTACAATAAGCTGTAACTCTCAAAAATACAATCATGCAAAGGGATTAGTATGAAATAAGGAAATATGAGAAAGAAAAAGTACTCTCTGCTAAAAAAGGAATTGATGGACAATCAAAAGTCATGTTCTGAACAAGCAATCATAGACAACAATTACGAGATTGCTTTTGATAATGAACCAAAAAGTAACTCATACCAGTCCTGAGTGCATAATACATCACTATAGCCAATAGTAGCAGTGACAGACACAGTTACAAAGATGAGGTCAGAGAAACGGCATAGTGTGCATCATTTAACAGTTCATAGGTCATATAGCTGTGAAATTTCTAGAGCCCACAGTCACGATACATAGCTGTGAAATTTCTAGAGCGCAGTCACACAGAATCTAACAGACACCAACAAATCCACATTTCGAAATCCATTGGGTAGTCGCTGTATCTATCCAAGATGAATTGTGGGCTTGGAGCATGTTGAATGGTTCAAAGCACTCTATTTTTCAGGTTATATGGCATGAAATGAATCGGAGAGCTTTTGATGGCAAAGAAAGATTATTAGCATCCATCAACGATGGGTGATTCCATACTTTTGGGTTTTGGTTTAATGGGAATTCTTTTATAAATGATGAAGATTTTGTAGAATTCTTAGAGATGTTATCATGTAGATAGCTTTTTGTAATTGGGAAGCATCTCCTTGGTGCCTTTGGAATGCAAATTTCCTTTATTTATCAAAAATAAATAAATCCACATTTCTTAATTCAATTTCTCTCTCTACGATATCTTTAATGTTTTCTTATAAGTATATTAAAAACTAAGAGCGCACCAAGAGGGTGCAACCCATTTACAACGAATTTATATAGGATAGAAACTCTACAAGATCTAGTAGATCTATCTCATTCACACAAAAAAGTCCTCTTAAACCAAAAATTAAAGGCATTGAACCATCTCTAATTACACTAAAATTTCTTTCAATGCCATCAAAAGCTCTACGATTACTCTCATTCCATGCAATCCAAAAAATAGAGTGAGAAATCAAAGAGTAAGTTTTCTTTATATCCTTAGAAGCCCAAAGCCCACTCCAAGCTGACATTTCATCTTTCACAGAACTGGCAAACACCTAAAACACTATAAGCCATCATCCACAAGCTCCTAGCCAAGGAACACTCCATCAAAAGATGAAAAACAGACTCAACGCAACCTTTACAAATGAAACACCTATTAAACATCACCTTCCCCCTTCTTTGTAAGTTGTCAAAGGTGAGAATATTCTCCCAAACGGCTTCCCAAACAAAAAATCACACTTTTTTAGGGGCATGAGAACACCAAATAGTTTTCCACGGGAAATTGGAGGATCCTTTCGAGGCAGCCCCAACGAGAAGAATCTTATAAAAAGATTTAACTTCAAACCCTTTATCCGGGCTATCCCTCCACTTAATCAAATCATCTCTAGATAAGTCCATTCTAGAACTATACAATGCTTCCAAGAAACTTGAAACCTCTCAACCTCCCAATCATGTACATTTCAGATAAAAGGCACATCCATAATTCGTATCATGCCAAAGCTGCGTTCTCTCACCATTACCCACCAGCACGGAAACACAAGGAAGCATAGCCTCCCAACCTTTCCAAATCCATTTTCACACTCCTACATCATATGTCCCATTTCCTTCCTTTTACATCCACCCATTAGGATTCATCCCAAACTTAGCTTCCGCCGCTTTTCTCCAAAGACAATCTCTCTCCATAAGAAATCTCCATAACCATTAGAGCTTTATTGAATAAAATACGAGATTTAAGACCAAGACCCCCTTTATCTATTAGTTTCTTAATCACACCCTACCTTACTAAATGATACTTGAATTCCTCCCCCGTATTACCCCAAGAAAATCTCCTTTGAATACCCCTAACCGATTAGCCACCAGACTAGGGATAGGAAAAAAAGACATAAAGTAGATAGGAAAGCTAGAGAGTTTACTTTTTATAAAAATAAGCCTTCCTCCTTTTGAGAGGTAGCGAGTCTTCCACCTCGCTAATTGTTTTTCAAACCTTTCCACGATGAGATTCCAAACACTTTTGTCTTTAAATTTAGCTCCAAGCGGAAGACCGAGATAAGTAAAAGGAAGCGAACCCAAATTGCACCCCAACAAATTTGCAAGAAAACGGCCATTAATATTCTCACTAAAAGGGATTAAATCACTCTTACTAAGATTAACCTTAAACCCCGAAACCGCCTCAAAATAACGAAGAACACACCAAAGATGTATGATTTGAAGAGCTTTCGTCCCACAAAAAACAATTGTGTCATCAACAAAAAAAAAAGATGAGACACATTCACACTATCTCCAAATCTCCCCACCTTAAAATCACTCAAAAGCCCCTTGTCAACCGCTTTCACCAACATTTTACTGAAAGCCTCCATCACCAAAGTGAACAAGAAAGGAGGCAAAGGATCCCCTTGTCTAAAACCTCACGAAGCTTTGAAAAAAACGAAAGTACAACCATTAACAAGGATAGAGAAGGAGGCCGAAGATATACATCTATAGATCTAACTACACCATTTGTCCCCAAAACCCATCTTTTTCAATAAGTACATCGCAAAACCCCAACAAACATGATCATAAGCCTTTTCCATATCTAATTTACAAATCACCCCTCTCCCTCCATCTTTTATATAGGTATCCACAACTTCATTAGCAATCAAAGCGGCGTCCAGAATTTGCCCACCCTCAATGAATGCGTTTTGAAAATGACTCACCACTTTTCCGGATTAATTGTGCTTCAATCTAAAAGTAAGAACATTCGATAGAAGCTTATAAACCCTTTTTTATAAGTAAATTTTTTATCAAAAAGCACCAAGAAGGTGCACAAAAAAGCCAAAGGCTAATTACAATGAAGAAGCTCAACAAAATCTAGAAGATCATTATTTACAAAAAAAAATTCCTTTAAATCACAAATTAAGAGCATTGAACCAACCATCCCTAATAATTTCCATAGGTCTTTCAATACCATCAAAAGTTCTCTGGTTCCTTTCTTTCCAAATAATCACCAAATAGAGAGTGGAATTAAATCTAAAGCCTTCTTGACAATCTTTTGAGTCTTTAAGCCACTCCAACCCCAAATTTCGTCTATCACCGAACCCGCAAGCACCCAAGAAATCCCAACAACTCTATATGCCATCTCTCATAAACTCCTAGCAAGAGAGCATTCCACTAAAAGATAAAACACGGATTCGACACACCTCTTACAAATACAGCATCTATTAACAATTACTTTCCCTCTTCTTTGAAGATTGTCAATAGTAAGGATTTTATCCCAAGAGGCCTCCCAAGCAAAAAATCTAACTTTCTTGGGAGCTTGAGCGCACCAAATTGCTTTCCAAGAGAAGTTAGATTGATCATTGGCAATAGCTCTATCAATGAGAATCTTGTAATAATCTTTCACCTTAAAACCTTTATCCGAACTAGGTCCCCATCTCAACTCATCCTCTCTCCCCACCTCAATTCTACTATTGTATAAGGAATCCAAAAACATTGCAATCTCCTAAACTTTCCAATCCTAAACATTACGAATAAATGGCACAACCCAAGATACTCCATCATTAGTCAAGGAATAACGAGAGAATCCGCACTTTCTTGTCTCTCACAATACTAAAAATGCTCATAAACTTATCTTTCAAAGGAGTATTCCCACACCAAAAATCATACCAAAGACGAGTTCTTGCTCCATTACCCACTGACACTTCAACAAAAGGCCGAAAGTCCTCCCACCCATCATTTTCCATCCCAAACTTGGCCTCAACTACTTTCCTCCACAAGTGATCTTTCTCAATAATAAATCTCCAAAGTCATTTACCAAGAAGAGCCTAATAGGCCGGAAGTCTTTGACAGCTGAAGCTCCTACCTCCTTCAAAATAAAGACAATAAAGGTAGAATTAAGACTTCCCACAAACTCTCCCAAAGAACGGAACTCCTCAAAGAGTCTAAGGATATCCCCTTTTAGCACTTCCCAATTGTGAATAAGAAAAACCGTAGAAAAGCCATCGGGACCAAGAGCCTTATCCCCATTACAATCCCGAAGAGGAGCAAAAATCTCCTCCTCCTCAAAAGGGGACACAATCCAATTAGCCTCCCTCCCATCAATACTAGCAAACTCTAGTCCATCCAAATTTGGTATATTATCACACGTCTCCTTGTAGAGAAGTTTATAGAAATCACAAATTGCCTCTTTCATACCGGCCTCTCCCTCGAACAACACACCATCTACCTAAATGAATCCAAGAAAGTTGTGTCTCCTATGATCATTAGCCATGTGATGAAAGAGGAATTTAGTGTTTCTATCACCCTCACGCAACCAAATTTCTCTAGATTTTTGCCTCCAAGAGATTCCTTCCACAAAGATGAGCTTAGAAAGTTCTTTCTTAACCTAAACCCTCCTTCTTTATCCTCCCCCGAGAGGCCCAAAACAATCTCCTTCTCATCAAGCCCACTAATCTCACCCAACAAAAAGTGTAAATTCAACGCTATGCAGCAAGAAAAAGGTAAAAACAATCTGAGCATACATCTTTAGAACACAGAATCCAAACTCATGTCTGTGCGTGATGTTTAACATAGGCACTTCTACGTTCTGAGTGTCGATGTAACATTGATCACTAATTTCCCCATGGAAAAGACTTTAGCCAAAATATAGCTAATATAATAAACAAAACTAACTCAATAGAGACAAGAATTTCTTATGATGAGATGTAAGATTATAACAATACTACCATTTTTAACAAAATTACAAGCATTCTAGAAGTATTGTAAGAGTCAGAGCTCTAATGATCAAATTCGAAGTATAATAAAGTCAAAGGCATCAAGAAAACACCTTTAGCCGTAATTCTGAACTAATAACCTCTAAATCCCTCACAGGGTCCACAGAATCATCAACATGAATGATATCTGGATCTTCAAATGCGCCTGCAATATAAGGTATGAATAAAGTCAATTCCACAACAACAATGCTAAGTGAAAATTAGAAGAAATAACTATAAACAAAAGAACAAATGCTTGGTAAATCAATCTCCAATTCATTGTTAAAAGAGACTAACACAATATTGACAAGTTTTTACGAAAAAATTCTGCTGCAACATGCAAGATGTACACAAGATGTTTTATCGGCACCCATATCAAGTTTTGCAGAGAGATAATTTGTGTAAATTGCTCTCACTCCTCTAAATCCCCCCAAAAGGTATACCAACCTTCTAATGGAGTTCGGAACCGCATGGCTCACCTAACAAGCTCAGAAATATAGGCCATCGATGTGCTAATAAATTAGACATCAAAGACTAGATGATACCAAAACTTATGCACAGTCCAAAGATCAATTTATTAATGCACACCTAGAATATTATGCTAGAGTATAACAACAAGAACACTCGTAGATGCATAATGAATTTAGAAATACATACTTGACAACAATGTAACCCACGATAGTTGTCAAAGGCCTCAAAAGAACCATATGGTAAACAATGATTACTCAAACTAGCCTTACGCAAATTACTCATAATGGCAAACTACTTTTGATTTGCTTTCATGTAGATAGTCATTTGTAAATGGGTTGCAACCCTTGGTGACTTCTATACAATTTTTAATTATAAAAAAAAGAGTAAAACTACTTAATATCAAAATTCAGACTTATCTACAAATAAAAATATCAACATTCAGATGCATGAAGTACCACAAGTATAGATATCTTACGTAAAACATGAAATATTCCATCAACTGCACGAATGTGGGATAAGAAATTGTTGCCCAACCCTTGTCCTTGATGAGCACCTCTAACCAATCCAGCTATATCATGGATTTCTAAGAAAGCTGAAACCTGAATATCAAGATACTTCAATATTTTACAAGATAAAAACTTAAGAAAACCACTAATGAACCACTACCATTGTGATAGACATCTAAAATATACATATATATATATATATGCGCGGGTATAAATATCTGTCATAAAATACTTATGATACATTAAATCAATGAACCTAGACAAAACCACCTCTAAAGAGTCCAAACAGCCAACTCTCTCTATAGCAGGAAAAAATGAGGCATCCTTCTTTCTGAAAAATAAAGAGCACTAATACATTTCATGTTAAAAAAATATTATTTCAGACCTCAGTTTTTATACTGGAACTTTCATGGTTATCATGAGTTACTACTTATTTGCATTCCTGTGATGTATAAAACTTGAACCATGAGTGCAAGACCATAGATATATTATTTATGCCCCTATAGAACGGGATCCATAGGACCATATTTTTCCTATAAAACTTTTCTTTGATAAGCATAATTGTTATATATGATAGTATGTAAAATGTTCTTGATTATTATGGTATCTGTACGATCTAGTATAGGAATTCTTGACTATCTTTTCCATGTTGCCTTCCTTTTTCATATGCCCCTATAGAACTGGATCCATGGGACCATATTTTTCCTATAAAATTTTTCTCTGGTAAGCATAATTGTTGTATATGATAGTATGTAAAATCTTCTTGATTATTATGCTATCTGTACGATCTAGTATAGGAATTCTTGACTATCTTTTCCACGTTGCCTTCCTTTTTCATATCCTTTCAAACTAATTCCCCATAGTTTTCCCCATATCATAAACTTTTTCAAATTGTAATAGAGGAATCTCATATGATGCTAGGAGTTAACATACTTTAACATCCATGTCCATTCTAGCATCACCACAAAAAATCTAATATTAAAGGTCTCTAGCGAGTTATCATCTTCAATACATTTCTCATTGACTCATGATGAAGATGGTATTACTCAAAAACTAGCCAAACCTATCAAATAACAATAGGAATTGGCAAATAAATCATCTCAATTAAAAAATTTCCAATACAACTAAAAGATTCAATAACAGCAATTGGTGTTGACCAAATTTCTAACGTATAAAGAAAGTAATATGGCCTGCCAGTCAGATTATGTGACATAGTCACAGGACAAAGTTTATTCATTTTCGATCACAAAAAAAAAAAAATTCCTCGTGTGCTTTGTTTTCTTTGTTTAGTCTTTCAAGACTTTAACCTGATTCCTCAATAAGGTCACTTCTAGCCCTTAAGGCCTTAAATGAGAATTTTTGGAAGGGTATCACTATCTCATACTCCTCTTTATTAAGCATCCAACTCAACTAAGCACACAGATAGTCATGATCAACACACATTTCCTCCTATGACCATCACCTGACACAATCAAGCAAGACAATTGGACAAAAGCGAAGAAAGCCTCATTATTCTGAGTCAAATTAAACCCATCCAGAAAACAGTTATACAAGTCTGTAGGATCTAAAAAATGACTCGGAAAATTAAGTCACCAACCTCATTCTTGGGCTTGTTCAATTCGCAAAGCCAATCGAACCTCTCATCAGGGACATTAACCCGGGCCTCATTAGGCTCAATAGTACAAAAGGGGAAGTTCTCCGCTGGTATGGACAACTTCGTGAGAGTGTTGAAAAGTGTAGATTTCCCAACATTTGGCAGCCCAACCTGAAAGATCAGGAACGAAAAAAAAGAGCTATAAAGATGGATAAACAAGTAAATCTAACCATGAAAGATAGCCATTTTAGTTTATTTGTCCTTAATTTATGCAATTTTTCACTTCTTTGGAAATTCAACTTAAGCATAATTCAAAATCACTGCAGCGCTTCAACTCATTTAACCGTGAAACGGATGAAGGAAGAAGTAAATACAATTCCAATCTTGAGGTGAGATGAGAATCGGCCCAGGATCGGTCTCTCAGCTGGTGCTTCCTTCGATTTTGCTGATTTTGGAGGCATTGTTTCTCTACGTGTGTGACTGCCTGCGCGCGCAGAGAGATAAAGAGTTCTTAGGGTTCTTGTACGGATAGACTAAATGGGTGGGTACAGAGGTGATTTCTGGTTAAATGAGGAGGAAAAGTAAACACAGCAGGTTGAGCTTTCTTTTATACGCTATTCGAACCCTAGTGACGTTCGCGTTGGCAGAACGCACCCGACTCATGCCCAATTGACATGAACTCGATTAGTGAATCAGTCGTTTGCATCAATGTAAAAATGAATTCATTTTATGTAAATTTCTCTATTTAGTTTTTTATATTAAATTATAAAATTAAATTAAATTTTTATGTTTAAAATAAATAAAATAAAAAAATGAGAGAAAAGAGGAAGAAAAATGAAAAGAAAGCATGAGTATATTAGTAAATATAATTTTTTGCTTTTTATTTTATAAAATTTATTTATAAATTCAAAAAATGAGAGAGGTCAAATTTTTGGAATTTGAATGAAATCTAAATGAAATATTAAATAAATAATGAAATAATATATATTTTTTATTTTTTATTTTTTAAAACTATAAATATTATAAATAAAATATATAAATAATATAATAATTTGATACAATTTGCATTGAGTTAATAAAATTTTATAGTTACTTCATTTACAATTAATTCCTTAACTTAATTTTTCAAACATGTCAATGTATGAAATTGTAAATGAATTTTATAAAATTTATTTGTTACAAACATACTGTAAAAAAAATAATTCATTAGAAGATTGACTCGGATTAATTTACTATTTTATTAAAATATATAATCATAATATAAAAATATTAAGAGTACATCATATTTTATTATTTGATTCAACTGGGTTTGTTTGTTCGGTTTAGATAAACTTATTATCTCAAACTCAAATAGACTCGAGTTAAAAATTGATCTTGAATCATGTCACGTTTGAATTCTATAATTATAGTTATCATAATCAAACCGATTGAGACACTTTCATTAAAAGTAGCAACTACAAATCAAGTTTTGAACATTATTAATTAATAAATAATTATTCATAAGAGTTAAACACAATAAGATCAACAACGTGTATTTTCAAAAGAAAATACCACCCTTACATAAGTAAAAAATTTAGGAAATCAAATTCTAAAAAAACAATTTGTTTGATTAACAATTTTTGACGAATCAAAAATAATTATAAACAACATTAACTAGATCTGTTTAATAAAACTTTAATCAATAAATCTTGCAGATTTTTTTTGGATGGATAATTGGATACACAATTAGTTTTATTTGTTGAGTTAGGTGCGGTTGGAATGAATCAGGTCAGATATTACTAGTATCTTTGTCATTCAAACTCAGGTCTCAACCAACTAAAAACTCAAAACACCCCTTCCTAATTCATTAGACTCTGAAGTTTCTCTGTATCATTTTCAAACTTCATTCGAAGATCCTGATAATGGTCTAATTTATGCCGCAGTCTTCGGAGTTTGTTGAAGTACGCAGAGACATTACCATACTCTTTATGTGTAGTTACATGGATTTGATTCTTCAATTCATAAACTTGAGTAGCATGACCCTTCTTAAAGTAAGTATGTGATACTACATCCTAGATTTCTTTGACGATATTTAGTAACATAAATCGACGGACAATATCAGACTCTGTAAAGTTAAGTAACCATGACATTACCATTCAATTTTCCGATTTTCACATTGTGCAACAATTCTCCTATTTAGGTAACACATTTTTCTTTTACCCTTGATAAACAACATAGCTTATCATATTTTTGAAATAGAGATTTGTATTCAACTGAAACACACTACTTTTATATATTGATATATTTGAAAATAAGAACTTCGAATAAAAAGTTAAAACGATAAATTTGATTGTATTTTTTTTTTTCAAAACTCACGACATATCCTTAGAGTTATCTCTTTTGGGTACAAGTAGTGACGGCATCATTTTGAGCTCTTGTGGTCAAGGCATATATGAGTTATGACTAATGACACTGAGTTTAAAGTGAAAGTGGATTTTGTCTCCTTGAATCATTAAGATCCCTGGCTACCATTGTGGTATCAATTTTTTTATTTATTTAATTGAGACGAAAGATATCCGAAAACAAAATTTTATAGTTTCTTTGTATCTTCTCTTTGACCATGGAGATGATTGATCAAAACCCAAAGACATTATCTTTGAAATTGCTACCAGAGTTTGAAAAGACAGAACTGCACCTATCTTGCCTGCGAAGGTCATTCGATTCTAATTGAATCACTTTCGGTGGCATTGAAAAGATGAAACTTAAGATTATGCATTAAAACACTACTAAAATTAGGGATTTTTTTTTTTTTTTGCAATTTTACAAAAGTGAATAAAAAAATTTAAACCAACCACATATTGGAACAAAGCTCAATTGCGAGTAACGTGTAAAATCCACCGTTTCTCGACAGATCGGATTCTCAATTTTCGATTCAACTAATACTCTCTCAAAAAATACATATCTAAGTAATAACTCTCTCACTCAATTCATGACAAAGCGATTGACATCATATGAGGACGATAAATTTTCAAGTACCTTTTATGATATTAAAATTGTATTTTTTCAACCATCGATTTATATTTCAAAAAATCTTGTCATGATTGCTAAATCATTATTGTTAAAGTTAAAAGGTTGAACGGAGATCGAAACTGATATTTAAAAATTTTAACTTGTGAAAAAAAAATATGAGTGTGTGAACAGTAGTAATAGAGATAAAGAGAAGTGATTTACATCATAGGGAAAGTTCCTATCGAGAGAGCGTGTTGAGTATCCTATAAAGTGCTTGAAAACCATAAAAAATATATTGAACTGAGACTAAATAATGATTTTTACAACCAAAAAAAAAAAAAAAAAAAGGGACTCACTTCCAGGATAGTTAAGGGTCATTAATATGTAGTCTGTTACTTTCGTTACTGTCACAATTAAATTTCATATCCATTTTATAGAAAATTGAATAACTCTACTCTAAGTCGTAAGAATTAATTAGATCATTTTTCGTTAATTTAAGTTTTTGAATATATAATTGGTATTTATTTACATTGTAATGACATTTCAAGTATTAGTTTCGAGTTATAAATAAATAAATAAGTTTTTTTTATCTGTTTAAATGTTTGAGATAATTGGTAATTCAATTATTTGGTAATTCAATTATTCTGATTATAACTTAATTATTCGCGTGGTGTTAAAGTATAAAGAAATAATTAAGCTTTTTTTCATCAACTTAAAATTTTAAAATAATTGATAACTCAATTATTTTATTAAATAATCATAACTCAATCATTAAGATGAATTTTGCTGATGGTAATAGTTATAGGACAAAAATAAGTATTTAACCAATTACAAAGGAATTTAGAAAGGTAAAATTGAAAACATAAATGTAGGATGCATAATCATTAAGTTGGATTTCCATAATTAAGTTATTTTCCACGATTAATCATCCATAGCTCTTCTCCAAAGAAGATATCTCCGGCCATGGAGATTATTGATCAAAATCCTTTTTTACCCAAAGAAATGATGTTTGAAGTTGTTACAAGAGTTTAACTAGACAGGCTAGCGAGCAAAGATTGGAACCGTAAAACCCATGAATCCAGTTTTATGCAGCTATACAAGAAAAGAAGTGGCACAATAATTCAATTCTGCGACAGAGCTGCAGCTTTCTTTGCTTGTAAAGATCATCATCCACCTCTAGTTGATTCAATTTCATTGAAATTTTTGCCTGAAAGTGTGAGAATAGAAGCTGTCTCCAATCAAGGATTGTTGTTTTGTGTGAGCAATGGGGATCCGTTTGAGACTTATAACTACGTAAGCCTAATACCATGGAGTTTTTACAATTACCAAACCCCGATACAAGGTTTTGGAGTTACGCAAATGCCATGTTTGTTCTCCAATCTCAACCGTTGCATTACAAGATATACGTATCTTGAATCCGATACATAAAGCAGTACGGTATGTACGTTGTGTTCATATATATTTATTTATATGTTCGTTCTGATATGTTCATAAAAAATAATAAAAGTAAGAAATCATAACATAACCAATAATATTCTTAAATTTCTTCATTTTTTTGCAGTTACGATATTATGATATGTGAAATTTTTGACTCAGCGAATGGCTTTTGAAAGAGACTAGAAGGCATAATATTAGCTGAATCCATTTATTATATTGATGGACCACCCGTTTATGTTAATGGAGCTTTTCATTGGTTTGTTAACAACGGAAAAGTATTTCGTTTTGATATCAACACTGAGAAGCTGAAGTTAATTGCCTTCCCAGAAGAAGCGCTTGATCTTATGAGAGGTTTTTATCAAATAAGGTTGGTCCAATACGAAGGAAAACTAGGGTTTTATTCTAAGAAAGGTGATGGTCATGCGGAAATATGGGTGATGGGAGGATTATCATTCAAGGCAAACATGTAAGATGATAGGACATTGGCAGGCGTATGGTGGGCTTGCAAAAACCAACCAAGTGCTGGTAAATGCAAGCTTCTGGCACTTAAAACCGCTGGGGAAAGGTCTTTTTAAAAAAAATAAAAAAATATTAATTTCTACTGCACCTTTAACCTTACTTGAATATTTCAAACACCTCATTCTGCAAAATCAGTCGGCATTTTTTATTACATAAACATGTATGTGGACTACTAAAATTACCTTCACTGTAGTAGCAGGATCACAGAATAAGAAGGCTTTGAGTTTCAATAGGATCAAGTCATTAAGGTAAGGCAAAACTAGCTTGACTGATCAAAGTCATCTTCTATGCTATCAGACTCGTTCTACGCATTGTCAAATAACGTCTTTGAGGCGTAAAATTTCCCATAATCATACCTCAAGTCCAAGCTTGGTCCTCTAAAATCAGAGTCAGGAACAAGCTTGGTCCTGCCATCATTGCATGCTTATTCTTTCTGACGAATAAAGAGAATCTTGATACTCAGTCCAGTGAACAAAATCTTCCACTTCGATAGAGCACTGCTATCCCTCGAGTCATTGCTCAGGCCTCCAATTATCACTCTCCAGTTTCCATCGCCAAGCAGTTGTTGGGTCTCTAAAATTGTTTAGCTCAATACCTTTCGGTGGAGTCATTAAAGGATTTTGAGAGAACTTCACCCATTCTTTTAGCAACGGATCTGATATATTCTTTTAGCAACAGTCGGATATGCTCCAAAAAGAGGAGAGAGAAGAGAGAAATGGGAATTAATGTGGTGGTGGGTGGTGATTTTAATGTGGTTTTCTATCCCCATGAGGGAGTAGGGAGCACACAAGAGATTTGTTCGATGAGAGAGTCTTTGGATTTTGTGCGGGGTCATGATCTTTTGGATTTACCATTGTTAAGCGGCTCTTTCACTTGGTCAAATTTTAGGGAGACTCACTCATTCTCTAGGATTGACCGCTTTCTTGTGACCGATTGTTGGGAAGCTATGTTTCCTAGCTTGCTTCAGAAGCTTTTACTTTATCCAACTTCATTTCACCATCCTATTGTTTTTGAAGTGAGGGGCATCCAATGGGGTCCGACTCCATTCCGGTTCGAGAATATGTGGCTAAAGGTGAACGGTTTTCGTGATCTTGTCAAATGATAGTGGGAAGGTTGCATTGTTGAAGGCTTTGCTAGTTTTGTGATGGCCTCCAAGCTTAAAACTTTAAAAGATGATTAAAAAAAATGGAACAAAGAAACCCTTGGGAATGTGAACTTTTCTTTAAATTCGTTTTTGGGTGAGATTAGTGGGCTCGATGAAAAAGAGATTGTTGAGGGCCTCTTTGAAGTGGATAAAGAAATGAGGGTAAGGCCTAAGAAAGAACTTGCAAACCTTACTTCCATGAAAGAAATCTTTTAGCGCCAAAAATCTAGATAAATTTGGCTTCGGGAAGGTGACAGGAACACTAAGTTCTTTCATTGTATGACTAATGCTAATAGGAGGTATAACTTTCTTAGCTCCATTGAGGTTGATGGCATGTTGTATGAGGATGACGGGAGTACAAAAGGGGCAATTTGCAATTTCTACAATAACCTTTATGAGGAAACGTGTGATAGTAGACTGAGTTTGGATGGAATTGATTTTTCTAAAATTGATGATGAAGAAGCAATTTGGCTTGAACGCCCTTTTGTTGAAGAAGAGATTCTTGAAGCGGTCCAAGAGTGTAATGGTGATAGGGCCCAGTGGTTTTCCTAGCTCATAATTGGGACATTGTAAAGGGGGATATCCTTAGTTTTTTTTTTTTTTGTTGATTTCCATTCTTCGGGGGAGTTTATGAGAAGCCTTAACTCTACATTAATTGTCCTCATTCCTAAGAAGATGGGGGCGCCTAATATCAAAGACTTCCGGCCTATTAGTCTAGTGGGGTGTATTTACAAGATCTTATCAAAGGTCCTCACTTCAAGATTAAAGAAAGTAATGCGGAAGGTGGTGAGCCCTCATCAAAATGCTTTCATTGAGGGTAGACAAATCATAGCTGCCACCTTGATTGCCAATGAAGTGGTGGATGCCCATCTAAATGATGGAGGATGATGGGTGATTTGTAAGCTCGATATGGAGAAGGCTTTTGATTGTTTTTTGTTGGGGCTTTGTGATCTATTTGCTGAAAATAATGGGCTTTGGGGACAAGTGGTGTAAGTGGATATTCAAGTTCATTTCATCGGCTTCCTTCTCTATCCTCATTAATGGTTGTCTTTCGGGTTTCTTTAAAGCTTCGAGGGGTTTTAGCCAAGGGGGATCCATCGTCTCCTTTCTTGTTCACTTTGGTGATGGAGGCTTTTAGTAAAATATTGCTAAAGACGGTTGATGGGGGGCTCTTGAGTGATTTCAAAGTGGGGAGAAATGGTGGTGGTGTGAATGTGTCCCACTTCCTTTTTGCTGACGACACAATTATTTTTTGTGGGGAGAAAGCCACTCAAATTTTGCATCTTCAATGCATACTTCTTTGTTTTGAGGCGGTTTCGGGGCTTAGGTCAATCTTAGTAAGAGTGATTTAATTCCTCTTAGTGAGAATATTAATGATCGTTTTCTTGCTAACTTGTTGGGTTGTAATGTGGGGTCGCTTCCTATTACTTATCTTGGTCTTCTTCTTAGGGCTAAGTTCAAAGACAAAAGTGTTTGTAATCCTATTGTGGAAAGGTTTGAGAAGCGATTAGTCGGGTGGAAGCATCACTTTCTCTCAAATAGGGGAAGACTTACTCTTATCAAAAGCACTCTTTCTAGCCTTCCCATTTACTTTATGTCACTCTTTCCTATCCCTAGCTCGGTGGCTAATCGTTTGGAGAATATCCAAAGAAGGTTCTTTTGGGGCAATACGGGGGAGAAATATAAATATCAGTTGGTAAGGTGGGGCGTGGTTAAGCAACCTATAAAAAAAGTGGGGCTTAGTCTTAAATCTCTCGCTTTATTTAATAAAACTCTTATTGGAAAATGGTTATGGAGATTTCTTGAAGAGATGGATCATCTTTGGAGGTGAGTGGTAGAAACTAAGTTTGGGATGAATCCTAGCAGATGGATGTCTAAGAAGCCTAGGGGGCCTATGGTGTGGGGGTGTAGATATTGATTAGGCAAGGATGGGAGGATATCCTCCCTTGTGTTTCAGTAATGGTTGGAAATAGGGGAAGAACTTGGCTTTGGCATGACACATGGTTTGGGAATACCCCCTTAAAAGACTAATTTCTGAATATCTATGATATTTTGAGAGACAATGATGTACTCATTAGTTCATGTGTATCATTGACTAATGATGGACTTGCTTGGAATGTACCATGTATCTGTCATGTCCATAATTGCGAGGTAGAGATAGTCCAAAGTTTCTTGGAAACTTTATATAGTGCTAGGTTAGATGCGAAAAAGGAGGATGTGACTAATTGGAGGCCTAGCCTGAATGAAGGTTTTGCAGTGAAATCTTTTTATAAGTTTCTTCTTGATGAGACTCCCTGAGAAGGTTCTTTTAATTTTCTTTGGAAAGCCATTTGGTGCTCTTGTGTCCTTAAGAAAATAAGTTCTTTTTTTTTTTTTTTGCGTAGGAGGCCTCTTGGGAGAAAATTCTTACTATTGACAACTTACAAAAATGAGGAAGTTGGTTGTTAGTAGATGTTACATTGTAAAGGTTGTGCCAAGTCCGTATTTCATCTTTTGGTGGAGCGTTCATTAGCTAAAAGCTTATGGGAAATGGCATATAAAATCTTGGGTATTTCTTGGATGGTTACCGACTTCGTGAAAGATGAAGTGTGGGCTTGGAGTAGTTTGAAGACTTCTAAAGAGACCAAAAAGGTCTACACGTTAATTCCACTCTCTATTTTTTGGATAGTGTAGAATGAGAGGAATCGTAGGGCTTTTAATGACATAGAGAGACCTATTGAAGTTATTAGAGATAGATGGTTCAACACTCTTAATTTTTGGTTTAAATGAAATTTTTTTGTAAATAATTTTGATCTCTTAGATTTTAGGGGTGAGCATGGAACCCGGTTGACCCGCGAACCCGACCTAAACTCATATAATGGGTTGGGTTGAGTTGTATCTTTTTAGAGATTGGGTTGGGTTGGGTTGAAAATATTTTGAACTCAATGGGTTGGGTTGGGTCATGGGTTCAAAATTTTCAACCCGACCCAAACCGATAGCCTAATCAAATATATAATTATATATTTTATATTTATTGAATATAAAATAGTGTATAAATAATTATAGTATAATTGTAAAATATATAATCATAAAATGTTCATTCTAATTACTACTAGTGTGTAAAATTATACATAGCAAATACTTCAATGTCCAAACAAGTCTCATATTTTCCAATTGCCAGATTTTAGTTTCAAATATTTACACTGGAAACAAATACTGATTTCGAGTTATGAAATAGTTTTCATAATTATTCTTAAGCATAACTTCAATCATTATAAATTGATACACAATTAACTTATGCTAACAAATTTTTGAATTCTTGTACCGTTGTAACTATAAAATAAACATAGAAATTAACACTAACCTACAAGATTCCAGTCGAGATCAATGTATGCAGATAAACTTATATTCCAAAAAGATGTACCATCATGTTGATGGAAGAAATGTTGAATGTATGATAAAGCTTTGTAATATCAACTTGCTGGAAGTCTTTTATGCAAACATTATTGAACCATTCAATTTGTCTCTCTGTGACCTTTTAAGAGCCCTAATGTCTCTTCAAAGTGCATTAAAGCATAGTCCAAAAATTAGATTGATTAGTGAGAAAGCACTAGCATGACTAACAAATATTGAGTTACTAAAATATATTATTAGCAACTGTCCAGAAATCCATATTTCCTTCGTAATTGAACAGTCTTCTAAAGTAAGTTAAATTCATATCAACTAAAGCAGTTTCTAGTGCAACATTCAGATAAAGATTGTGTTTGTCAATATAATGATGAATCCATATTCTAACATCAATGGCTCCAGGTTGTGAGCATGCAGATGAGCAATTGACCATGGTCTCTTCATCAGGCTCTATATTACTCGCTCGCATTTCATGAAACAATGCCAAAGCATCCTTATCAAGTTTGGCTTCAACGTAGCCTCCAATTGCCGCATTCTATGGCACAATATTCTTCTTTTGCATGTCATCAAAAAAACTTCTTAGCAGTATCTAAAAAACTAAATTTAGCATAGCCTACAACCATTGTAGTCTATGGGACAATTTTTCTCTTTTTTATGTTATCAAATATTCTTTGTGCTGTCAGGCAAACATATTTTACTTGTAATATGAATGGATTTAGTTTTGAATTTAATAGAATATTTTTTTGTTATATAATATGTATGGTTTAATTATTTGGTAAAAAAAATATATCAACCCGATGACCCAAACCAATTAGAATGGGTTGGATTGGGTCGAAGTTAGATGGATTCATGGGTTAGGTTGAGATTTTTCCAACCCGGTATAAATAAGTTAAGTTGAAATTTTAGGATAACCCGACCCATGCTCACCCTTACTATATTTTGTGGATTTTATTCCTTGTAATTAGTGTTGACTTTGAGTTGCACCCTCTTAATGCATTTTAATACAATTTTACTTATAAAAAAAAATTAAGATCTAACACACTTTATGTTGATACGGATATTACAACTCGAAAATTCAAACTCATTGAATTTAATAGGACAAATACAAAAGAATTTTGTAACTATAAAACATTGTAATTAAATGCAATAGCTAATCCTCTCATCTATGCAAGCTTATGGGTAGATCCAGTAGTAGCATCTGAATAGCAAACACCCACTGTTGCAGATTCTCCCTTTACTGCCATTTTGAGGTCTAAACCAGTCTTTCATCTAAACTAGGAGGAGCTTCTTGCCCGTCATTCGCTTCTCTCTCTTGAAGATCCCCCAAGGCTTGACCACTTGAAAAGGAATTTTCTTTATTGTTTGCGCGCATCCAAGCTTCGTGGAATTGCAAGACACACCCCAAGTGCCATAAGACTTCCCCCATTGTCGGCCGGTTCTTCCCCTCATCAGCAAGACATTTTTCTGCTATCTCTCCAAGCTTTTCCAACGACTCTGGAGAATAATTTCCCTTGAGATGTGGGTCCACAATGGTTTCGAGTGACCTCTGCCTCTGCCACTTCATTGCCCATTCTGCAAGATTGATCTGGTCTTTTGGCAAGCTTGGATTTATAACAGCTCGAGCACAAACAGCTTCGAATAACACTACACCAAAAGAGTAGACATCTGATTTCTCAGTCAACTGCTGTCGCCTGAAGTATTCAGGGTCGAGATATCCAAAGCTTCCTTTCACTGCAGTACTAACATGGGTATGGTCCAAAGAGGGACCCGTTCTTGACAGACCAAAATCAGACATCTTTGCCACAAAGTTTTCATCTAAAAGAATGTTGGTTGTTTTAACATCCCTGTGTATAATTCCCCCTTCAGCTCCTGTATGAAGGTAATGTAATCCTTGTGCAGCGCCAATGCATGCTTCTAATCGCTGCTTCCAAGTCAACGGAGGAAGATCACTCCCAAAGAGATGACTTCTAAGAGTCCCGTTTGCCATATACTCGTAAACCAAGATCATCTCAGTTTTTTCTTCGCAAAACCCAATCAAGGAGACCAGATGCCTATGCCTGAGCTTTGAAAGCATCTCAATCTCGGTTTCAAATTCGGCCAGGCCTTGCTCAGATTGTGGGTTAGCTCGCTTAATTGCTGCAAGGGTTCCATCCTCAATCTCTCCTTTGTACACCTTACCAAAACCTCCCACTCCGATCACTAAACTTTCATCAAAGTTCTTTGTTGCTGCACGAATCTCTGCCAATGTAAACCTCTTGCAAACTCTAGTACTTGCCACCGATACATTTGGATTTTGGATGCTTGCGACTCCCTTGGCATCAGTAGTGCTATTAAAAACGGCCCCATGCAGGAACAATGGCCGCCACCTAGGAGAGTTGCTTTTGGTGTCATGTGATTCCTTTCTCCAGTTTTTGCAGAAACAAATAATGAGAGTAATTATAGTTGCCAAAACCACAATAGTAGCTAAACCTGCACCAACTCCCACCCAAAGATTTCGCATCTTTGAATTTCTAACTGAATGCCCAGTTGAATCAAATCTCTCCACATGAGCAAGATTCCCATTCCGGCTCAGCTTGAAAATCTCCAGCCCATTCAAGACAGCATCAGTTCCTGAAGCATCAGCTGCCGTGTCAGGACCCAGTTGAATCCAGAGAGTGTCAATCTTTGAAGACACTGCATCGAAGTAGTCCTGATGATAAGCTTTGTTAATCCCCCTTGCACGCGCATAAATGTCGAAACTATTTTCTGCAGTCCGATTGTTTATATAGATTCTGAATATCCTCTGGTTTTCCTTATCATAAACCAGCTCACAGAAATGTAATCGGATTAAGTAATCAAAATCAGGATCTACTTTAAGTTTCCATGACATGTTGAATCGTTTCTCCAAGACTTCGGTATTGGACATGGTTCTTGCTGTTTCATACACGAGAAGAGGAGCCACAGAGGAATCATTCATGGAAGCATATGTAATATTAGAGCTGCTACTGATTTCAGATCCGGCATTTGCTGTGATCATATAGCTTGAATCCACTTCCCACGTTCTCCAAAGATCTGAATCCTTGCTGGGATTAATCTCAGGACCCCCAACATTCAACCTATACATAGTTTCAATTCCATGTCCGCTCAAATTCAGATTTGCGTCGTTTCCACCCACTCTACTTACCTTGTCTGCAAAAAGCTTAGCAACCACAGGGACAATCTCTATAGCGTTTATGAACCCGAAAGATCCTTTACTTGGAATGAACTCAATCACAAGCTCATCCAAACTGATTGGTAAAATGTACTCTTTAACCAAAGAGAATGAACTTGAATTACTTCCTGCACTCTGCAAGTACAAGTTCTTGTGTGCAATCTCACCGGAAACATCAAATTGAGACACAAGTTTCAAACCATTTGCCACGACATCAAACGAAGATTCATTCACATTGTGATTCTCCATAGAGAAAGGGCAGAAATGAAGCCTAATAAAATAGTTTCCCTGGATTCTTTTAACTGTGTAATTCATTTCATTAGTGAAAACCCGGGCAGATTTATACAGTTCAGCAAATATTGAATCACCACTTAATGTAGCAGTGGTGGCAGCAATCCCAGGGTCAGAAGAACTCAGGGTGAAATTGTTATTAGGGGCTAAGTCACCAACCCATGTCCTACCATCCACTTCCATACTGGAATTTGAACCACAATTAATCAGAAAACCATTTGACTGAGCTTCTCCATCACTAATCAATACAGAAATTATTACAAGAAATAGAAGACCTCGCACCCCCCTGCCTTGGACCTTCTCCATTATCACTTTTCCCTCAAGAACCTAGAGTATTTTATTCTATATTCTTACAATAAAATAAGTATAAATCACTATACTTTCAAGAAAATAAGAACCAACCAATATTCAAGAACAGACAATATATACAAAATGCATGTAAAACACAGCTCTTAAATCACATTAACTGCCTCAATCTCCCAGAAATGCAAATGGCTATTTTTTTTTCCTTGTTCATCAAGGCCTCAAACACAAATTCATAGAATATCACAGTATTCTAGCAATCTCAACAAGTTGAACAACATGCATTCCTTTTCTAGCAGAACAATCAAGTTACTTTCCTTAGACCCATCTGGGCCTTGTTTAGCACCAATGAAAACTGACCTGCCACTTTTTCTTGTATCAAACAATCTCCACTCAACACACCAAATTAACTTGCAGATCTGAATGAAACCAAGAAAGAACTCAGCAAACAGGAAACGAAGCCAAAATAGGAAAGAAAAAAAAAAGCAAAAGAATATGATTGAAAGAAAAGGACAGAGAAAAAAGAAAAGAAATCTGCTCACCAGTGGAACTGAAATCCGGAGAAAATACTAGAAAATTATGATAGGGTTATCTAGACAAGGAACCAGAACATGGGTTGTTTGTTCATTCTTGGAACAGATTGGAAATGTCATTTCACCTTGCTTTTTTTTTTGTATTTCACGAAAGTACCAAGAATCTGACATAATTAACTCTGCACTTTATTACGTAGTATAATATTTTTCCACCTGTTGTAACGTGTAAAGGTAGCAATATTTTTTTATTTAGACATTATTGTTGGAAAAAATCAAGTCTTGAAATTGGAATATATATATATAAAACATATTTATTTAATTATT
Organism: Bretschneidera sinensis; assembly: GCA_023935145.1. Classification (NCBI taxonomy): domain Eukaryota; kingdom Viridiplantae; phylum Streptophyta; class Magnoliopsida; order Brassicales; family Akaniaceae; genus Bretschneidera; species Bretschneidera sinensis. Next base: position 23,337,324 of record CM043700.1, on the reverse strand, counting down.
TATAAACGGATGTGACTTGTGAGAGTGACAGGTGTTACGGTGTCAGAGATAGGGCTCCATTATTAGTGAGGTGGGTCACATGCACATGTCTTGGAGATGATGAGCCATTCAGTAATTTTTTGTGATATTTCAAAATTGCCCCTTTAATTGTTTTTTTAAATTAAAAAAATATTATAAAAACCGCGTCTCCTCTTTTCCTCTTTTACGTACCATTTTAGTACGTTGAGGGATCCTTTCCAACTCCTGTACGGCTATACCCCCCATTGGCCTGGGCTGGGCCATTGTGGAAGTGTGAAACCATCTATATGCATGCATATCTCCTTTTTCTATTGTGTTTGTTCTTCCCATTTTCTAATACATTTTACCCTGCTAATATTGTGGTTATATTATATTTTTTGTTTTATTTACATTTTATATTTGATTTTATTTATGTTATTCGCTTTTTGATTATCTAATTGTTTTAAATGGATCATTAAATTTACGATCTCATTTTAATTGAATTTTTTTTTATTAATATTAACTTTAATTTTAGATGTCTCAAAATAATTATTTTTAATTAAAAGACAAATATTTTTATCATTAATTTTTTAATAATATTTTTTATTATTATTTTACTATAAATGATTTGTATACCATTAATGAATTTTTTTATGGTAAAGTAGGTTTTGTAATACTAATATTGGCGGCCACCTTTGGGTCCTCTCTCCTTTAAGCAATATGACTTTAATTTGGCATTGGAATCTGTAAAAGTGGGTCGGCCTCCAAAGAATTACCTATATGTTTTACAAAACTAGCCTTAAGCCACCCTTATTTTTTTTCCTTTCCCGTTGAACTGTGACACTGGTGGAGAAGTGGACACAACTGGTAGGGCCTGCGATTTATTTTGGGTTTTTAACTGTTCCCTTCCTTGTTGTCTGTTCCTTTGCATGATAGTACCCGTCCCTCGTCACCTGATACTACTATTGCCCACCCCCATATTTATTCCAGTTAACAGCTCCCCATATTTCTTTTCCTTTGCACGGATCACCTTATTGAAATGCTTTTGCCATGTGGTCAATTTTTGCTTATTTTTTCTTTACAGAAATTAACACAAAGTTTTATAAATTCTTTGTTACTTTTATTTTAACACTTGTTCCGTTTAAATTTAAACAATTTTCTTCAAGTTGATTTATTATTTTGATTTTATAACGAAAATTCATTCTCTTTTATTCCCTTCTATTTTCATCAAATAATCGATTCCGTCCATCTTTGACATTTTCTAAGTATTTTTACAAAGACTTTTTACTTCGTTTTCTATTTTTTTTATTTGAAAATCCATTAATTTTTGAATTTTCCTTGCACTTTGTAAGAATCTTTTTAGTAGAAATTTTTTTAACTTCACTAATTAATTCCATCATCCCATAATAATTTTGTAACTCAGATTATCCATGAGTCGAACGTAATGGTTAAAAAATATTCCGGTAAAACATACAAACGAATTAGTGGAAATATATTTAATTTGATAGATGTTAGTAGTAATTAATAATTGAACCCATAATCTTGATGCAATTTAGTTGGCAATCATATCTCTTATACCAACCCAAATAGGCTCACTACAATCCTTCACTACATGATCGTGGCACTGAACATGCGGTCCTACAACAAAGGCACGCTGTGATGGGTGGAACACTATACTAGTATTCTCATACCGGGTAATATAGTTATGCACGACCATTGTGGCAACAACGACCTTCTTTTGTTCGTTGAAATCAAATCTGGGCATATTTTTTATGATATGGAACATTTCCTTCCATATCTCAAATGTGAGTTCATCCACATTCTTACACGATGAAGCAAAAAGTTGAACATTTCTTTCCTATTTTGGGGTGGTGGTGGATTAGAGGACTCTCGTATTCGATAATAGTCATCTAAATGATACGTGATGCCAAAATCCTTGAAAGGTGCCATGTACCCGTGCATGTGAGGGTAGCCAGCATCAACCATGTAATATTTACTGCCTGTCGGCACTAGGAAATTCAAACTTCTCCACTTGTTAAGGCAGGTACCGAATATACTTGTGTCATGATCAGACCCCTCTCATCCAACCCAAGCAAATGTGAAAGTCGTATTAAAATCACATACGACCATGACATTTTGGGTCGGTGTCCCCTTCCTCCCATAATATGGGACATTCGCACCACGTGGAAGCCGGGCCATCACATGAGTGTCGTCTATCGCACCTATACAATCCTGGACATTCCTCCAATTTATTAACTTATGTTGAACATAAAAAAAAATCATAAATGAAACAAGAATTATTATAAAACCATTACTCTAAAAAAAATGAAAATAAAATTAATCTCAATTATATTTTGGTTATTTATAGTCACCTGAAAATATGGATGGTGTTGGGGGTCGATGGGCTAATGGTTGTCACCTCCCTCATTGTATTTAGGTGCGGGTTTGATTATTTCACGTGCCAACAAAAAAAATGGCTTCTAAGACATTGTGAAAGTGTATGTGGATGGTTTCCCCATAATGGTTAAACATTTCTTGTACCGCCCTATTACCCACTCCATGGGAGGAAACAAATAAGAATATACCAACTTGTTCCTCCACACTTGTGTTAAGTGTAGGATTCAAACCGTAATGGAGACTTAAACAATTACAGAAGCTCATAAAAATGGATACATCCATATGAGTTAAATAACGACAAAGTGACTAATTACCCTTCATTATTTCACCAATAAAGTCAGCACCAGTACGTATCGAGTCTCTACAAGGCTCTTTCACATAATATTTCATGTACCAACTTAAAACGGCACAATTTCCTGCCTTGGCTCTGAGTTCGTCTTCTGCTTCTTGTATCAAAGCAACCTCATACTGTTCTGGGGTCATCCCAGTAACATCATAAAGTTCTTCTTCAGACAAGTCATGCAATTTTGATAAATGATATGGAGGCATCTTGTTGTGACCCCAACATTAAAGAGTTTGAATGTTAATGTTTAGATTAACCATTTCAGTGTAATATTTAGTAAATGCAATGCAAAGTTGCAATTGAATACCAATCAATTAGTAAGCATGAGGGTAGAGAAAGGCAAATTGGATATCAACACATACCATAGGATTTTAGACCTAAAAATATAAAGGGGGAACTAGACAGATATGGGAAAACCAAATCACTAAATAAAATGATAAAAACCATGTGGTAAAAAAAAGCCCCTATAGAGAATTTGGTAAAACACTTCAAATCAAAGCAGTATAGCACAACCATAAGTAATATAAAGTACCGATAACTCAAAAAAAACAAGAGAAACTCTCAATCCAAATAGTAACTCTAAAGAAAAAAAAACATAATAATTGCACCTCCTCAAACAAACTACTCAATCGCTAAAGGGTCATGTTGCTCCTAACAAATTTCAACCACTTAATGCGGAGGTCATCTTTTTTAATGGCGATGAAGGTATCCTGAGTATCATGCTTCATGAGATACGTGATTGCCCACATGTGGAAGGGTGACTTTCTCTCCAAACCAGGCAGTGTTGCAAGGAGTTCAATTACCTGAGACATATTATTCTCTGGGATAAATGCAGTATTGGCAGTAGTGTAATACCCGTATTTGTAAAGTAAGAATAAATAAGTAATTTAATAAATATGACATAAAATTTAAAATAATATATATATATATATATATGTGAAGGATTTAGTATTGAATAAAATAATTCTTTTGAAAAAAAATGGACGTGTGGGGGCGTAATTTCAAAGAAAATGGAAAAGAAAACAAAAAAAAATGGACGGGTCTAGTGTGAGAAGGAGAAAAGAAAAGAAAAGAAAAGAAAAAGTGGCAACACCTGTTGCCAAAAGAAAGAAAAGGCATGCATGTAAAACACATGGACTTTTCGTGGCAACAATATAAGGGAGGAAGAATATTGTGCTGAGACTTCAACTTTTGTGCATATATATATATATATATATATAAAATTTAAGTTTATATTATTTATTTCTTACCAAATCCTGTTTGGTTTCTTCTTTTTACAATTCAAACTACTTTATTTCTCTAAACATTTGGGGACCGAAAGAAAGGTTGAAAGAGCAAAATTTTGAAGAGGTTTACGGGAGAATTTTAAAGAGAACTATAGGAGCTCTAAGAAAAACATAAAGTAATAATGTAAAGTTTATTTTTGAAAGTTAGCATACATAAAATTTCCCGAAATTCAAAGTGGGAATTTTCAAAGGTTATGAATTATGGAAGAATTAAAGAAAAAAATTAGAAATTTTAATATAAATATTATGTCAGGTGTTGACAATCACTAACCGAGAGAAATTGCTGAGAAGAGCAGGAAAGGCAAGGAGGTGATCCACGGGTAGCTCTAAGTGCTACGTGGTGAGTTAGATTTACTTTAAGTAATCAAGACAAATATGAAATATCTAGTGATAATATTAGAATAAATTATTAACTTATGCTTTGGTGATAGATGAAAGTTGGTTGATAGGTGTGATAGGAATAATTGATGTGTAGAGAATTATTTTATGAGAAATAATATTATTGGAAAAATAAGTCGATTTAATAATAAAAGCGATAAGTGAAATTCTTGATGAGTTATGGTTGATGATTTGATATGATTTATGAGGAGATGAAATTTAGTGGATCTGGACAAGTTATGTTTGATGATTTGATGTGATTTATAAGGAGAAGAATTTAATGGAATTTTATCATTGTTCATATGCATATGCATGAAATAAAATAATCGGGAGGGGGGCAGTCTAATTTAAAAACCGTGACAGCAGGTATATGCTGGAAATAAATGAAAACCGTGACAACCGATATATGCTGGAAATAAATGAAAACTCATGCCATATTCCAATTATTTTTTTCTTTAGCAAGAATATTAAATTAAAACATATTTAAGTCATAAATCCTTGTGCTAAGAAAACTTCAATGAATTAGAGTAAGAAATTTTTATAGATTAAGATAAACTAAATCTTTTAAAAATAAAATTAAAAAAACTCATATTTTCATACCAAATTTTAATATAAAACTCATTTTAGAAAGATTATTAAGTCAAGTTTTATAAATATATCAAATGTTTTAAAAAAATAATTATATGATAATTTAGATTAAATTTTGGAAAAGTGAAAAATAAATTATGCAAGTGTAATATTTTAAAGATTAGCTAGACATGGCATAATATATCATCAAAATCATTTTCATTCTGGCTATCAATCAAACACATTTTTTTCAAGCATTTTATGTCATAGGATTCATTTAAGAATAATAGAAGAACCAAACATTTATATAAACAAAATGTCCTTACCTCATATAGGATTCTTTTACTAAAGCAAATCTCCTTTGAGGGGATAGCAAAATCTCACTCAAGTCATTTATCTTGGTAGATTATTTCTCATTCGAATCACTTCACTTTGATGCTAGATGGCTAATCACGCATTTCTCAACTTATATCAAAATTGTTAACTTATCACAAAATAACATCAAATACATGGCTTTTAAAAGTGTATAAGTTTTTGAAAATCTTTAATTTTATCTCTTTCAATTATCAACCATTATTGAGATCCGTTTTATGTATTTTTGAAATACTAACCGTAATTTTTATTTGAAGGAATGAATTCAAAAGGTAGTTTCTTAATCTCAATTTTTTTTTAAATCATGTAATTTAAATGCAACACAATATATAACAAATTGTAATGCAAAAAATAAAATTAATTCCAACAAAGCAAACTTATCCTTTATCAACCAAAATCATTTTAGGTCCATTAAGCTTTATATTAGATGAAATTATATCCTTAACAACACTTACCATTTTCCTTCTAATTATTTTATTTTTCTTCAAATGACAATTATAATATACATGACAAAAATTAGAAGTGATAAATGAATTTTCATGATAGAGTTTTTAAGCAAAGTGATTTTTTATAAATATTTGTTCCTTTAAAGGATTATTCACTTTGTTATAATTTTTCTTTTGTTTCTCTATCTTTTATTTATTTTGTACAAATTTTATTTCTTTCTTTTTCAAAAATTCAAACTCATTTTCTTCTTCAAGTTTAACATTTTGATATTTTATCATTCTCAAAATCAAGAGATAGTTTAGATGTTACCTCATCTTTTTCAATTAAGCATGAATTTGCCATTTTGAGATTGAAGTCTTCTTTTGCACTTCCATCTTCACTCCAAGTTGCAACCTTCTTCTTTAAGTTTCTCCTTATATTGCGTTGTATGGAGTGAAACTTCTCAAGTTTCTTAAACATTGAAGCATATTGATGGACTTCTTTTTCTTTCGATTTAGTTTCTTCATCTTCTTCTTCATCACCTCCATCATGATTGTTGACCCTCATCTATATTTTAATGATGACAAAACACAACTCTTATTATACTAACAGTGTTATCTAAGTGTATTAAGTGATAAAAGCATACAGCCAGAAATCAAGGTGCAAGAACTCAATCTGAATCAAACTCCAAGTCAAGACAAAAAATCTAGCATAGGTTTAAGGTAACGAAACAAGTTGTAAATCTCACTTGTTAAGGTAAAAAAACTTGTCTTATGACTCATTTAGAAAAAAACATTTTAACTGAACTTTTCAATCAAATGTTTTCAAGTTAAAAACATTTCAAAACATGAAAAACTAGGTTGATATGCAACCTAATCGATTGGGTACTTATACTAGAAGACTGGTATATAGGACAGTGTGTCCCCAGTAGACTGGATGCTTCATACCAATCGATTAGTATATTGGATAGGTTGTCCCCAGTCGACTGGTACTAAGTTCCAGTTGATTGGTAATTCAAAAAATATGATCGTTGAGACGCGAGAATTCAGCACAAAATGCGTCAAAACATTCAAAGTCAGTATAAAACGGCCATATCAATACAATGTTATATAAACCCACTACATTGAGCATTTCAAGATGGGAAATTACACATTCAATCAAGTTTTTACTCATTGATACACAAAAGTTTTGAAATATTTATTGTTGAGTCATTCTTCAAGCTTTACCTTGAAAGAGAGATATTATTCAGTTGTATAAGCTTTCATTGTTGTGTCTCTACCATTTACTTTACATCATTTATTGTAAAGGGATTAGCTTTCGAAATGAAGAGATTAGCTTCTTAGAGGAAAAGATTTGCTTCCAAGAGGAAGGGATTAATTGTAAGGTTTGTGCAACACCCGTGAAGTTGCACGACTAAGTTTCTTAGTGGATTAATTCAAGAGGTTCCTTGAAGAGAGTGGACGTAGGGCTGGAATGAATCCGATATTGTCGAACCACTATAAACTGAGTTTGCATCCTCTATTCCTTAAACTCTTTTGTTTACAACATATTATTTGTTTACATGCTTGTGGGTTTATCTGTTTTTATAAACTTGTGTTTAATTAACAAAAGTTTTTAAAAACCCAATTTACCCCCCCTCTTTGGTTGAAACCTCAGTCTATAATTGGTATCAGAGCCTCGTTCTCAATTTTAGTAATATCTTTGAGTTGATCCGATGGCAGCAAATAGCTATTCTGAGGGACACTCCTACACTAGGCCTCCCTTGTTCAATGGCTCCAACTATAACTATTAGAAAAACAAGATGAAAATCTTTGTTGGGGGACAAGATTATAATATATGGAGAGTCATTGAGGAAGGATCTAGAATTCCATCAAAGGAAATAACTATGGGAGAGATCAATCATACAATTCCTAAACTCAAAACTGAGTTCAATGATGAAGATTGTAGAATGATGTCTCTCAATAGTATAGCCATAAGTATTTTACATTGTGCTTTAGATATATCTGAATATAATAAAATTTATGCATGTGTTTCAGCTAAGGAGATTTGAGATAAATTACAAGTTACATATGAAAGAACTAGTGAGATAAAGAAATCAAAAATCTATATGCTAGTATCCGAATATGAATCTTTTAGAATGTCTCCTAACGAAACAATTTCTCAAATGCACTCACGTTTCACAACTATTGTTAATGGTTTGAAGCTTCTTGTTAGGAACATTGAGGAGTTTGAACTAACAAGAAAAATCTTAAGATCCCTGCGACCTTCCTAGAAACCAAAGAAGGCGGCCATTTAGGAGGCCAAAGATTTTGACAATCTTGATGTCGAGACACTTCTTGGGTCATTGTTGACATATGAGATGGAAGAAATGAATCCCATTATCAATGATGATGAGAAGAAGAAAAAGGTAATCGCTCTCAAAGCCTCTATGAGCAACAAAGAAGAGGAACCGGAAGAATAGGTAGAGAGCAGCGAAGAAGATGGTGAGATGACTTTAATCCCAAACGGTTTCACACGTTCTTGAAGAAAAGAAAAAAACCTTACATAAAGGATCCCACTTCAAAAAGGGAACCATTTATGTGCTATGGATGCAAGAAGCCCGATCACGTCAAGGTCGATTGTGTGGTTACAATCAAACCATACAGAAGCTTCAAGAAGAAAGCTATGATAGCAACCACTTGGAGTGATGATGAAGAAGAAGACTCCTTGGATAAAGAAATCGAATATGAGGGAATTGTCAACCTATGTCTTATGGCAATCGATGATGAAAATGAGGTATTATCTTTTCCCTCTTCAAAAAATAACATTGTTAGTAGTAGTGAAGAGTTGATAGAAGTCATAAATGAAATGCATGAAGAATTGAAGAAATTCGATTCTAGGAACTCTACTCTTAAGAAAGAGGTGTCATCTCTTTCTAAAGAGATGATAAGTCTAAGAGAAGAAAAAGATAAACTATCTTCATTGCTTTATAATTCTTCTCAAGATTTCCTCAAAGATGAAAACGAAAACTCAAAGAAGAAGGTATTAGAATTGAATGGCACAATATCTAAACTCATGCTTGGAAAAGAAAAGCTCGATGAAATGATATCTTGTCAAAGATTAAGTGGAGCAAAATCTGGGTTAGGATATTCTCCATTAGGCAAGCAAAAATCAAAATAGAGCTTATTCATGAAAGCATCATGTGTGAATGAAGTCTCTACTTCAAATACTACTAGCAAGGTCAAAAGCATTCCCTCAATGAATGCTAATAAGTCTAGAAACACTAATTCTAATGCATATACAAGAATGAAACATCCTAGAAATACTCATGCTTATATGTATGCTCATTCAAGAAATACTTATACACATCCTAAGAATAACCATCATGTGTATCCTAGATACAATATGTATACTCAAGACTTACACACTGCACAAGCATATCCTAAGAATTACTATCATGATTATTCTAGAAATAATATGCATACTCATGATAATGTAAGCATGTATCTTAGAAATCATCATCATACGTTTTCTGGAAATGACATGCATATTCATATTCCTCACAATAGAAACATGTATCCTAGGAACTCATATCCTAAGCATTATAGACATACACAACTAAATCATCTTAGAAATTTCAATAATTATTATCCTAGAATTATGCATCATCAACATGTCTATAGAACACCATATATTGTTAAAAAAGTATAGATCCCAAAAGGAACCGTATTTTCAAGACTATCCCCAAATGACCCAAGAAATTTTGAGTATCTAAAAATGCAATTGTGCATCCTTGTGTGATGTAGATATGTCTTCACACCAAAGAAAAAGGTAACTATTGGTACCTTGATAGTGGATGCTCAAAGTACATGACCGATGATAAAAGTGTATTCGAAGAGCTAACTCTAAGAGATGGCGAACATATCACCATTAGAGACAAAAAAAAAATAAAGATCATTAGGCATGGAAAAGTTGGTAATGATTTCTCAACCATAGATAATGTATTGTTTGTATAAGGCCTTAAGCCAAATTTACTAAGTATTAGTCAACTATGTGACAAAGGTAACAAAGTCATATTTGAAACCTCTCATTGTCTAGTTATAGACATCAAGAGTAACAAGATCAAGTTTGTTGGCCATAAACATGAAAATGTCTATATAGTTGATTTAAAATCATTACATTCCGAAAATGAAAAATGTTTTCCTGCATTTAGTGAAAACCCATGGCCATGGCATAAAAAGTTTGGTCATATGAATATGAATTTGCTTAAAATAATTTCAAGAAAATATTTAGTCATTGGACTTCCTAAAATCAATTTTGAATAAGACAAAATATGTGATGCTTATCAAATGGGAAAACAAACTAGGATTTCTTTTAAATCAAAGAATGTAGTATCAACTACTAGACCATTAGAACTTTTGTATATGGACTTATTTGGTCCAATAAGTACCATTAGTTTAGGTAGCCATCAATATGCTCTTGTTATTGTTGATGACTGTTCAAGATATACTTTTGTTATATTTATTGCTTACAATGATGAAGTTTTCAAATGATTTGAAAACTTATGCAAAAAGGTTCAAAATGAAAAAAGAATTTGTATTTCAAGCATTAGAAGTGATCATGGAAAAGAATTTGAAAACCAAAGTTTTTCAAAATTTTGTGATGAAAATGGAATTGATCACAACTTTTCAGCTCCTAGAACTCCTCAACAAAATGGAGTTGTTGAGAGGAAAAATAGAGCTCTAGAAGAATTTGCAAGAACAACGCTTTGTGAAAATAGCTTACCAAAATAATTTTGGGCTGAAGCAGTAAACACTTCTTGCTATATCTTGAATAGAATTTTAATTAGGCCAATGCTTGACAAAATACCGTATGAATTATGAAAAGATAGAAAGCCTAATATCTCATATTTTCATACCTTTGGTTGTAAATGCTTTATCCTAAATAGCAACAAAACTAACTTGGGTAAATTTGACTCTAAGACCGATGAAGGGATATTTTTAGGATATTCAAACTTTAGTAAGGCTTATAGAGTCTTCAACAAGAGAACTCTAGTGGTAGAAGAATCCGTACATGTAACTCTTGATAAGTCTAACCCAATTAGTAGTAGAGAAGTTTTTTTCAACGATGATGCAGATTTTATTCCAAGAACGTTTATCACCTACTCTCATTGTTGACCCAAAGGAGAATCCACCTCAAACAAATGAAGAGATGAAAACTCTTAAATTGGACCAACCATCTACAAGCCCACGAGAGGATAGTCTTCTCAAAGATTGGAGGTATGTAAATTATCACCCGATTGATCAAGTGATTGGTGATCCTTTATAAGGGGTAAGAACTCGTTCCTCTATTAGAAATATTTGCAATTATGTAGCTTATTTGTCTCAAATAGAACCTAAGACATTTATAGAAGCCGAAAAGTATAATGATTGGATAATTGCCATGCAAGAAGAAATAAATCAATTTAAAAGAAACAATGTATGGAATCTAGTTCCTAGGCCTAAGAATCATACAATAATATGAACTAAATAGGTATTTAGAAAAAAGATGGATGAAAATGGAATAGTAACTAGGAACGAGGCTAGACCAGTTGCTAAGGGATATAATCAAGAAGAAGGAATAGACTTTGATGAGACCTATGCTCCCGTAGCTAGTTTAGAAGATATTCGAATGTTATTAGCCTTTGCATGCTTTAATAAGATTAAGTTATTTCAAATGGATGTAAAAAGTGCATTTTTAAATGGCTTTATAGAAGAAGAAGTTTATGTTGAGCAACCTCTTGGATTTAAAAATCCTAGTCTTCCAAATCATGTCTACAAGCTCTCTAAGGCTCTATATGGGTTGAAGCAAGCTCCGAGAGCATAGTATGAAAGACTAAGTAAATTTTTGATTGACAGTAATTTTATAAGAGGTAAAGTAGACACAACCCTCTTCATAAAAACTCACATAAATGATACTCTACTAGTCCAAATATATGTTGATGATATTATATTTGGTGCTACTAATGAATCTATGTGTCAAGAGTTTGCCAAGTGCATGCAAGGTAAATTTGAAATGAGCATGATGAGAGAGCTTACCTAGTTCCTTAGACTTCAAATCAAATAATTGAAAGGAGGCATCTTCATCAATCAATCAAAATACACTAAGGACCTACTAAATAGATTCGAGATAGAAAGCTCAAAGCCACTTGGTACACCTATGAGCACATCTACAAAACTTGATCTTGATGAAGGAGATAAGTGTGTAGATACTAAATACTATAGAAGCATGATAGAAGCTTTACTTTATTTGACTGCAAGTAGACCTGATATTATGTTCAATGTATGCATGTGTGCTAGATTTCAGGCTAATCCTAAGGAATCATATGTAGTTGCAGTAAAAAAATATCCTTAGATATCTATAAGGAACTCAAACCGTAGGATTATGGTACTCTAGAGATTCATCATTTGAGCTTGTAGGATATTCAGATGCTGATTTTACTGGATGTAGGTTAGATAGAAAAAGTACAAGTGGAACATGTTAATTCTTAGGTGCAATGTTAACCTCTTGGTTTTCCAAGAAACAAAACTCCGTTGCACTATCAACCGCCAAGGTGGAATACGTAGTAGCTGAAAGTTGTTGTGCCCAAGTGTTATGGATGAAACAACAACTAGAAGACTATGGCATGAACTTTAAAAGTATCCCAATATATTGTGATAATACCAGTGCTATCAACCTAACCAAGAACCCTATTCAGCACTCTAGAAATAAACACATAGAAATTGGACATCATTTCTTAAGAGACCATGCTCAAAAAGGTGATATAAGACTATAATTCATACCATCAGAAGATCAAATAGCTGACATTCTTACAAAACCTCTAAGTGAAACAAGTTTTTGCAAAATAAGACTGTCAATGGGATTGTTAGATTATGATAAACTGTATATCTGATTGTTTCATCATTCATCATTTTGCATATTTGACATCTAGTGAAAGAGTATTAAACCTTATTTCCTCACTAAAGATGGCATAGATAAACAAATTTCATGCTAAGACTCAAGACTGAAAATTTTTTTAAGGGTCCGGTCGACTGGTAAGTCTATCCCAGTCTATTTGTAAGTCTCTGTGTAATCTTCCAGTCGACTGGGAAGGCTATACCAGTCTTCTAGTAATCAAAAACCTTATTTAGAGCCATTTTTTGAAAATCTGTTAATTATCCAGTCGACTAATATCCTCCTGTCATTTTACCCAGTCGACTGGTATGCAAAACTTTTTAATTCTGCAAAGAACCCAGTCGACTGGTACTCTAACTCCAGTTGATTGGTATCGCAATTCTATATATAGACTCTTCATTTTTTCCAGATTTTTACGCCATTTTTAGAACCCTAAGCTTTCTCTTTCTACAAAATCTCATCATTTTGATAAAAAAAAAACACCTTCAAAACGCTTCCTAAACACCTCGATCTACTCATCTAAACTATCTATTTCAACTTTCTACGGTTGAAATCCTTTTTTTTTTATTTTTTACCAAAAACCCTTTTTAACCTAAAAAGCCATTTTTCAAAAATATCTGATCGAATCCGCATAAAAACCACTATTGGGGGACCACATGCGCCTACTAGGCCAAGGTCCACTAAATCCACAGCTTCGGATTCTCAAAGGAAGGGCTTAGCGGGCTTATCAAGCAAGAAGCCCATAACAGAGCTTGATGACTCTCTGTTCTCCAACCCGGTGGCGAAAGACAGGTATACATCTGTTATCCGCTATAAGAAGATCATGATGGGTAGATTCGTCGACTTCGAATCTATTCATCATGGTAATTTTGATATATTACCTCCCTTCAATGCCATTAACTTGACCCCACTGGTCAAGATTCATGAAAAATATTACCCGAGACTGATTCACCAGTTCTATGCAAACTTGGTGAAACCCAGTCAATTGGCTCTGAGGTTCAGAACCAGTGTTATAGGTGTGGAGTTCAAGGTTAACACTAACCTCTTGACGAGTATCCTGAGGCTCCCTATGAGAGGGATATAATGGAGTCTGGACGGATGGCCAGATAATTTTAATTATGAAGAGGCATGTCAGATAGCTAGGGGTGACCCTAACTATGTGTTTCGAGCCACTACATTTCACACATATAGTGACATGCCCCTTGACTCGAAATTGTTCAACCTTATTGCGAGTTGGACCATCCACCCGAGACTCGGGAGTCAGGGTTATCTATCTAAAATAGATATCGTATTGATTTGGTGCCTTAAAATCGGGTACCACTTCAATATTTACCCCCTGCTGCTCGCTAACATGATAAATGACGAAACAAGCAACTCCGGATACCTTCCCTACGGGATGCTCATCACGCTCATCCTTCAGCACTTACGGGTGCCTCTCCCTACCTCCGAGGCTCAGGACATCAGCCTCAAGGACATCATCAATGTCTTCTCGCTGAAGAAGATATGATGCACAGTCCGAGATGGCTTCATCTACTCCAAGGCCGGGAAGCACATTCGGATAGGAGAGGATGAGAGCAGTGATGATGAGGACGAGGGTCTAGATAATATTGTTGCTGCTGCTATGGATACAGATGACCGAGCACTTCCTATGGGTGACTCAAGTGCTAGTCAAGTTGGATATAGTGATTTTTTTCAGGCTATCATGAGCCTCCAGCTGACCATGCAGTCCGGCTTCTAGAGCTTGAGCTCTACAGTCGACGCTATGCATCAAGACCTTCGCTCTCTCCGGGATGACTTCGAGTTGCACTGTGAGCATACCGAGGGCTCTTTGGTTGAGTTTTGGGATCTTACTCATGGCAACTCTGACTCTCCCGCTCCTTGAGTCGTTTTTCTATCTTCTTTTTTATGTACATATTGATGTAGTTTTTCATTGTTCTTAGCACGGACATATATTCATCATTTACTGTATTTTATACTTCTGTTTCAGCTCTCCGAAGCCTATGTTGTATAGACTAGTGATGTATATGATGATGGTTTATGCTTAGACTCAATTCATATACTTGTTTTACATTTGTTTAATATGGTTACATGCTTTATATCTCTTTATATTCGGATAAATGCTTTAAATTGCTTCTACATGTATAAAAACTTCTGGTTCTTCTCGGGAAGGCTTTTGATTTCTAAATGATGCCAAATTTTCACATGCAAGTTTTTTTATGCATGCTCTTCATGTCTATAGTATATATACAGCTTATTTTTTGGTTTACTACCCAATTTTCTGTTGTTGTCAAAACAGGAGAGAAAAATGAGAAAATGAGAAAAATAACTGTAAACTCAAACTAATGCATAGATTTAGGGGGAGCATTGCTCCAAAGATCTTGGTATATGATTATATATGTTGAGTTGATTGGTTGGGTGGCATATAAGTTGTTCCTTATATTTTTACAGGATTGGTTTTATTCAAAAAACAGAAGAAACTCTGCCCGGTTTTTTCAAAAAATCCAACATTTAGTTTCTAAAAACTGTTTTCTCTCATTAGTTTTGTCATCATAAAAAAAAGGGAGATTGTTGACCCTCAACTATATTTTAATGATGACAAACCATAAATCTTATTATACTAACAGTGCTATCTAAGTGTATTAAGCGATAAAAGTATACAGCCAGAAATCAAGGTGCAAGAACTCAACCTGAATCAAACTCCAAGTCAAGACAGAAGATCTAGTATAGGTTTAAGGTAATGAAACAAGTTGTAAATCTCACTTGTTAAGGTAAAAAACTTGTCTTATGGCTCTTTTTGAAAAAGCATTTTAACAGAACTTTTCAATCAAACATTTTCAAGTTAAAAACATTTCAAAACATGAAAAACTGGGTTGATGGGCAACCTAGTCGACTGGGTACTTATACCAGAAGACACCAGAAGACTGGTATATGGGACAGTGTGTTCTCAGTCGACTGGGTGCTTCATACCAGTCGACTAGTATATTGGACAGGCTGTCCCCAGTCGACTGGTAAGAACTACCCAGTCGACTGGTACCAATCATAGCCTTAAAGGTGAGACTTTTCACATGACCCAGTCGACTGGTACGAAGATCTAGTTGACTAGTAATTCAAAAAATATGATCGTTGAGACGCGAGAATTCAGCACAAAATGCACCAAAACATTTCAAGTCAGTACAAAACGGTCATATCAATACAAGGCTATATAAACCCACTTTATTGAGCATTTCAAGATGGGAGATCAAGTTTTTACTCATTGATACACAAAAGCTTTGAAATATTTATTGTTGAGCCATTCTTCAAGCTTTACCTTGAAAGAGAGATATTATTCAGTTGTATAAGCTTCATTGTTGTGTCTTTACCATTTATTTTACAGCATTTATTGTAAAGGGATTAGCTTCTGAAAGGAAAAGATTAGCTTCCGAAAAGAACGGATTTGCTTCCAAAAGGAAGGGATTGATTGTAAGGTTTGTGCAACACCCGTGAAGTTGAACGACTAAGTTTCTTAGTGGATTACTTCAAGGAGGTTCCTTGAAAAGAGTGGACGTAGGGTCGGAACGAAACCGATATTGCCGAACCACTATAAACTAATTTTACATCCTCTATTCCTTAAACTCTTTTGTTTACAGCACATTATTTGTTTACATGCTTGTGGGTTTATCTGTTTTTATAAACTTGTGTTTAATTAGCAAAAGTTTTTAAAAACCCAATTCACCCTCCTCTTGGGTTAAAACCTCAGTCTACAATGATTAATATCTTCAATTATCATAAGAGGTGAGGATGTGGTGGAGTCATCCTCTTTGTAAGCCAAGTAGCTTTCATGCTCATTGAGGGATTCCACAAGCTCTTCTAAGTTTTCCCTTGTAAAATACTTTGTCAAAATAAATTTCCACTGATTTGACAAAGACATAAGAAATATTCTCACAAGTTCAAGGTTAGAATAAATTTTATCCATAAAAGATAAAATTTTAACAAGCATGGTAAAACGAGTTTGCAAATTAAGAATCGATTCATTTTCATTCATTTTAAAATGTTCTAAGTCATGAACAAGACTTTTTATTTGAAATTTTTTTCTTACTCATTTCCTCCATGTATGACCTCTAATAAATCCCAAAATTTTTTTGTAGTCTTACATGAGGAAATTTGATCAACTTCGTTTTGATCAAAAGAACTATAAAGCATGTTTATAACTTTAGCATTTAGTTGAATGAATTTACAATCATTTGCATCAAGATCATTTTCGTTTTCAAGAATAAAATATCAGGCATAATAATCATAAGCTTGAATAAAAATCTTCATTTGAGCTTTCCAATTGGTGAAATTTGTTCCATGGAGAAGAGGAGGACTAGTAGGATCTCTTCCTTCTAAAAAATAGTTGCCATAGGATCAACTCTAGGATATTAAGCCTAAAACAAGATCACCTTGCTCTGATACCAATTGTTCATCCAAAATATACTATGGCAATACCCAAAATGGGGGTGAATTGGGTATTAAGAATTTTTTATTTTTTTTTGTATTCTCAAATATCAAAATATATGCTGAATTAAATCAAATTAATCTTTCTAAATTACTAGCACAAATATAAGAAAACGTATTGCTTATACAGAAAAGATAATTGAATTATAAAATAATTAAGCAATCAATCTCATTTACTTGAATAATAAATAATTCTAAGCAAGTAATTGTGCAAGTAATTAAGGATATATAGTTAGATAGATGCAAACACAATTTATAGTAGTTCGACAATATCGAAAATCCTTCCGACCCTACGTCCACTCTCTTCAAGGATCCTCTTGAAGCGTTCCACTAACCAAGCAACTTTCAGGTGTTACTTAAACCGTTCCAAACAACTTACGGGTTTTGTTTCCACCATTACAAGAATTTCTTCTTTAAGTGTTTATACCCAAACATTTCCAAGAATTATACGCACTCTTACGAACAAGAGTTATAACCAACTCTTTACAAACAAGGTTGTAGGAATGAGAAGTTTGAAACAAGAGAGAGTGTACAATAAATGCTTACAACTCATAAAGTTTCTCTCCCTAAAGCTTAAAGCTCAACAATGGCTCAAGAATAAAATTGAAAGCTTGATTCTTGCAATAAATATTTTTTATGGTGTTCAAGATGGTTGTTGAGGCTTGTAATGGCTGTGTATTTATAAGAAAAACTCCAAACAGCCAACTCAAATTCAATATGATCGTTTGAGCATTAAATGCAGTTGATTCGGGCAATATTTTATGCAAAATAGTCGTTACTGGACTTGGCGTAGTAGACTACAGCAAGGCATAATCGACTACAACATTTTTTAGAATGAGAATTAAGCAGCAGGTAGGTCTTGTAATCGACTACAGCTTTGATTGAAGCCAAAAAGGACCATGTAGTTGACTACACGTTGCTTAGTGGACTACAACAAGGTTTTGTGCCCTTTTGTAGACCTTGTAGTTGACTATGCAGTATGTAGTCGACTACAGCAAGGTTTTGTAGTTGACTACAGAAATCTATAGTTGGCTACAGCATGTGGTGTAGTCGACTACAACAAGGTTCTATAGTTGGCTACAACAAAGTGTAGTTGGCTACAGTAAAGTGTAGTTGGCTACGGTTCTACGTAGTTGACTACCACCTGAAGAAAAACTTTGTTTTTGCTTAAAATCATTTAAAAATATTTTAATCTTTGAGCCATAATTAATTTAGGAGCATAGAGAGACATTAACAAAGAATTTAATCTTCACTAGACTAGTAATCTCTTACTTTGCTTCAAAGTCCTCAGAAATACTTCAAAGTTCCATTGATCGCGTATTGCTTTTAATGTGTGTTCCTTTATCCTTGAAATCGAAATAAGACTGTGATTGCATTACAATTGTTCTATTTGAATTTGATCTTTTGGAGAGCTTCTTGACTTTTGAGATCATCAACTTTGATTCACCAATTTCTACAATCTTGATCTCATTTGAAGTATAAGCACTATTAATAATCTGTATCGCTTAAGTAATATTCATTAGTGCTTAATCAAGATTTTTGTTACCATCAAAATCATTCAGGTCAACCGACACTTCATCAACAGATGTTATAATTATTTATCTCAATACATTCCTTATGTTCACGGTTCTATTCTTTGTTAAATAGTTATTATATTTGTTATCTTGGTGCATATGTTTCAATAATAATTATGGTCAATTAAAGCTAAGTTTCTTTTAGGATTAAGTCTAAAAATTTTAGTGACATATACACACACAAAAAAAAAAAGAGGGTATAATTAAAGGTCAAAAATAAAACTTTAAAAAATATTATGACAAAAACTAACCTTAAATACAAACGTCAAGAATAGCACTCAATAAAGGAAGATAAGAGAACGAACAAGAAGCAATAATTAAGTATTTGCTTCTTTGCTTCACCTCATAGTTCCATAGAATAATAAAACATAAGGTTGATAAGTTTACAATTTAAACTACATTGAACTTATATTCGTATTTTATGATAAATATATTTGTTGAAAATTATTGAAAAACTCTCAAAAACTGTTTTAAATAATATAATAGAATACATTAAAACAAGAAAACGAAAACTAACCGTGAATAAGAATTTCTTTTACTACATGACTACTAATCAAATGACAAAAAAAAAAACATCAAGTTTCAATTAGAAAAGCCATAAAAACATATGCGTAGCTTTTTGGATGTGTTAAAATCCGATCATATAACCTTCTATTTTTCCTTCAAAGAACCTGTAAAACATTGAAACTCTAAATCACCCCTTTCTTATTTATACAACAAAGGCCAAGTTAATTAACAGAGCATGGAATAAAATTATTAAAGTGTATTATTTTTCGCCAAAGGGTTAATCAAAACTCAAAATGCCCAACGATAAGTGAAAGAAAACATGGAATACAGCGTTGGAACACGTGGTAATGAAAACTACATTCTCTACCTTAAAAGACATTAACATTATAATCCGTATTTTTAGAAGTGAAAGCGTTGGACGAGATGTTGGGACGTAACTTTTTTAAATATGTTGGGGTGTTTCAAAAATTTTATAAAATAATATTAATTAATTTTTAGTAAAGTTTAATACTTTTAATAACTCTTTAGAACGTGATAATAATAATTTTATAAATATTAATACATATTTATATATAAATTATATAGAGTATATCTTATATTTTTTATATTGTTATAATTTGTGAGTGATTAATTAAATAATTTATAATTATTACTAAACTAAATAATATATATATATATATATTAATATGTTAATTATAACCGAAGTAGGACAAAAGTTAAGTAATTAATTCAAAACACTAAGCTTTTAACAAAAAAAATTGCTTAAAAGGTGTAAACCTATAAATATAAAAGTATTTATATTATAAATGGTTTTCTATTAAGTTAAAACTATTTTGAAAATATTGTATTTTGCGATCAATCAATTGATTTCAATTATAGAAAAAACGCAATTATAGATGAAGAAATAATATTATTTCTATTAATTTAATTATGTATGATAAAAAGGGAAGACAAAGGAAAAATAAAAAACAAATTGAATATATTTCGTTTTTTGTCATGTACATTTGTCCTATGATCATTGGTGGGTTCATCTTGTAAAGGTAAACCTACCCTTACTTTATCCCATAGAAGAGTATCAAAATCGTAAATTAAAAGATGCACAAGGGTATAGTTCTGCCCACTTTTTTCTCGCTATTATGGTATTGGCTGACATTACATTTCGATTCTTACTAAAGCATGTATAGACTTAGTAATTTTTTTATAAAAGAATTTAAACATCCAAACAAAAATATATATATATCTATTTATTCTCTCTTTTACTTTTTATTTTACATTTTAATCTTTGTTTACCCTTCAAAATTTCACAGGTTATATATTTGATTGTGACAAAATTATCAAACTTATATAAATTTATCGATTTTGTTAATTTTATCAATTTATCCTTTAAAAAGTAAACGAATTAACACGTCAGCATTAACATATTCATCCCACATTATTTGTCCATTTTAACTTTTTGATGTAATTTTGATTTTGAACTTTTTAGATAGTTTCTTTAATTAAAATTGTGAAAAAATACTTTTTAGAAACTAATATACGCATATAAAGTATATTTAATTTTTTGGATAATTTATTAATTTAAATTTGATAAAAAAATCAATTATCTAATTTGATAAATAGTACACCAACACATACAATCTGAAACAGAGAGAACAACAACTATGTTTTTTTCATACATTAATGAAAAAAGAGATCATACTCGAACCTCTTAAAAAAAAAACTCGAAGTAACTATTAGGTCAAAAGATTATTGTTAATATGACAGTCACATTAGACAAATTGAATTAAATTTTTTGATCTATAAATTTCTGAGTCGAATTATTTTTGGTCCTTATATTTTTCTTATTGTGTAAATTAAATCATCATACTTACATAAAATTTTCAATATTTTTTTATTGCCTATTAAGGAAAAGATAAAAAATTGTTATGTGTCTATCAGTCTGACTTGGATATCTTAACTTCACATATCGTTTTAGATCAATTTGTATCAAATGTCCTTTTTTTTTTTTTTTTTTTCTCTATCACTATATGTTGGTTCATATTATTTAAACTTCACATCAAACAATCGGCAAGCTATCTGTTTCTTAAATTGATGGAAGCATCAAATTGAACTATATTACTACATGTAATTTTAGTGACTTTTTTTTTTTTAAGAATAATGTAATCTTAGCGACCTAAATTGATATAATCAAAATATTAGATTTTAAAAAAAGATATCTCAATTTCGGATCCTACACCCACAAATATATATACATATAAATTCTAAAAAAAAATTGTAATAATTTTATAAAAAATAAATAAGGTAAAATTATAAGATAGATTTTAGGGTGCCTTAAAAAAGTAATTTGCTTTCGAGGTAACTTTTTTTTATTTTTGACATTAAAATAATAATATTAATGATAAAAAAATAATTTTACCGATTTTATTATCACAAATAAAATTTTGACTTAGATGCAAATATTACCCTCAATTGAGAGGTAAGTTATACTTTTTATCTTCACTTCTATTCAGAATGATTTAAACCCTCAATTAGAAATTGGATGCAATAAATATTCTCTTATCAAATTTTCGACAACATTAAACATGTGAGAGTCATGTGCCTTATTTAATCAGTTGGATAGATAAAAAGTAAAAATTAAAATGGGACCAAATGATACTATTGTTCTTTTATAACAATATGATATTCTTTATAGATTTCCACATGATCAATGTTTTCAAATAAAAAAAAATTACTACTCTATACTATTGAAGAACAAATAATGCTCTATATTATTTAAAAAAAAGTCTTAATCTCAATGGTATTATCAAAAAAATATAATTAATTGAAAATTTAAGATCAATATGTCATTAAAAAAACAATAATATCATTTGATTTGATTTTAATTTTATATTTTTTTTTATTTAATTATTGATTAGGATGAGTTTTAAAGTTAAAATATTATACATGTCTCACAAATATTTAATTTTACCGAATCCAAAGTTAACAAACAGAAAGAATACTTTAGCAGAAAAAATTCCCCCATATTATTGTATCATTATCAATCTTTCACTTGAATTGTTGAATTCCCCCTCCATCTTATGTTTCTCTTCTTCACTCTCTCGTGAATACAGACGTTTATAGGAGAGAGAAAGGCAGAGACTTTTTTTTCTTTCAATGAAAAATGAAGAACAGGCAAAGAAATGGAGACATATGGGCTTTTGAGGACAAAGCAGAGGAAGAAGGAAAGGCGCTTGAAAATGGAGATGGGTACGGCGTCGTTTTAGGGTTGGATGGTGGTACCACCTCCACGGTGTGTGTGTGCATGGCTTTCCTTCCCTTCTCCGATCAACTCCCGGAGCCTCTCCCTATCCTCGCACGAGCAGTTTCCGGTTGCTCCAATTACAACAGCGTAGGAGGTGCCTTTATTATTTTAGCTTTTCTTTTTTTCGAATTATCTTATGGGTTTTGTTAATTGTAGTATGTTTGTTTTAATAGAATATAGCAAAATAATATTGAATTTACCAGATGGGAGTCACCCTTTTTTAGCTTAGTTTAATTAAGAAATGATAAAATGCTGATTTTAAGTAATTTCTTGTGAATTTGGACAGATTATGTGCTGATAAAGTTCGCTTCTTTGTGGAATCTGAAATTACTTTGTCCTACAAAAGAATTAGAATTGGGGGGAGGGGCTTTTATTTTTAATGCTTTGCTGAGTTAAACTACGAAGACGTGAGCTTGTTCAAGTTGTTGAGAATATCTAAAACTTAAAAAGTGGCCCTTAATTAATGTCAAATTGGTCTCTTATAGTTTTGGATTTTATATGAATTTGTTCACCTACAATTTATCCTTGTTATGTTTTCTATATTAGATAAATAATTTCATTGCATCATGAATTACACCATTGTTGAATAAAATAAACAATGATAAAAGCTTTTATCCTATATTATAGCTTGAAAGAGCCGTAGAAGGGTGAAAATTTCTCTCTTATTTTGACCTTTTAGTTTCTCTTTTTGTATCATATCATGCAGAAACTGCTGCCAGGGATACATTGGAACAGGTTATGGCTGAGGCACTTTTGAAATCAGGTTCAAATCGATCAGCTGTTCGTGCTGTTTGTTTAGGTGTTTCAGGTGTAAACCATCCAACGGACCAGGAAAGGATATTAAATTGGATAAGGTCTGGAATCTGGAAATTATCTGTCTGTTTTTCTTTATGCTATAAAAGTAACTCCTGATTTCCTGTATATCACATGGATTGATGGCTACCCAACCACTTACGGACTGGTTATAGAGATTTCACTTCCAAAATATGCATGCTTTATACGAGAGTTGAAGTTGAGGACCTAGCATGCGGTTTTGTGGTTACTGATCTCACAAATACAAACTTTTTGAACGTCCTTTCAGGTTCACTAGAGTGCAACCAGAAGTCAGTGTTTAAACTTTCGTCTATAAACACTTTCTTCTTCTTCTTTTTTTCTGTGGTTCCATGATTTTAGAGATCCATTTTATTTTGGCTGCAAAATCCTTCCTAAAGTTCCTGCATTGTGAACTTTTTGGGGAAAATGGCCTCACTGCTTGGCTTCAAACCTCCTCTATCGTTCACTGTTTCTACACTATGCATCTGGCCAGCTACACAGTGAGTCATGAACAAAGATATTCATGAATTTTTGGGCATTGACGGTATTCTTTTTCCTTATAGACTTTAATTATAGTGAAAAAGTTGCGGTGTCACTTAAAATTTGTCTTTTTTTTACAGTATTTACTTATAATAAAAAAAGAAACAAAAGGGAAAAGATCACCCCTCAGAAGGAGAGGTGGGGGAGGGAATCTGTAAACAAGGTTCACTGTACTAGAAGCTGTCCAATTATATGCCACAAGACAGTTCATATAGCTGACTGCATTTAATTGGGATTTAAGGTGGTTGAGTTCAGCGGAGCATAATTGTGTTTTTGAACCATTCTGGAATTCTCAACAGCTTATAGAACTTTGAACCCCCATTAATATGTTATCTTGCTGAATCATGCATGATTAGACGTAAGATAGCCCATTTTCCGAACTGATTAAGAACAGAATTTCTGGTGCTCTACTGTTTGTTGTGTGAAACCGATGATCTTCTGATGCCTTGATGATAAATGTATGCTCTTTCTGACCTAGCTTGCAGAAATGGGGTTTCTTAATCTTATTATTCCTTGTTTCTCAATACTATACTAATAAATGAAATATGGTGATCAGTATCATTGAGGGTTGAACTATTATTACCTATAACAAAAAAAGAGGGTTTAATTTTTAGGCTTAATCTTAAAAAATACCTTGTGGTTTACTCGCTTTCCATTTTACCCCTGTGGTTTATTTCGTGACAAATTGGACTTTGTGCTTTGCTTCGTTAGCTACGGGGCGACGGATGTTAAGGCCCACACATGTGAACCACTTTTTTTGGGATTAATTTTATAAAAAAACCTTGTGGTTTACCTTGGTTTTCATTTCATACCTTGAGTTTATTTTGGTTAATTGAACCTTGTGTTTCGCTCCATCAACAAGGGTGAAATTGTATTTTTTTTCGAAAACTAACCTTCGTCACCCCCTTTGATAATGGAGCTAAGCACAAAGTCTGTTTTGTCACGAAATAAACCACAGGGGTAAAATGGAAAGTGGGTAAACCACAAGATTAAAATTAAGGCTAATTTTTATTTATATTTCATATTATACCTGGCATGTTCTTTTTTGCACTATTAAATACCAAAAGAAGAAAAAGGAACTTAATGTCTTTTATAATTAATCCTTACCCTTCAATATGTGATCTCTCCAATACTGATTCTGACTCTTCTGAACGAATATCCTCAGGAGCATATTCCCTAGCCGTGTCAAGCTGTATGTTCATAATGATGCTGTAGCAGCTCTAGCAAGTGGAACTATGGGAAAGCTCTATGGTTGCGTTTTAATTGCTGGTACAGGGTGTATATCTTATGGTTTCGATGAAGATGGTAGAGAAGCTCGGGCTGCTGGTGCTGGACCTGTTTTAGGTGATTGGGGAAGGTATGTGCTGAACTCTTGGTATATTTTCTGTTCAGCACTCTAGCTAACGTTTGGGGATATATAAGTTATTCTTCTTTTAGTTTTTTTTTTATATCTTCTTAAATGATGGGTAACTTTGCTTCTAGATTCCTTACTGATAACATTGAAACAATTTGAGGAAAAATATTTTTCAAGAGTAACAATGATGTTTTTATTTTTGAATGCTTCAAGTAGGCAGTGATTGAGCAGTGATACATATATCTATGTTACATGGAGTGAAGAGAAGGGAGGGAGAATCCTAAAGAATGAACTGGCAATTTCTCCAATTCTTGACTGAGTTAAAGCAACTTTCTATTTGATTTCATTTAGTTGAAACTAACATAACCAAGGTCTTTGCAGTTGTTTCATGAGAAAGGTGTTATTATTTTATGCCTGATTTGTATCAGACACCCCACTGATTGTGTGTGATTTTTCACCCCCCTAAAAGAAAGACCATTAGATATCTTGCAGGCATTATTGATCTTCTTATGATTTCAGGGATTTTTATGTATCTATTATAAATTTTCAATCAACAATTTGATGAATAATGATGTCATAATTTGCAGTGGCTATGGGATTGCTGCACAGGCATTAACAGCAGTAATGAGAGCTCATGATGGTCGTGGTCCACAGACAATGCTTACTAGTACCATTTTAAAGGCACTTGGTCTTTCTTCTCCTGATGAACTCATTGGGTATCTCTCTTGAAATCTATGTCATGGTTGTCATATTTGGCTCATAATTTCTGGCTTCAATGTTGAATTTTGTTGTCCCACTCCCACTAGGTACACATTTTGCTTTCTCTTTTTGGGTGTTGATGGGTTGGAGGGAGGAATATTTTTTTTATTCTTTTTGATGGTTTCGAAGCATACTCGTTTCTCTTTCCTTTTTTTTTTGTTTTGGATTTTCTTGAATTCTACAAACTGTCAAATTATGGGAATCCTTACTTGTGGCCTGTGGGTCAGGTTATTTTATGGGAATCATCAAATTTCAACCTGAAAATTGGTCTTCTGGGTTTCTTGTTGTCCTAAATCAGTCTTGCATTGGTTTTCTCAGGTTTGTTTTCCTGATTGGCTGACATATTAGCCAAAAAAATTTTTAGAGCTTTTGGTCACTTCCCACTTTTTTTCTCAACACAGCTGAAGTTCTGTTTCATAAGTGAATTGCTCTGTGGCCAATTCTATCGGTCAGTTTTCTGGCTTGAATAGAGTAAAGTTGCATTCCTTGTCCTTAAACTCTTTATTGCACTGGGAGCCATGTTATACAAATGGGCGTTCCAAAAACCAAGCACGAATAATAGGCATTGCTACAGGGACCTTGTGAAACTCAAATGCAATGAATTCTGTGGAGCCCCTTTGGTGTCTTCCAATTACATGATGTATTTGACATTGGCAAACAGAGAAGCAACACAGCTATGTTGTTATTGGGGTCCTGCAATTGGTGCATAAAATTGGGATACAAAGCATTGAGAACCGTACGCCTTTAATTTAGCTCTACTAATATTCATGTGTTTGCGATTGAACTGGTAAAGATGGTTTGCAGTTTGGTTGTTGCAGTTTTTATTGACATGCACAATTTCCTATAATTGATTCTTTATAGTTAATGGGGGACAAAATGGCTTTAGGACTGATTCCTATTTCTTTCTGGATGTAGGTGGACTTATGCAGATCCATCTTGGGCACGCATTGCAGCACTTGTTCCAGAAGTGGTATCTTGTGCAGAAGCTGGTGATGAAATTGCAAATAATATATTGGTCAGTGCAGTCGAAGAATTGGCTCTTAGTGTGAAGGCCGTTGTTCAAAGACTTTGTTTGTGTGGTGAAGGTGCTATGCTCATCTCACTTTTATTATTTGAAATCTTGTTGATTAAATCAATTATCTCATAATTAGTTACAGAAATCGAATTCCTAGTTTTTTTGCAATATTGACAAAAGAAAAGGTTCTTATCAATTTGAATTAGGGAATAGCTCAGAGTGCAGGAAATATTGTAACTGCTGCCAATTCCTAAAATGTTATGATATGATATACTATCATGAATACACGACTAACTTTTAGCTTCCTGAATAGAAGTATTTTATTTAGAAGTAATGAAGATATTAATAAATCTGTAACATTGACTCATTCATAAATTGTTGTAACATATATCTTTTTATGCATCTACATATGGTTGCACATGTAATTTTACAAGTGCTTAGCTCTTCAAGGTGCAATTTGATTTCTGGCTGCAGATGGAAACAGTTCTTTCCCTGTGGTAATGGTTGGTGGTGTCCTCGAAGCTAATAGAAGTTGGGATATAGGAAAAGAAGTTAAAAAACGCATCCAGAAATACTACCCTGGATCTCGTCCAGTTAGATCAAAGGTTAACTTCTTCATCATAATTGTTTCCTTTTTTCCTTTTCTCTTTAAAACGTCGAAGAATGCTAATGCCCTTGTATTTGATGTTGTGATTTTTGTGACTGATGAATATATAATTGAGAGAGAAAGCCCCTCTATTTTGAAAGTCAGTTGTTTCTCATTTGGGCGTGTCTATCTTAGATTCGTGATTGCTATTACACGGCTGTATGGAATATCTGATTCTAATATTGTGAAGGGAAACAAACTTCATAGTGATAGAGATAATCTGTAAATTGCATTTACCCCAATAGTTTTCTTCTATACTGTGGATGAAATCGAATTTTTATAAATTGAAAAAGAATATAAACAGATTAGGAAATGAAACAATTTCTTAAATGTTGCATGTGGAACATAGCTGGTTTCATTACCCCAGCTCTGTGCTAACCTGAGTATGCACATCAATGTCTTTATCAACTTTAGAAGCAGCATAGGCTGTCAAATTGTCAACTCTTCCAAGTCTTTTAACATGTTCTTGAAATATAAACCTGGTGCATAGATGAATAGTGGCCCCTATAAAGATTATAGGGCTTGTAAATTACTCAAATGAATTAAGTTCTTGTTATCCTTGGAATTTCGTTTTTGGTATGCATAATTCTTAGGGATATTGCCTACTTTTGCATGTGTTCCTCAATTCAGTACTTACTGGTGACGAGCCATAGTTGGGAGGTTGACAAACCCAGAACTCCTTACAATTTGGAGCTTTTCTTTAGTTACATGACTTGTAATTCACACCTCCGTATTAGCTTTAATGTGAAATTCTTACTTTTTCATTTCAGTGTTATAGATTTACCAATATTTAATGCGGACTGTCTTATGTTGTTTAGGTGTCTATAACTTTTGATACTGTACCTTTCCCTGTGCAAGAGGTTAAAAGGAAGATCTAACCATAATTACCTGGACTGTTGTAAGTTGTATATCCAGTACGGGTTTGGGAATTTGGAAAGATACCTGTATGGCACTTGGTACTCTTGGTGTTTGCCTGGTGGACTTACTATGCAAAAAGATATCTATAAAAGACATGGCGTAGTTTGTTTGTTTTATCAATACATCACCATTCTAAAAAAAATGAAGAAATGATGTGTCTAATACTTAGTTACATGGACTCGGGTACGAGTGCGTGCCTAGAGGTCGGACACGCGCACTTGTCAGTATTTTGGACTTGAAAGACATGGCTGAAATGTTGGTGTCGTAAGGGTATATATGTAAAAAAAATAAAAATAAATTATAAATTTATAGAAGTTATATGGGCTGCTTTGCAGATTTTCATCAATTTATAACAATTAGCGCTGCGCCAAACCTAAATCTACAGAGAACAGCACCGCTCCCTTCGAAAACCAGAGAGAACGGCGCCTACTCTTCTCTCTGACACCAACTTCATCTCCAGAAAGTCCACGCCGCGTCCCGTACCCTTGTCGTGTCGTGTCGACATGGGTACTCTGGCCCAAACTGCTGCGAGTCCATGTAACAGAGGTCTAATATACGTTACTCATGGTTTTATGCTCAATAATATTTAAATATATAGAAATGAGTTTTGACAACTAGTTAACTCACAAGTCATACCTTTGGTCAACATAGGTTTAGTAATAACTTATAAACTATTCCTTTTTTTCCTTGTGTGAATCATCTTTTTTTTCCTGTTCAAAGTTATAAAGTTGAAGTTTTTGTTATATCTATTATTAAGTGACATTTGGGACCACTATTTTTGGAGATCCAAAGCACGAATATACCACAAACATCGCATATTCGCGTGATCTGGGTCATGATTCCAAGGAGTGTATAGGGATCCCTGTATGGCGCTTAACCTTCTCTATCTATTGGTAAAGGTAACATCCAGTTTGCTTAATAATTTTAAGATGGGATATTCTTAAAGCAATTTTCCATGTGGTAACTGTACAATTTTGCATTATCGTATATTTTCCATTTATGACGTGCACCTGAAGGCAGAAGTTTGTAGTTTCTTCCTTTCTTTTTCTTTTAGATGATAACGATCATTCAATCTCTTCATTTTTTTTTCCTACCATCTTCTTACCCTGAATAATAGTGTTATTAGTTCCCATGTGTGAGAATTTTGAATATGTTGTCGGAAGAGGCCATTGATAGTAGGATTTTCAGCTATCTTCAAGTCCTTGTCATGATAGAAGTTGACAGAATTATGTCCTATTTCTTTTAAACCTGTAAGGTTCAGATAATTTCTTCACCTCAAAATTTTTGAATCTTCAGGTGGAGCCAGCTGTTGGGGCAGCTTTGCTGGCCTTGAATTTCTTGATGAAAGAATCAGAAGGGAACTGCCATAGGTGACAAGGGCTGTCCACCATATTTAACTGTACATTTCAACATACAGGAAAAGTTCTAGTGAATAATATTTTATTGCCAGCGATTCTTGTGGCTGCAAGCCATTTGGCATCCAAAATTTCAGCAACTGTTTCATGTACACAACCGTACATTTCTAACTTTGATGTGTAACAGAAAATGTTAATTGAGACTTGATGATTTCTGCAAGTTTTATGCTGTAATATTCAACACTGCCTTTCCGATATTGATTAGCTCGTCCATTTCCCAAAATTATTTTATTCTCTCTCACTTGATCTTATCTTCTTTTTAAATGGGTGTACATGAACTGGGATATAGTATTAGGCAGTCATGTACAGGTTCATGGTCCTCTGAAATGCTAGACTGACAAATCCCTCGCCCAAATTATTGAAAAAAGTGTAGGTATGTCTTTTTCTGTAGCAATTTTTGAGTTTACATTTGCCTGAAATTGAAGGCTATAATTGAAATTGATGATTTCATTTCAATTTTAATTTTAAACTTTAATTTTAGACAAACATAATGAAATGAATTTTATGAATTATTAAGAATAACTGAATGAACTTTAAGCTAGAAAATAGGTTTTTTTTTTTTTTTTCTTTGACGAGGAAGGTTGAGACATTTTAATCGCTTCCCTCTTATGAGACTTTGGACATTTGCGCTCTTAGCTCTATACTCTTTGGAATGAGGGGGAAGATGAAATAGTATGAATTATCCAAAATTAAGCTGCACCAAGAAATTAGGGTATACTACTGGTAAGCGTAAAACATTGCCACTTCACATGCCAAATTTATCGTTTCAAACTTCAAAGTCAACAAGCTGCTGCAACTCTTTAGATTTGACTTGTTTTAGGAGAAACAGAAAAATTTTAATACTCCATACAAAGGCAACTGGTAAATATACCACGTAAAGAACTAATTTACTTTCATTAACTATTGGAAGAAGTACAAATTACAGACCATAGCACCATTATATAACAAAGCCAGCACAACCCTAGAACAATAAACTGCTAAATACAAAAGAGCTAATTGTGGTTCAGTGGAGGCCAAGGAGCATCCCTTTGGCTTACAGACTATATACCTATACAAAACAGTGGGAAACAAGAAACTAAATTTAAAAAGAAAAAAAAAACTTGTGTTCATTGGAACCACGCTCCTTGACGTGCCCAGACAAAAAAGTATTCCAACTGTTTAGTATTTTGGTATTCCTCCTTTCTCTTCAAATCTCCCTAAGGGAGCAACAAAAATCTAATGGATATCACTTCTATGTTTATAAATTCTGGTTCCATTCTGCAAAATTTTCTCTCTTCATCTGTTTGGACTTGGGCAGCGACTTGCTTGGCAAAAATCCTTACCCTATATTGCTTGGAATAACAAAAGATATAGCAGTTGCGTGGACCAAATAGAAACTATGCCGTCATCCATCCATCTGTTCAACACGAATGAAACAAGAACTTAGCCGGTCTTTCCAGGATCAAGATTAATTTCAAAGCCATTTTGCTGATATAAGCAAAGGATTATGGAGCTGGGAAATAACATAGACTCTCCTTGTAATACTGTCATGTGACGCTTGGGGTATTACTTGTGATACTAAGCAGACTAACACTTATTTTGTGTTGTGAACCTTGTGTAATCTATTTTAGCATCTCTGTTTTTGTGTTTTTCTGAAATTAATAATTATATTTATCCCTAAAAGAAAGAAATTAGGAGCAATCCCTAATAAATCAAATATACTGCATATTTAATTATTTATATTAGGCGCGATGCCGTTGGCCTTCTGGTTTTCCCCTCATCTTGTCCTAATAAGGTTGTGGAAGATGAAATCACCAACATGAAACGTACCTAGGCAAAGAGCGATCAAACTAGTTTAATTAGTAGATCCTCCACTCAATTCCCTTTTAACCAGCTTCAATATATCAATAATCTGTGACAAGCAAGGGAAGAATAGTTAGAACACTTGCATGCAAAACATAATTAGTAATTGGAATATAAAGCATAGATGAGGTACTACAGAAAAATTACCCAAAAATCACAAGTTCTTCAAATTAAAACCTAAACAGCACTGGCTTAATTTGTTCATATTTTTCACTTATGTTTCCTCTTCTGTTTCTGAAATGAATTACGAATTTTTCTTATATCCAAAGTGTATTGAGTAAATGCGTACAAGAACTTGAGGGCTAAAAGCAAATATCATCCAGGAACTTGAGGGCGGAAAAAGTTAAGTATAATAATTTCAAGACTGATTACCACAGAAGATCAATTAGGTGCAACTTCTCTATGAATTTCCACAACAAACAACTTTATCTCATTTGACATTATCACATAACAGAGAATTCTTATGGACTTGGATAAGCTGAAATTGAAAATATGGGTGGTGAACTACATTTCCATCCTAGAGTTCTGCACATAATTACAACCAGGTCTATTAGTTTGAAAATAAGCATCCCCCCCCCCAAAAAAAAAATGATATGTACATGACAAGTAGGTCCAAAACGTAAGTTGCCGTTAAGACACTTGATGGAAATCATTTAAAATCATCACATGGCTGCAGGGTGATATAAAAATGGTCAGTTTATTCCAAAAAAAAAAAAAAAAAAAACTCAAGCAATGGCCAAATTACTTGTATGTTGTTACAATTGCGATTTGATTTGGACCAAAACATAGGTCTGCTACTAGATTGAAAAAGAAACAGAAACAGAGAAAAATATAAGAAATATAGTCGTTGAATGGTTACAATGATGGAGAAAATATAGTTGTTGAAGTGTCAACATAATGTTTGATCATAGGTTCAATATGTGTATTACCCTTCAACGACTACAGAAGATTTTTATATAGAAGGATGTGTATATATAGAAGGATTAGCCGACATTTCATGTTTTTGTTACAGGTTATAATCAACATAATCTAGTTGTCGGTTTTCAAACTAGTAGGCCCGGTTTTGTGATTAGGTGCAAAACTCAAGAATGGGGATGTAATTTACCCTAAAAATATTCTAATAAGCTGGAATTTAAAAGGTTCTAGGTGCAGACAAAAGCCCAACGTAACACATAATCATGTGAAGGGTGCAAAGTAGATGAGAAATGGTAGTGTTCTCTTTCTTTCCCTATTTGTTTCTTCAAGTTTGAAAAGAAACTATATAGTTCATCCTTCTCCTTGCCATTCCTCTCTTACATATACGGTAGATCCACTAATAAATTTCTGACTTGAGTTTAGCATTAAAATCTATTGGACCATTTGTGTACTGGTTTTAAATATCACTGCCCAAAATCATATAATTTTTCAATACATGCTTAACTTTGAAAATTTGAAATACAATTGCATACAGTGGCACATAAAACAGGTATCAGTGAAAAAATTTGTAGCAATCTTTAAGAAAAGAAAAAAATGATGAAGACTGTCATGAATGATTTTAAAGAAACAAAGACCAGCATCAAAAGGATGATAAATTCACCATAATAAAAATGTTTTGACAAAAAAAAATTAAAAAACCCATGAGAATTCTCAGTGACATCCTTATATGCCTATCAATATGCAGAGTCCAATCCAAAATTCTGGTAAATGAGATTTATTGGTCGAAAATCAATAATTTTTTTTATTGATAAAACACACATAATGGACTTTATGACCCAAGGCCTTGGCTCAATGGCCTCAGTCTTAACCATTGAGCTAAGGCCTACTCAGCGTTGGTTGAAAACCAATAAATAGTTGTTCTGACATCCCCATATGTGTTTCCAAGTTGTAGTACACACACCCATACAAGCCCGTGAATCAGATGCATGCATGCACAAGCACTCGCACTCAACACAAAAAGTTTCATGAAACACTAGCAAAGAGAAGAAATGAACAACTTACTCCAGGATAATGTTGCAATATTGGAGAATAATGATCAAGTGCTATGTATATCTTTTCAAGAAGGTTTAAAAGATAATCCACCTCATCCCCCAAAAGATCAACCTGCGCTCCAAAGAGAAAATCCATTAGAAAAGACAATAGAGGAAAGATAAAAACTATAACAAGGCTGAATTACAAATTTAGCCTTTTCCAACTAATTTACATACTATAAATACTACTCCCTCCGTCCCAAATAGCCCATCATTGAAACGCTGGAAGGTACTAAAAATAAGTCAATGGCACAAGCATACTAGTTACAATCAATGCCACTATTTTGATTTCAAATCAATTCATTTGTTATCTGACAAGAAAGTGTAAATTTTCAAACATTAAATGTGGGAAGTATATAATTTTTAAAAAAATATTAAATGTGAACAATGTTATCCAACTCAACTAGTCAATCCTATACCCATCCCAACTGACATGACCCAACTTATGCCTTTGGGGGAATGAGCAGCAATACTAAAAACAAAGAAAAACTGGCAAAAACTCGTTTCCCCTCTTTTTGCCTCCTACCTAGACTTGGCTGTTCCAAACCTATTACAATTTTTCATATAAACTTGATTATTTTCTATATGGATAGAAAATGTGGCTTCTGCCAATGGAATCAGAGTTCTGGGCATCACAGTCCTCTCCCAGTCGAAATTGTCTGACACCTCAAGAGGTGCATCTATGTGAAGAATACATATGCAATGGACTAAGAAAATCCAAGTTACTGTACAAGATGCCTCTATTATGATAACAATCATTGACAGCATTTCCATATGATCATCATGAATGTTCCACTAAATCTTCTGGCATCTAACAAATTGGATCAACAAAAATAATTAAAAGAATTAGCTTATATATATTTCTGACTATTTTCTTCATTTATCACGGATTCAATATGTTTCCTTCGATAAAATAAATGACAAATTACACTGCACTACCTCCAAGTTTGCTAAAACGACACTAAGGTAACGTTTGTTTTTTTAAGTGTATGTGAACTGTGAATAAGAGAGAGAGAGAGAGAGATGAGAACCTCTTACTACATTGAACTAATAAGAGGCAATATCTGAATGTTGAATGGTTAAGTGTTTATGTTGTTTGATAACTAAACTTATTGAAACATCTAAATAGTATTAAAACTTAATTTTAGGTCTGATTCGGTCAGACCCATTAACTGGCATTAAGCGATAAAAAACAAACGAACTTAATAGCACCACATCCGACCGATTTAGATATGATGCCATTAAGAGGTCTATTAAGTGCAAACAAACAACCCCTAACATACCAAACTTTTTTAAAACCCATGATTCATCCCAAAACACCAATTTCCACCATCAAGCAACTCCAAAATGAGTTTCTTTGAAGAATCAAAACGTTAATTGGATATTATCTTTCATGATGACCAAAGTACCCTTAGTTATTAAGTATGAAACATACTTAACAAGGAATTTTTTAGGGATTTTTTTAAAAATAAAATTATCATCGTTTTTTTCGATAATTGTTAAAACAATATTTTAAATTGATTTATATTCTATTATATGGCCTAAAACAAATTTTATTTCATAAATTTTAAAAAATATTATGATATCATTGCTTATCGCATCCTTAAATAAATGAACATCAAAGATCATCATAAAATTAAATTAAAAATTTTAAATGGAAAGTTTGTTGATATGTTTTTTTATAAAATTAAATAGCTTAACATCTCAAATAAATTAATTTCAAAGACCATCATAAAAAAAAAAATAAAACAAAACTTTTCTATTTAAAAATTAAAATTATACGGCATGTTATAGAAAAATATGAATTCAAATAACTTAAAAATTTGTGTTATAAACAATTTCGAGATAAATAAAATTATTAAACTTATCACTTGAAGATATTTTAACACTAAGGGTACTTTGGTCATCATGAAAAGTAATATCTAATTAAAATTTTGATTCTTCAAAAACATTCATTTTGAGGATGGTGAAAATTAATGTTTTGGGATGAATTGTGGGTTTTAAAAAGATTGGGTATGTTAATGTCATTTCAACAAACTTGGAGGTAATGCGGTGTAATTTGCCCCCTAAAATAAATAAAAAAGGTTATATTCCATTCTATTGATCAATTTATTTCCATTTTGGAATTGCTTCTTTTTGCTTCATCTCCAACTTCCCCTCTCCTTCTTTCCGTAAGTCTTTCGATTTCATTTCTTAATGACCCACAATAGATCGGATTTTTCCACTTCTTGAAAAGAAATGAATTCTCCCTTTTATTTGTTCCTCAGGCACTTTCGATTACAATTAATTTGAAAATTATTCCTCCAAAAGAACTGGAAATTAATTAAGAAAAAAATCAGTATACACAAACTAAATCGTCCATGCACTTCTTCCTTTCCCCCTTCTTTATATGACACCTCTGGAGGAAGTGAAAACAAACAATGCCTAGAAATGTGACAACCCATGGTCTATAGGGAATTTAAAAAGAGTAACAAAAGTATTAATTACTTTTTTTCCCAAGCATTACCGATGATGCAAATTTGGAACTCTAAACCCAAAAGCAGCTTTTCTTCATTAGGCCCACTCATCATCTATATATACATTGTCTTTTGCCAACCCTCGTCCTTTAATTTCTATTTTCATATTTGATTTTTTTATTTTTTGGCCTTCCAGTGGGTCAATTGACGCTAAAAAAAGGAGACCCAACTTTTCCATGACTAAGTGACTCCTAACTTTGTATTCTAAGAATATGGCACTTAATAAGATTTTTCAAAATTCTCAAGAGATTGTACATGATTATGAGGGAAAACATTGATTAAAACTAAGTTCTACAACTGAAAAGAACAGCATACATGCTATTCTAAGTAATGAAAGCACATACAAATCAAGGCATACAAAACTATAAAGTTATGTTGTGCAATTACAATATATCTTCATATTTTAATATTTATCAGCAGATGCAAGCAAGTCATCATACTTGATTCCTTCTATACTGTACACATTACAGCATGGAATATTTATTTTCTTATAGATTACAGCACAGAATATATTAGAAGACCATAACATCAAATTCAAACATATCAGTATATTTTTTTACTTCTGACTGATGGAAAATATGCCGACATACCTCAGCTTCAGCCTTTTGAAGGTCAGAACGCTTCCTTTCAAACCTCTGTTTGTACATCAACCCCATTCTTTTGAGCACATCAGCTTTCTGGGTAAGAGAACTCAATTGACAAAATAGATTTTCCAACCTGAAAACCAAAGGCATTTGCTATTATGGTTTTCATGTCAATGAAATCAATCCAAGTTCCAACCATGAACTTTGGTATGAGTGCTGCCAAGTTAAAAACAAAACGGATATTGTAAACTTGAGGACTAATGAATAAGATTAAAATTTGTAGATAGCAAAAATGGATAGGTGTGGTTCGTGTAAGAAGTTGAAGTAATGCCATGGCACAAGGTTGGCAAGCTTAACAGACCAGAAAGAGGACAAAAATTCAATAGACATATTCGAGAGGGTTAGAGGGGAAAAAAAGGCTAGTCACAAAATGAAAAACTCCAAAATACTATGTGCCAAGGGTGGGAAACGTGCTTTATTGACCAGGATCTGTCATCAAATGAGAGCTATCAAGGTAAGATTTGAATTAAAGCCCTCCCCCTAGTCCATCTCACCCACTTCAACACCTGAGTCATGACCCTATGCAGTTTTAAACACTATATATGATTTACTTCACAGAACATTTAAGAATTTGCAATCACTGACAGGATTCATGACTGGCACTAACTTAGTAAGCTACTTCTTTATCAACTAAAAAAATTGTAAGCTAAAAATCATATAAAAACATATTAATACAAAAATGGTTTCAAGTCAACAGATTGAATTTCAGGTAAATAATTAGACCCATTTATTTTAAATCGTGTCTAGAGATCCATGCAACATACAGCTTCTGAATGATTACACATGCATTCTATAAGACGATCCAGGCAGCAGCAGTATCAAAAACATGCCAGAAAAAAGGAATCAATTGAGTCCATAACGTTTGTTAATAGCTCAATATTGATTTATAAACAGAAACAACAGAACATAAGGATAAGTAAGTACCTCAAATTATTCTTTTTGATATTTTCTGTTACCCTAAATTCAAAATCTGCAACTGCTTTCACTAATACATTAACAAGAATAATCACCGATTCCATTTGCTTCCTGTTTCGACTATCTTTTGCTTCAATCATTGATAAAGTGTTCTGTTTCTCTAGGGTAACAGTGAGAAGCATCCTCTTCTCATCATTGTTTTCCCTCAACTCTTTTGTTGTCAGCTCAAGCTTCTGTTTTAATTCATGTATCTCAACCACAAATAGTTCAATTTGCTTCCGTGACTCATCTAAATTACTCTTCATAACTTCCGATTCTAACCTGCTCTCCAGAATCATTCTCTGTTGCTGACTTGCTTGATCTCTTAAATCATTAAGCTCTTGAGAAGCTAACTGAAATTGCTCAGTTCCTTTAGCCAGTGCAGCCTCAGCTTCCTGCAGTAACTTCTCCTTTTCTTCAACCAAAGATTCCAGTAAGAGCATCTCCTGCTTTAATCTTTCCTTCTCTGCCACCTCCAATCTTAAAGCTCTTTCACTTTCCAATACAATTATTTCAAGGGAAACTCGAATTTCATTTTCGTTCATATATTTCATGTTCACGCCACTGAGTTTCTCTTCAGCGTCCTTTAAGGCTTCTCTCAATATGACTGCACACAACCCTTGCATGATAAATGACTCAATATCTGTATCTTCAAAATTACACTTGCAGGAGGGTGCAGCTTTATAAGCAATATCTTTGAAAATAATTTCATAAACTCCGCGCATAATATCATGCTCCATATCTGACTCTTCAGTGATAAATTTGATCTGGCCAATCAACTCCTTGAGAAGGCATTTATACACATCTTCCTTGATAGAAGCTTCCATTTGTGCATCTTCAACAGCACATTCAAGACTTCCAATCACTTCTAATAAATTTGCCTCAGCCAGAGACTGCTGTGACATCTTCTCTGCAGCATCAGAAGCCAGTGAGGAGAGGTGATTCACTTCCTTTTTCTTGTCTATAAGCAAGTCTCTCAGTTGACGGTTCTCTGAAAGAAGGGAGTCCAATTTGTCCTTTAAATTTCCAAGATTCCCGGCATTGTTGCTAAATGCAGGCAATTTCTCATTTTCCACAAGAATCTTATCTAATTTCAAAATGACGTCTGGGATTTTTTTCCTCAACATGTCAAGCTCCTTATCCTTCCTCAAAGGCAAAGAAGAACTCCTTTCTTTCAAGTATTCTCGCTTGAGGCTAAATAATTCTTCGGTCATCTCGTACATTTCATAATCATGGTTTCTCTTCATTTTACTCATCTCAGTCTTGAAGTAATTCAACAATTCATCCTTTTTCATATGCTTTAGTTGGGAACCATCAAAATTCTCTGGCATAGTGATTACTGACTCCTCATGCTTGCCATTTCCATCTCGAAGAGAACATGATGAAACATGATTTCCGGAAACCTTGCGGTGTAAATGATCAATTTTTTTATTGTTTCCTTCGTCAACAATCTCCAGGGACCCATGAGAAGTTGGCTGTCCAAGCTCAGGAATAGAGAATGATTTATTAATTGCATCCAATTCCTGACGCAAACTTGACATCTCTTTGATCTTCTCAAGCCAGTTTAAACTTTCATTACCACAAAATCTAGCATTTTGATCCCACAGTTTTTCTTCAAAATCTTCCTTGAGACTCCTAACACAATTTGTGATCACCATGTCTTCAATTTCTTCTTGAAATTCACGCTCCCGCTGCCACTGCCAAAGCGATGCCTTAGACAAGCAAACCATATCATCCATCCACTTGAATGAAGTATCTAGTGTCTTTTTTAAGGAATCAAATGTTATGTCCATGTCCATCCAGTTTTTGGAAATGTTCTCTTGTAGAATACCACCCAACCCCACCAACTCAGAACCCGAATTAATCCTCCTCATGGAACTAAGCCCTCTAATCTTGTCGACTTCTTTCCTGAGTGTCTTAAACTGCTCTTTAGCTGCATTTTTAAG
The DNA here is from genome assembly GCA_023935145.1 of Bretschneidera sinensis. Classification (NCBI taxonomy): domain Eukaryota; kingdom Viridiplantae; phylum Streptophyta; class Magnoliopsida; order Brassicales; family Akaniaceae; genus Bretschneidera; species Bretschneidera sinensis. The sequence goes on along the minus strand of CM043700.1, from coordinate 23,297,426 downwards.
GCTGCCCAAAGATTCTCTAATCCTGTTATGCTCTTCCAAAGCATCTGAAAAGCTTGAATATATGTCATTGTGCATCAATGGTAATCCCAGAGAATCATTTTCATCTGCACCCACATGATAAAGATGCAATGTTTCCTTCAATCTAGCCACTTCACATTCTTCCCTATCAATCTTCTCGGCGGCCTCCTGTTCAACTGCATTCACCATGCCCCTGATGACAGAGTCACTCACCATTCTTGAAATTGTCAACCGACCATTAATATATTCCAAATACAAATCAAGATTCTCAAAAAAATCAATATCCAAATCCTCATTCTCTTTAACATTATTGCTAATCTGCGCTGACCCATTACCTTGTGTATATATGTTGCCATTTGTACCCGTTAAATTCTCCATGTTTGGAGAATTCTCCATAGCCATTCAAAAACCCACCACCTAGTTTGACAATAACACTGAAACCAATAAGAGCAACCTTTTAGTTTGAATTTCATAAATAGCTTAAGAAAATATCTAATTTTCATACAAAAATAGCTTTACCCAACTAAATTTAAGAGCTAAATGTCCAAAAAAAATACTCTACAATATCAATAAATCACATTATCACATACACGCACTAAAAGATTAGTTACTTAAAACGCCAAAAAAAAAACCATTAGGTATAGCTTTCTTTTCTCCTCGTTTTTGCTTGAAAATACATTCCTTTGTGCTCCTTTTGGTTGGTTGCTGGGAAATGCAAGAGAAAGGAAAAAAAGTTCGAAGTTTAGAAATCTAAAAAAGTCTCAATTTGATCGGTTGTATTTATCTTCCAATATACTAAAACCAAGAAAACAACTATAACGACTTCAAAGTTTGTTTCCTTTTCTTTCCTACCAGTTTCCCAGCAGCCAAACAATATCATTAGCTCAACCGCTCAAGCAGACTTCTTAGTTAAAACAGAACAAAATGTAAGTGCTCAAATTTAAGCTTAACATTATATTTCTAAGCTAAAATTAACACTCCAAATTAGAAATCAAATAAAAAAAAAAAGAGAGTTCTAAACACACAAAAAAAAGTGTTCAAATAACCAAAAATAGAAACATAGAAGCAAACTTACAAGTTCACTGAGAAATTAACGGTCGAAAAGGCTTTGAAAATCCCGAGATGAGCGTTGGATATTTAAAAAGCTGCTACGATGAAAGTCTCCCCCTCATTCTCTCTGTCGCTCTGTAGTGTTTTGGGCTTTATTAGGGTTTTTTTTTTAAGAGATAGCAAAGAAACAAACAAAAAAAAAAGATAAATAGTAGAAAGAAGTGAAGGGGGTTTGGTAAGCGGGGCTGCGGGAGGGTAAGAGATTGAAATGGACCCCAGAGTAAGGTTGATTCACAGAAACGCCCTTCATTACACTTTTTATGGGGTAGAATTCTTTTTTTATTTTTACAATGTTATGCCGCATATATTAAGTACCGTGCAAGTATATCATCGAATTAAGAAGATAATGAAATTAAAAAATATTTTATGGTTGATTTTATTTTTAAAAAATGCTTTGAGAATTTTAGATTATTATTACCAAACATCTTTACATTTAGTTATATATTTCAATGTCTCTTCACATTTTAAAAATGATCAATTTACCTATTGTATTTTAAACATGTATCTAATAAACCATTCGAGTGATAATTCACGCGAAATTAATATCAACACATACAAAAATATTGATTATTAAATAAGAAAAAAAATTGTCATCATTTTTGTGTACATCGGTATCAACTTTAATAAAGATTTTTTTGTGTATTGATAACAATCTCGTCAAAATTATCATTAAAAGAGTTTATTGAACATATGTCTAAAATGCAAATGTTAAATTAATCGTTTTTAAAATGTAAATGAGACATTGAGGCACTAGATAAAATATAAGGGTGTTTGGTGATAATAACCTGATTTTTTTGTGGCAAAAAATATCATGTAATATGTTTCTGTTAACAAAAATACATTGTGGTTGACTAAAGGGAAAATATCACAGTGTATTTTTTGCTTAAGAAACATACCACATAGTATTTTTTGCTAACAGAAACATGATATATGGTATTTTTTATCAAAAAAACTTTAAGGTATTTTTTAAAAATGAAATCAACCACATGATATTTTTTTAATTAAACTGAAAAAATAAAATAATTTTTATAAATAATAAATATATGATTTCTTCAAAATTTCGCTAATATTTGGTTAATTTATTATATTATATTTTTATCTTAATTTCGTTAACTTTTTCATTTGATGTACTTAAAACACATTAAAAGAATAAAAAATTGGTATGATAAAATCAATTATTTATATATTTTATTTTTCTGAATTTGTATTTTGTAAACTAGTAGATGAACGTATTTTATATGGGTCATACATAACCTAAACCTAACATTTGACTGTGGGCCAATAAGAGAATCATTTGTTGGTAAAATTGGTTCTATTACTTTGACCAAAATTAAAGAATCTTTAGAAAAGTAGTTTATCCAACTCGACAACCAAAACAATTGTCTATGAAGCAATCATAATCACTATGACGAAGTAATACTGTTTCTTTCTTTCTTCTACTTTTCTTTTTGTCATTTCATTGACCAAGTGTTTGATATATTTGGCCCACCAATGAGAGAACTTCCCTTTGCGCAAACTATGGAATCAATTAGATAGTGTAAACTGCAAGAAATTGAAGGATCCTAAATTATCATTAGGGTAAAAAACTTCTCTTTCTTTCATAAATTACTTTCTTTTAACTCTTCTTCTAAAGTAATAGATATCCAATTAGAAATGTCAAGTGTTAGTTTTGTTAAATGAATGTAAAATCATTCATAATAAACCATGTTTTAAGACATTTTGAAATGAGTTATGATATTATGAACTCGGTTTTATGAAAGTTATCATAAAACTAGTAAAATTCACTAATAATTATTAGAAAATTGAATAGTAATTTTGAAATTTAATTTTTTTTCAAATAATTACTATTTAATTTTTATGTGATTACTAGTATATTTTTCCGATTTCGTGGAAACTCATATAAAATCGGGTCTGTGAAATCACCACTTTTTTGAAATAGAGAGGAATTTGTCAATTAGTTATGAGTGTGACGATAAAAATAGAGATTGATCTTAATCTAACCCGTAAAATAATTTTCCCCAACTCAATTTAACTCATAAGCAATCACTTAAATAACAACCCTAGTCTTAATCAATGTAAAATTGAGTTCGGTTTGGGTTAATTTAGTTTGACTGTTAATTGGGCTAGATGGGATTATAAGTTTTTCATTTAAAAAATCCATACATAACCATTTAACTATACCATCTTAGCCCTGAGATAGAAATAGAAAAGCTTAGGTGTAGTGAAATTATCAAGCCTTAATGCTTTTCTTAAAGAGTTATTGAATGCCTTGGACCTAATTAAGTTATAACCAACTATAGATGTATCATCTTAAATCCATGATATATATATATATATAAAATTATAATTATTTAAAACTTGAATTTAAACCATAATTACGAATTAAGTTAAGATTGAATTAATCCAACCATGACAAAGCTTAAATTTAAATGGAATTAGAAACACGTAACTAACTTGCTCAAACTTTGGGTTGGGTCGAATTGTCTTGCTCAAATTCAAACCCTAAAACAAGTCATTTAACTAGAAAATCTTAATTGAAAGTTTTAAAGAAAAAAAAAGGAAAAATAAAATAATTTTTCAACATTTTTTTTTCAAAACTCATATCAAATATTTTGTTGAAATAACGTTAACATATCAAATATTTTTAAAACTCATAATTTACCCCAAAACACTAATTTTCATTATCAAATAGTCTCAAAATGATTTTTTTTAAGAATAAAAAATTTAATTAGATATTACTTTTCATAATGACCAAAGTACCATTAGGCATCATAAATGTTACTTTTTAAAAAATATATATAAGTATTAGGGATAAAACATATTTAACAATAAGTTTTTAGGGGTTTTTTTAAAAGAAAATTATCATTATTTTTTTCAAAAAATTGTTAAAAGTATATTTTAAATTGATTTATATTTCATTATATGGTATAAAATAAATTTTACTTCATATATTTATATTTAAAAAATATTAAGATATCATTGCCTACCGCATCTTCAAATAAATGAAAATCAAATACCTTCATAAAAAAATTAAGTATTTTATATGAAAAGTTTGTTAAAATGTTTTTTCTTATAAAATTAAATAGTCTAATATCTGAAAAAAATGAATATCAAAGACCATTATAAAACAAAAATCAAATACAAACTCTTCTATTTTAAAAATTAAAATGATACTGCATGTTTTATTTTTTTAGAAAAATGTGAATTCAAATAACCCAAAATTTTTTGTTTTAAACAATTTTGAGATAAATAATTAATAAATAGAATTATTAGACTTCTCATAATCATTTGGAGATATTTTAATACTAATTCAGAGTACTTTGGTCATCGTGAAAAGTAATATCCAATTAACATTTTAATTATTCAAAAAAGTTTATTTTGAGGTTGTTAGATGATGAAAATTGATATTTTGAGGTGAATCATAAGTTTAAAATATGTTTGATACGTCAACGTCGTTTCAATAAATTTGAATGACTGAAATGTGGTTTTTTAGTTCAAAGCACTAATCTTTCATCTCACTTGGTGTTTAGAAAATATTAAATCTTCTACATATTTCATAGTAAATACATTCATTTGGTAATAACTTTTTATATTTGATGATGAAAAATATGTATTTTATCTCCGTTAGGTATAAATTTTACCACTAAATAAATCTATTTACCATGAAAAACAAATTGCATTTTTCTTGTTAAAAAGTACCAGAGTACCACCAACAAACTTTCTATCATCATAATTAAATTAAAAGTATCAATGAAGCTGTCAACTTTTATCCTTTTCTTCTTTATCTTTTTTTTTTTATCCTTTAAGAAAATGATCCATTATTAAAAGAAACTGTCAAGTAATAATATGTGGGTCTCACGAATTAATAAAAATAATAATTGTTGATAATAATAAATGGTCAGTTTTGATCATATTTTTTTCTCAAAAAATTAAAAAAGAAAAAGAAGAATATGAATTCCGAACCCTAATTTATACCATTACTTTTAGCTTTAATCAGCCCTATCTCCCAGCAAGCCAAGATAGTGCCAAACACAAGCTCCACATTTTTCCTTTGGCTCACCAATCAACATATACCACATACGAGGAAAAATCTTCAATGTTTTGTCTTGCAGCTGATTCATACACAAATCTAGCAGACTTAGAGTCGCATGCAAAATCTTCCTCTCCATGCACCATTAGCAAGCTAGGAACCTCTAACTCATGGCAATGCCTCCTTATATGCTCACAACCCCTCTAAAACTCCAATGCCGTCGCTGCCGACGGCTTCCCAGAGGTCCGATGATTCGGGGTTTTCGCTGACAATCTTCTCTTCCACTCCTCTTTGTATGATTCGCTACCAACAGGTTTTGCGATCACAATTTTCCACGTGGGTGCAAGTAGTGCTACCACAGGAAGTAGCTTCTCTAATAAATGTCATTTGGGCTTCAACTTATCTGAAATACCACACATTGAACCATTCAAAATCAACCGTCCCATTCATTTTTTCGCTCTAAGCATATAAGAATTGAAATCGCACCTCTTAGTGATTCACCATACAAAAAAGATTGCAATTTAGGGTATTTTGCTCTGACAGATTGGAAATATTGTGTACAATCATGAATTATGGGTTTGATGTTTGGGATGTGACCAAGAAATCCATCAGATATGCCATGGCCTTGTAGGTCAAGTGCACAAACCAAGAACCCGGCTTCAGCTATAGCCACAGCGGTTAACTCCATAAGCCAGCTGCTATCAGTGGTGTAGCCATGAACCATGGCTACGAGCCCTTTTGGATGAAGGGTCGAATCAGGGTGCCAAGATTGAGTGAAGAATTTCATTTTTCTGTTGTTTAAGAAGAAGCTCTCTTGGTGGAGGTAAATAAATCGAAATAGACTAAGATTACTCATCTTTCCTATGGAAATAGTTCAAATCCATTCTGCCGTGTACCATTATACACACGTTTAGATGCCAACGAGGTAAAAAATTAATTTTGAAAATAAAGACATGTTTAAGTATTCTGCTTTATTCAAAACAATAATGGTTCTCAACAATTAACAGGTGTGTAGCTTAAACATTAGCTGTGCGTAGATTTGTGATAGAAGCTATTAGATGTAATTCCATAAGTTTGTTTCAGAGCAAGGGAAAGAAACTAGGATTTGGCATGTGAAAAACTAAATGAAACTATCATAGACTGCTAGGCAAGGGTTGCAGATGAGACATAACTTCTCTTTGAATTTGGTCTCTTCTTATTTTTCCAGTTGTTGTGAGTGGAAATGGTTTCCTCCACAAAATATACAGCTTCGGCGTTTTAAACCTGCAAAAGATTTCAAATAGTACATAAAGTAAACACGTTTTTATTTTTGATGATATTCAAAGAAGTTGAGAAAAATGGCAAGAATCTCTGCAACCAACGTTATGTTAATATGAAGTTCAGAAAGAAATACCCAGTTAAATCATTTTCTCTACAATAGTGCCGGAGAATCTCACTAGACATTATTAACTCTATATTTCCGGCCGAGACCTCGCAACTGTTATCAGACCATTGCCAGTTGTCTCTTAATTGAATACAAGCAACGACCATCTCCGTTAGGCGAGCATCTGGGATTCCCACAACAACAGTAGCAGTAATGCCTGGGTGTTGTATTAAAATTGCCTCCACCTACAGCACCAAACAACTACACTTTTGGAGTCATAGCTAAGACTGTCGATTTAGAGATCAACTAATGACATGAATACTTTCTTTTTATTTTCCCCTTCTTTAAGAAATGTAACGATGAAAGAAAGAGGAATTTAGTAATGCATCCTCACCATCACATACAATTTTTCCATTTCTTACACCATGATTTGCCAGTAACAAATAGATTTTTGAGGAAAATGCATATACTGCTGACCTCTTCAGGGTAAACGTTCTCCCCGCCACTCTTAATTCGACCATTTGCTCGTCCAATGAGCCATACATTACCACAGTTATCAATGGCTCCAATGTCACCTGTGTCAAGCCAATCTTCACTGCCAGAGTCTGATGCCTTAGCTTGAATTTGATCCCAATATCTTAGCATTACATGGGGGCCTCTGGTTAAAATTCTCCCAGCATGAGAAGAGCCATCAACACATATCTTCAGTTCAACATGTGGTGCAGGCTTGCCAACACAAACTCCTTGTGGTTGGTGAACTGAATTGAATTTTTCTGTACAAAACATCTGCAAGTCCTTGCCTGATGCTTCCAGTGTTGGGTCATAGAGGGTCATGAAGGTTAGTGAAGAGCATGTCTCTGTCATCCCTTTACAAATTAAAAAGGAAAGAAGAGTAAGAACAATACTAAGAAAATTTATAAATGGAGAAGTTTGGAAAGAAGCACAAAGAATATAAATAACTTGATTAATTTCAACTACATTTCTACATTGTTTACTCAATTAATTTTCTGTATCAGTTTCCATAGAGCTGAGCTAGTGGTAGCTTGAGTTGAACTTAAGCAAGCTATCTATGTTGAATAACATGTAGTTTTAGCTTGATTTCAAGTCAGGTAGCTTCTTTCAGCTTTAGATTGTTTACATGTAACAGAGCTCAAACTTGTTCAAAGCCTAATGAACCCAACTTATTAGGAATAGCCTATCTAAGCTAAAAAGGCAAACAGATAGAGATTGAGTATTCAACCTAAACCTTTATCAATAAATGAGCATTCCGACCTAAAACAGTCAGATTGACTGCAATTTGATACAAGTTGAATAACAAGAAATCTGAAAAAAAGAAAATCACATGGTTTTGTCCCGTTGTTTAGAATCCTACAGGTAAAACCCCATGGAAAGTGAAATACAAATATATTTAGATCCTACTGAAACTCCGGTTATTCCCTTCTGGATTAATTACACATCCCTCTTATTATGTGTGAAGTTCATGCTCACCTTGATAACCTCATTATGAATTCAAGTGATATGATATCTTAACAGTACAGCAAACGTTCAAGCTGCTTGAAAGCCCAACTAAGCAGAATTTCGAAATGCTCAAGCTTGTTTTTTTTTTATACCAAATTTACTGCTAATGGGTAACTTTTTGGTTTACCAATTCTACGTGTAAGTGCATATTACTACATGTTAAATATAAATTTCAACAAGGAGTCTGTGCAATGCGGTGGAGTTAAAAAGGAAATATAACAGGTGATGCAGAACCATTGTTCTAGTCGTATAGAGGTCTGTTAGGAAGAGAAAGGTGAATGCCAACATATCATTCAACTTGATATTTTGTTCTTTAAATCTTTATCTGGCAGTGTATAATCCTCCTTCTGGCCATTAGAAGTCAGTCTCTTGAAGTAGCTATGCAACAACACCTAACCTTTTCGGTTTCATGAAAATTCATTTTATAGCAGAATGTATAAGATCACATACGTGAAAGTAAAAGCAGGAAAAGCGAGACTCACCATAAGCTGAAAGAAGCTTAGCTCTTGGGAAGGATTTGGTGGCATCTTTTATAAGCTCATTTGATATAGCCCCACCTCCATTTAATATCTTCTTCACACTATCGTATTGTGTTCCATATTCCTTCATCCTGTCAAAATATCTCCAAAAATGAAAATGAACCAACTGGCTACTATATAATATAAACACAGTAGCATCATCACATTCTATTTTGGGCAGTGCATTGTGGTTCATATGCGTTCTAATGAATTGCACTAGGATGCACCAAAGCACTACATGGATCATTTAAAAGAGACATGGCCCTATCTACGCATAATAACTTGAGCATCAATCAGTTATGCACTTATGCTAAGCTAGGCAATATGATTGAAAAAGAAACAATTTTTTTTTATTACCGGTGATTGCTCATATATATGATAATCCTTGATAGTTCATTCATTCACTAATTTGTTCCAACACATTTTTAAGGCATAACAGGTCAAATATAAGTCTCCTAGCACCTACTAATGATATAGCTCAATATTATTTGTTCTCATGACAAATTGGATTGCTCTCTTTACCTAGTTAAGGAAATTAGATCAGCCATTATCGCAGGGACAGTGATTAGAGAAGTCACATCGTGTTGTTCTATGGCTTTAAGGGCTACATCAGCTTCAAACTTGGGTATCAAGATATGGCAAGCTCCAACCATTAGCATGGCCATGGCTGAGGACAAACCACCAATGTGGCACAGTGGAGCAGTATGCAAATAAACCTGCAGAAATCCACACAAGAAAGAATTAAAAAGTTCTCATTAAAGAAAGCATAATAAAAGGTGTTTTTCTGTGCATTGTATTTACAGTTCTATCTTATTCATACACATCGTTCTCCCCTTTAACATCCATATCCTTCTGACTATACCTAAAACAATTACAAATTCTTGAGGAAAGGCGTACATCATCCTCACCGTAACCAACAATCGCTATTTTTGCTAGGGATTGTACAATAAGAGCTGAATGGCTTATAGTAACTCCCTTCGGCCTTCCGCTGGTGCCTGTAGCCAGAAAGCAATCAGCCCAAACACTTGGATCAGTAAGTTAAAGGTCTCTGGAAAACTTGAAATCGAAAAGCCTAAAAATCACCAGTTTACATTATATTCATTTGTATTCTAGATTATTTCCCCCTCCAAAAACTGATGCAGAGTGACCATTTAAGTAAAAAGGTGAACCTTCCTGTTTGTAGAAGTTGGGAAAAGGCAAAATTTGAGAGGAAAGTACACTGTAGAAGCTGTCTTTGCCTACATTGTCAGAATGAATCTTTGGAAACTTAGAAATCCTGTCAAGATCTCAGACTTTTTTCAGACGATGTTATCTAAGTTTGTAGTTATGGACTTATCGTACAAGCCAGTTCTGAACTTAACGTAAGAATGACCAACCACATCAACTTTGACTACTAATCTGAGTACCAGTTGCTTACAAATGGATTAAAAAGCCTAAATTTGCTCCCTGTTTCATGATGCATGAAATAAGGGTTCCCCAGTCGAGTTTAACTCCTCTGCAGTAAAAATTGTGAAGTAAAGCATGTAGTACATTGCTTTTGCACATGAATTTGGACACCTTAAATTTAGGAATGTAATGGGAACCATTTTATAATCAAATTTTTGTGTACTGCAAACTTTACTTCACAATTTTTTATTGCAAACGAGTTGATCTCTTCCAGTAATCCTACAACCTAAGATTTCCTTTTATACGAAGTAAGGACTTCTGAAATTAAATGAAACAATCATTATACTGAAAACATGCAAAAGTGAAAAGAATTTGTTAAAGTGGATAAATTTTGCTAGAAGAGCTACATTTGTCCAATGAACACAAACTTGTGAATAACTCCAGTCACTCTTTGAAGTTGTATCCATATACAACCTTAACAAGTCAACCGAAATCAAAATAAAATAGAACTTTTACCTGAAGTGAAGCATATTATAACAGTGCCATAAGGAGCCCAGGAGTAACTCAGTGGTGGAGATCTCATAGACTGCTCCATAAGCATTTCAGTGGTCAATACTGGCAACGATTAAGAAGGTGATGACAAATTCATAACAAGTAAATTAAAGAAGTCGAGCCTTATCACTGTTAACAGTATTTGTATATCATATGCTTCTTCATATATGATATTTATAAGTCAAGAAAACCACGTACTTTTCCGTTCGTTTAAACTTGAGGAAGGAAAACCCAAGGAAACATGCCACCTCAAAGAAGGTATAGCCTTATTCTGGACCTCTAAATTCCAGAAGCTACAGCTCTCATCAGTTACCAAGATTACTGGCCTTATTGTTAGCATTGCCGACCTTGCTTCTTCCAGGCTCTGCAAGTTGAGAAAGATTCAGTATTATAAAGTCATAAATGCATGGTAGTTGACAGGTTTATGAAGAAGATTTTCAGATGATGGTTGCAATATCACTAATGCGTCATCAATTAATGTACTAAGAAGCATAGCTTTATGAAAATCTATCGATCTTACATCCACCATTTCAACTTCAATCAATAGAAAACTCTAAGGGTGCGTTTAGTTGTGTCCATTTTTCTTAACACTTTCTTCAATAATTAGCACATTCTTATCAAATTCTCTTTCCAATATTATATTGGAAAGATAAGTTTCGTTTTCCAAATTATGATTAGAATGCACAAATTGTTGAGGAAAGTGTTAAGAAATATGGAGGTGAAAAATAACTAAAAGTACCCTAAGCATGCACCCATGTAGCCTTTCAAAGAAAACATTGATAGCCAGCAAAGCCTTGAACACATTCATCCTAACCAAAGTTTTAAATTGTTGCTACAAATCACATATAATTGAGCACTTTATGCAAAAGCAGTACTATTAGTGAAAACCTTGTTGGTTCTACGCTATGAAAAAAAAAATCCAGGCAACTAAACCCTTTTCTGAACATAGGGTAATGCAACTAGGATATTATTATCAAACCAAATACAAGTAACTTTGTACTTGTAAAATCAATCAAGAATGACAAGAGCAACAATCTCCTAAATATTTTTGAAGTGTTCAATATCAGCACAGGCATGTTTTCAAAATTAACACACACACAGCCACACAGGTCAATTGGGTCAATCATTTATGGATGCCATAGCTCTTAATCAATGAGCATGCTAGTGAAATTTAATGTTACAACTCACAGTGGAAACAAACGAGCATCTGGGTTCAATGTAGTCTACTCACCCATCTATAATTTAAAGGAGCAACTATGCCTCCAATGAATGCAACAGCCAGTAGCAATTCCAAATACCAATCACTGAAACAACACCCATTTCATGATCATGAACACATAATTATCTAAAAACGAAAATATGCGCAAAGGTTTTTTTTTTTTTTTTTTACATCTGAAAACACCATAATTATCTAAAATCAGTCTGGTTTTTCATTCAACGTCTAAATTCGCGATTTGATCTATTTTTCCAAACAATTTTGCAATACAGAGTTGACCATATTTTATCCAAAGAGAAGTATATGAGAAGTAACTTCTATTCAAACCTCAAAAGTATTACATATAACCAATGCCATGCCGGGTCGATAAAAGAAAAAAAAAAGGCCGTGTTTGGTAGGAAAAAAACCTGTTTGACGAAGCACTTTCTACGAGGATTTCAAAACCAAAGTTGTTCAAAACATTTCCTGAAAATAGAATGAAAAAAAGTGTTTATTTTTCAAAAGCAAGAATTTAAGAACCTGTTGAAAGAAGAGACGGAAACAACGTCGCCGTTTTTTAGGCCCAGTTGGACCAACCCACGAGCTAAACTCAACACCCCTTGGACGAATTGGTGGCCTGTTTTTTGCCGGTTTCCTGTGATTGTGACCAAGGAGTCTCGCTTCAGAGTTGATAGGCGGGTTAAGCACTGGCAAATGTGGGGCTGAGAGTAATTTCTCATACTTGTTGGGGGACGATTTGATAATTTTGAAGGTGTTCTTTGTGGAGATGATGAATTTTCAAGGAAGAGATGTAGAGAAGAGGCCTATCTGGCTTTGAATGGAAGGAGTTGAAAGCGCGCTTTTGCTTTGGCGTGATATCGTCTTATTAGCTCTATCTAGTGAGGGAAAAAGACCGAATCACCTGTCGGTGATGCTAGGTGAGTCACCTAGTTATTTGATTGGAGCCTTGGAGGTGGTGATACAAGTAATCTTAACATTTAATAACAGACTGTTAACACTGTGCTTAAATAAGTAAATATAGCATTGTGCTTATATTTATTTTGATGTTTACACCTCACTTGTTTGAGTTCTTAGAGCTTTTCAAATTGTTTTTGGTAATAAAAAAAATAGAAATTATGTTAAACATTTTTTTAATTTTGTTGATTTTACATTGATTTTTATAATGATAAAATCATATTAGAGTGTTTTAAAGAAAATGTGAACACACACATTCATTTAATTTGCTCCGAGTTTTAGGTTTTTTAAGCGACTTCAATGAAGAAGACATTTGAGCTTAGTAGTCTTAAAGTAGTTAAGTATTATGTTATCTCCCTCTTAATTACTTAGCTTTAAAAAACTTAATTTGTTTTCAAAATATTTCGTTTAAAACTTAAATCATTTTTTTTTTCAAAAATAAGTGCAAAAGGTTCAAATAAAAACTGTATTTTAGGTAACCATAGTCGATTGGAGGTTTGATAAAGCTTTCTTCAAAATTTTCAAAACTTAAAAGACAATCGACGATAAGTTTTCCCACTGTGTGAGAAATAGAAAAGTTTCCATAAAAAAGTAAGTGTTCTCACAGTCGACTGTGTTTTGGTCTTGAAACCTCATCATTTGAATTTTGAAAAACACACTCGATTGGAACTAAACCATATTCTAAAAGTGTTTTTACAATTTATTTATCAAACATATCAATTAGTTTAACAACATCTTTAACACAATTTTTACTAAATACCAAATAAATTTTAACTTTACATCATTTTTACTCTAAAATTGTTTTAAAATCATTTTTGAATTTTTACAACAGAATCAAAAGTTAAATCAAATAAACATTTAATAAAAAAAATGATTGTGTGAGCTTGAGCTCACAAAAAGCTGTTGATTCAACGGTTGTAAGCTTGAATTCATAAAATCAGTACCCTCACTTAAATAAAAGGTTTTCCAATTTTTTTCTTCATGTCACTCAAGCCATGGCAGCCAAACCACGTCCACGTACCGCTCACGACGCATGCAATTGCCTTTGATGGAGATTAACCGTTACTTAACAGTGGTGGGATTAAGTCTGTCCCATTGGGGGGTGAGATTAAAAATAATTAGTGCACTTCCACTTCAGTCCTCCCACCAAACGAATCCTTATAGTGTGTGATTGTGAATGGGCATCTAAAACGAGTAATGGGCCCATTGTGCAGTGATGAGGTTTACGAAAATCACTTGGCGTGTTGCTGTGAACTTGTGATCCAATGAGATCTTGCCCATGTGGTGTAGAAAGAAAATCAGATAACAATAATGAGAAATGGATTGGACTAACCGATTATTTTATGCATATAAACTAAATAAACGCCACGGAACTAATACAAATACATATATGGAAAGCTCAACATCTCATTAGTCCAAAATTGCAGTATTCAACTAAACGACAAACAATATTATAACTTAATTACATGAAACCGTAGTAACATATACCCCTATGAAAAAGAAAAGGTGAAGATGAGAGATAATCTAGTGAATATATTGTTAATCTTCTTGGTGGAAAGCTCCATCAGAGATGGTAAGATCTAACCTAATTCAAAAATTCAATTTCATTCGACTCGGTTCAAATATAATTTTATTCAAAAATAAATCAAAATAATATGATCTGAATTCGATCCGATTTTAATCCGAATAATTAAAAACTCAAAATGATCAGGATTTAAAATGACCTAAACTTGACTCGACTCGAATCTGAACGAACTGAACCGAATCAAAATGACTTGAATATATAATTTTTTTATAAAAAACAAATTGCTTTCTAAAGCTGAGATAATAGTTAATTTACTGATTGTTAAATAAAATAAATTATATCGTAATTAATTAATTATTTATTTATATGTGTTGATATGTATGGTTCAACATTGTATTAATATGAGCAATCTCATCAATTTCAAATAAAAAATCAAGAAGAATAGTAGATTTTGTATTGTTAATTAAGTCACAATAAATTTTTGTTTTTAATTGTTTTGAAAAAATATAATTGAACGAAGTGATTATATGAAATTTAATCTATAAAATTTGGTATAAGATGTTACTAGTGAGAATAACTTTGTGAACCAGTTGTCTAAGATCATTTAAGACTGAATTTTGAGACTAAGAGTTATAACGTTGCATATTGCATACAAAAATTATATATATTATTTAAAAAATTAAGCATTGATTTATTATTAATTATTTTTCACGAATTTGATAATCATTTAGTCATATTATATGCGAATAAAATATTGTTAAATTAAGCATAAATATCTATTTTTTTACTCGGTCTTACTCGAGCTCAAAATGATTTGAACCTGATCCGACCCGAGATTTAAATGACTCGAACCTAACTTGACCTGACCTGAGATTGAAATGACCCGACCCGACCCGAAGTGACGTGCAATTCAACTCGACCCGACCCGTTTGCCATCTCTAAGTTCCATATTGCTAGGTGGGATAAATCATAACAAATCCCCTCACGTGTGAGTTATATACTAAAAACCCTTTATGAGCATCAATATGATTCAAAATTTTAAGTTCATGAGTCTTTGATCCAAACAATATATATAATAAACTTTTATTTTTTATGTGAGATAACTCACATGTGAATATTCTAACAAAATCATATCATTTAATTTCAATGCTCACAATAACTTAGACATAGCTCAATTGATAATCATTTTTTTCTTCTTTAAAGAATAAGTCTCAAATCCAAATTCTTCACCCTTAATTAGCCAAAAATAAAAAATAAAAAAAAACCAATGTTTGCGTAACACTGATATGTAACAAAATTCCCTCAAAGCATCAAATTAAAGTATTTACTTAGATGAATAATTTTTACTATAAAAAAAATAAATAAGAAAAAATAGTGAAAAGATGAAGGATGTTCAGTCAAAATCTTTGCTACATCATACTTGCCATAAACTAAAAAGGTTTTTAAGTAAAGTGATTCTTCTTATGCAAAAAATAAAAGTTTGTCAAAAACGATTGAAATGCCCTTGCTTCCCTTTGGAATAAAGATGAGAGATGTCTTATAGCTTCTACAAAACACCTTCTCACGAATCTCTACATAAGGATATCGGATCAAGTTAAGTGTCTATGATGAGTGAGTCGATCCATCCATTTAACTATTTATTAAGAGACATAATTGAATGCATGCAACTCTTAATTGAATGTATGCAACTCTTTGATATTTCAGCTGACTTCTTATGCAGTATATAAATATATGTTTACAGGTAAGAAAAAGCAGTTGGAATTCTGTAAAGAGGAAGAGAAAGAAACACTCATTTTATTATAAGGAGAAGAAAATTAAGGTTCTTGAATGGTGAACAAAGTGCGTTTTTCTTTTTGTGATTACTACAAACACTGACGAGAATCACGAGACGTATACAATGAAGGGATTCAAACCGTCGTAGATTTTCGGATTTAAGAAATATGTAAATTTTCCGTTGAGTTTACTTTGATTACGAGTAATTTTTTTTGAAATTTCACTGACAATATTTGTTGAGTATGTCCAAACCTTATCAATAAAGTTTCTTAAAATTACCAATCAAATTTTTACTCTAATATAAAAATGAGTTTTTGCACTAATTACAAACAGAATTTATGATCTCTACAATTGTTAAACAAAATCTTCAAATGCCACTTTGGCTTGTTTTTTTAAATATTAAAAAGTTTTTCTACCTATTTTTATTTACAGAACAAATAAAATTTCCACTAACACAAATTTTTTTCTTTCTTTTAAATCTGTACACGACAAACTAATCTATTAACAAAAAACAGACAATTAGTTTACTGTTTGCGTAGAAAATAATTTATCTTAAAAACTGTACTACCTTAATACAGGTCTTGTTTTTGTCTTTATAAATTTTCTTTTTTCTTACTTTTCTTTTTTTGGCAGTGAAAAAGACAAAGAAACAAACGGCGACCTTTATTCTAGTGTGGACCCCCGACAAGAAGTCACGCTATTTCAGTCAAAAAAATAATAAAAGATAAAAAAAAAGAGCAAAATATAGAGCCCAAATTAACTAAAACGACATTGTTTAGTCCTTCTAACAGACTTAAAAGGTTAAATTACACCATCCGTGCACAATATTTTTTTAATTTTAAATTAGTTCTCAAAGTTTCAATTGTAATATATAAATCCTTATATTTTCATTTTTATTTAATATTGTTCCATTTTCAATTTAAAACTATCAATTTTTCTCATGTAATAAGTGTATACTAAAAATGAAAACACACTTAAATCATTATTAAACCAAGTTGTAAGAAAGTAAAAAGGGTAAAAAAAAAAACAAAGTTGAATGGATTAAATACAATTTGGTCACCAAACTTATTTAAAAATTCAATTTGATCACTGTTGATGCCAAAAAGAAACCAAGGGTGATCTGATTGTGAAACTTGTATTCATGGAAGAACCTCATTTGTTACGAGAGTTTGAGTCTCTTTTATAAGAGTGTTGGAGATCATCTTCTTAATGTCCAAAGGTGGATCCCAACAAAGATGTGATATTTGTGCCTTAAGCATTGTGTGACGCTATCTTTATTGACCAATGACGAAATCTTTAGGTTTAGGACGATGATTTCATTATTGCATAGAGAGTTTTGAATCCTATGTAGCTCAGGGTGGTTAGTCATGATTATGCGTTTACGTGTCTTAATTTTATTGGATTGGTTAATTTTGCCTATATCAGTCACCAAACTTTTATTTATTACAATCAAGTTATTAAACTTTAATTAAAGTTTCATTCAAATCATTGCTTTGATTACCGTAATATGAAATCTCCAATTAAGTGAGTTTTGTGTGGCACGTGGTAAGACAAATTGAGTAGATGTCATATAAGCGACGTTATAAAATCTTAACAGCAGTTATAATTGTGACTGAATTGAAACATTAATAAAAATATAATGATTTAACTATATCAATAAAAGTTTGATAGTTAAAATAAACGTAAATTAAATTTTGATATCCAAGAGTGTATCTAGCCAATGCATTTTTTTTTACCGTCTATTAATAACTACATTTATCTTACCTATAAAAATTGAACACTTATCCATATTAACGAATTATATTAATTTGACTTTTTTTTTGGGAGAGCCGAATTGGTGACGAGGGTGACATTAAATAAAATTGAAAATTTAAGGACAAATTTAAATTTTGAGTTAAATTGTGGGGACCCGTAATAACTTAACCAAAACTTAATAAAATCAAATGATCACTCGCTTTACTTTTGTGTGTATATAAATCAAGCAAGTACGTTAATCATAGAGAGAGTTAAAAATGGCTTCTTCTCACACGGGTTTTACAACTGTGACCACCATCGTTTATCTACCGTTGATCACAGTCCTGATCATCATCATCATCACCGGCGAAACATTGGCAAGAGAATTACGACCGTCGGATCATGGGCTGGAGTACCAAGACTCTGCCCCGGCGACGCGGGGGGTGAAATCGCCGGAGATGAAGTCTTTCTTCGGGTCATCGTCGTTGTCATTGTCTCCGTCCAGTGTGGCGCTGCCGAAAGCGATGAATTCTTCTTCTTCGTCGGCGGCGGCTGTCGATGACACGTGGTGGTGGGGCAGAGGCCGAAATGGAGCCGGAGGAGACGATCACCCGATCATGCACGTTCTGCTGGTGGCCAGCTTGGTATGCGGTGCGACAGGTGTTGCATTGTTAGTTACTTCTGTTCTGATTTATCTTTTTAGGCACCAAAAGCAAAAATCATCATCAACCAATAACAATGACAGTACTAAATAAAGTAAGCTAGTGCAGCTCTTCTCTTTTTTTCTTTTTTTCCTTTTTTTCATTATTTTTCATTCTCAACTCCCCAGCGCTTTGTGTTTTTTTTTTATTTTAAAAAATTAGCATATCTTATAAATAATAAAATTACATGGTTAGATCATATCTAAACTATTATCTTTAGATCTGTTTGAAATTTTATTAGTTATTTTAAATAATTTCATTTGTAATTTCAGTATAAATGTGAGATTTAATCTAATGTTATCAATGAAATTTTTTAAAGTTATCAATAAATTTTTTAACTGATCTAAAATATTAGCTTTAAACTCGATCTAACTAAGTATTTCTATGTAAATAAAGAGAGTTAACGGTGATGAATGTTTTAATCCTGAATGCAAAAGAAAAATGCTACCTTTGCTTCTTTTTTTCTCTCATCTTCTTATCTTATCTTATTTTCTTTTGTTGTGCTATATATATTCTTATTTTCTGAAGAAAAAAAAACCTTTGATATGGTTCATGAATTTAATTTGTTTTATTGTACTAACATATATGTTCAAAAAATGAAGGAATAAGCGATTTGAGAGTTCTACTTTTCATTGTGTAATTAAATTTTTCCATTTTATAAAATGTATGTTTGAATTGGATTCTTCTCGTTATTTGGTTATAATGGAGTAGAACATGTTTTGTTCTATGATTTAACATGAATTAGAACTTATGTTTGGTTCAAGGACCTAGACAATAATTTGTTTAGACATCATTTCTTTAACTAAAGTTGTGTAAACGAAATTAAGATGATGTTTGGATTTAACTTAAAGTTAATTTTAAATTAAATTTTATTTTTTAAGATTTATTAAAAATTTATTTAAATTAAATTAAATCTTATTAAATTTTATTAAATAAAAATTAAACATCAATTAATATATGATTTAATTTAATTTGATTAACTTTTTAATAAACTTTAAAATATAAATTTTAGCTTAAAATTAACTTTAATATGTACCCAAACATCGCATAAAGATATGATTTATTAATCTGAAACTGAAATTCATACATAGTAGTAATACCATAAACTCGATCGAGTTTTTTTATTAATAATTAAAAAAATTAAATAATAATTTTAATATTTATTTTTTTATAATTTATTTTATATAATTATTAATTAACTTTTTCACTTAGTTAATAACAACCGAATCTAACAAGATCACCGCTCATGCATTAATAATGTAAGGCAAGTTTTCTGTGTAAGGCTCACAAATCGATGTCCAGTAATGTATTAGATGCATGCATAGCGTTTAATTAAGTGTGCTTTTATTTTCCAGCTACTCACGTTGACTTTGCTGGGTGGTATAGTTTGATACAGCTCAACTCAGCCGAATCTGATTTTGTTTTTCAACATTTAAAGGCAACCATTGGGTTATGTTTTCTTCATCTTTTTTTTTTATGAAATGGGTGTCATTGTTTTCAATTTGTCCTTGCAGATCTTTGAAAAACTGTTCCAATTGTCTGTTGATCATTAAATGACTTGTGCGTTTGTAGATAATAGCCTTTATCCTTTCCAAAAATGGAATTTAGAGTTCCATTTTCTTTTTGTTATGTGGGAGAAATAAAAATAATAATAAAACATCAGAAAAAATAAAACATCACATGTATAAATTATGTTTGATTTGTTTTTTATGAGGATTTAAACAATGTAATTTAAATCAATTCATCATTGGTTCAAATTGGACGGATAAGTAGATTTGTTGCCATATTTGACAGTGTAATTATAAAAAAACTGAAGGTTTGATTTAATCTTAAAAACTTAAAACATCTTAAATCAACTTGAACTCGTGTACAAATCGAGCTCGAAAATTGAATTTAAACTCGATAACAAACGAGTCTATCCAAATGGAGCTCGAACCTGAGTCTTGGATTGCCCATTTGAGCTTGAGCTTGAACCTGAACTATAATTTAATAAATATTGGTACGAGCTCGAATTCGATAATACCTTATTGAACTATTCGAGAGCTTTTCGAGTCTAACCTCAAGGTATTATAACTCGGTTCCATAAGTTATTCGAATTTAATTTTCAAGCTCGAACTGAACCGAACTGAGCTTTGACGGAGCACAAACTCTAATAGCTTGATAAAAACTCGACTCGATTCCAACCCTATTCAATGCCATGAACATGCCGATCAATTTCATAGAATAAAGGTCAAGTACCTTAGATCAATAATACAAAAGAGAAATAAACAAATAAATTAAAAAGTGGGTTCAGGGTTAAGGGGAGGGAGGGAGGATCGGAGCCGAGTTTCTTATATATAGAGAGCAGAAAGTGACCGCTAGGCCAAGAGGCCATGGTCTGTAAACCTCTTTTTGATTGAAAACAAACATATCTCTATGTTAACCAGCCCCAAGATGGGATTAAAAGTTTAAAACAACTCAACAAACGGACAGGAAGAAAAGTAGATTTTTGTCAAACAAAATCCCAGTGCAAAGAGGACAACAGGAGAAAAACTATATAGGCGATGTTTAGGTGGAGATTTTAAAGCAATTTTTGCTTTATCTCCACCCAAACATCACCATAGAGGTCAAATGAATAAATACAATTGTAAGAAAACGGGCATGGTTGCATTTCTTGATCAATATTACAAATCTTTATCAAATGGAAGAAAGAGTAATAATATATACCTATTGATCCAGAGGCAGCCACTCTAGTTCTAGTTCTATTTCTCCAGATTCAACATTCTGGAGCTTAAGTTGAACCCCTTGTCTCACCTTCCCATCAATAATGTTAATGACGCTGTCATCTATAAGGGCGTTGTCATCTGATTTCAACCATTTTCCAATCTGCATGTTTCCAAACATTTCTGGATCTCCAAATGCCATTGCAGACGTTATCAAGGGTTGGATATCAATCTCTGCTTCCCCCATTATGTCATCAGCCGAAAATGTGTCATAATCAAACACCCGCTGCAATGTGAAGTACTCAAAAGTTTGACAAAATGCCATTTTTTGTTCATCTCAATCTCAATATAGTATGAAGGATAATACAGAAAATTACCAACCTATAAGTTTAGAAGTTAGTGCCACAATTTTCATCAAGGGTAGAGCAAAAGTACGAACTTAGTTTTACAGTAATAAAATAAGTAAATACAAAGTTATTAGCGCTAAGAAAGAAGAAAAAGGAAACGACATGCTTACCAACTTTACAGGCCCATAATCCTGGGGAACGGATAGCATGCGTTCCTCATTCCAGACAGGATTCAAGTTGCTCTTAACTATACTTGTCTGAACAGTCTAATAACATCAAAAACATCGTTATCATCAGTAGAAGTAAACTCTGTAAAACAAGTAGCAAAGTTCATCACTCTGCTGTAAAAAGTCTAAGCTACAATTGAGAAAAAGGAAAATTAGGTACATCCCAATGGAGAAAAGTATGTCCATACAAGGCATTAGTACATATCTGTAGAACTACATCAAAATGAAGACACATGAACTGTAATATTAGGTGGAGCTTTAGCATAAGTCTGGACAACATCAACCAATTCAATGGTGCTAACCAAACAATCCAGAAAACGGCTACCTTATGCTAAAAGAGATAAAACACAAGTACAAAAGATTAAGATATAAAATTCTTAGAAGTTGCTAGCCATTTAAAGTTATGACCTTGTCTAAGCCTTTGATCTTCAGTTAAGAAGGATAAAGCCAAAGAGAAGAAATTACTAACCTGCTGTCCCAGATCCAGGATAACGTACGGATCACTTGACAACATATCTCTGATGGCTAAATTGGTGCCTTTTATAACTTTGACCTTCAACAATCCGATAAATTCTACCATGCCTTCCTGCTACCACATTCAATGTCAAATGGACTGAAGTTATCCACAGTAACACTATACAGCAAGTTAAACCCATCTTCAGTTCTGTGTTATTACCATCTATGTACTAAACTTGAACCGACACCTTATAAGAAATAGCACATAGAATTTGTGCCCATGAGAAATTTTGCATTAAATTGAAACGAAAATGTTTTTGATACATGAGCACATGTACGACTCACAAGGATCGGACACAAGTACATATCTAAGTATCTGACCCATTGAATGTTGAAAATTGAGATAACGGATCTGTGAGTTGATATGGGTGTAAGATAGATCATTTTGTTAAACCAAAAAAAATTTGTGATATAGGTTTGTTCTATTATGGTTTGTATGTTATGTCATTGGGCTATATCAAAATTAGCCTAATTGGACCAGCTTTTGCAAAAAATTTGGGCCTTTACCCATCTAGTGTTTACCTATGATGTTACAAAGTGAGATGGTTTGGCACAAATGGTTTTCCATTTTCTAGCAACATATGTATCTGTAAAACATGTGCTGCTAGCTGTCAATAGTTGTTACCACGTCAAGAGCTGTGCCCGAATTTCCATTGACATGTCAAACTCGGATTTAAGCAACAGACCCCATGTCGTGTTGTGTTGAAACTGGCACCGCCAGCAAAAGTGCCAGAGTCCGTGTAACAGAGCTGACAGGTTTACCTCCTAAAAACCACTAATCATATGGTCTTTCACCTTAATCCTAGACATGTGGGACGGAATGGAAAAAAACACGATGAAGAAAAAATTTACCGTATTCTGTGATGAATTGGAACGAAAGCTATCAATACTCTTTCTAGAAAAACTTGATGTGGGAGAAGCAGAACTTTTTCCGGATGTGATCCGCAAGCTTGGTTTCAAAAATTCTTGAAGCTCATACTTGGACCTAAATGGAAATTTGAAATTATATCAGTATCCACAGCCAGTCAAGTAAAATTTTGACATAAAACAACCAAAATACAAAACAGAAAGGAAAAAGAAATCAGATTGATAGCAGGTCGGACAGGAAAAATGGGGTAGTTCAAACACTCCAGGCTAGTCAACCAATTGGTTGGCCTAAACAAAAGTGCAAGGTGAACAAACACCTAATAACATATCCAACAACTCGAAAAATTGCACAGAAACAGATGCATGGGATAAGAAATTCTACACCATTATGCCTTGCGAAGCTTTTGGAAGGAAAGGAATCATCACGACTTTGGCAGTATTACAGGATTTTTGCCTAGCTTTTAGATGTCATTTCCCCCCCTTCTTATCATTTAAATTAAGATAAGGTGTACACTTCCTGCGAACTCTTGCTCTTTCTTCAATTAAATTAATCATCTATCAGAAGAAAAGAAATTATACAGTTTGTCAAACTTTTTTTCTGATAAGTTATACATTGTCAAACCTTATGAATCTCCGACGTCCCTCATGACTGGAATCTGGTCCAGGCTTTGAAAATCCTTCAGGTATAAAGGCCTCATAAATTGCATTAGCAGAGGAATTTCCTCCAACTTCAATCATCGCATCAACTTCATCATCAGACCAATCATCTAATGTCACAGACAAAACCTGGACATTCAAATGTAATGTTTCTATGAGAAATATTGTATATAACCCGTGGCACCCAAAACAATATGAGAAAAAACAGAAGAAAACTCAATTGAACAAAATCATATGGAGCTACATTGTAGAAAAACACAGCTTCATGGAATCTAAAGAAAATGATGCCAAGGATCAGGACTACAAAAAGACAGGGAGGGAGTTGTGTTCATCTAATAAAGATGTCAATTTGGTTTTAATATTAATAATAACACACCTACAAAAAATGAAACCTTGAAAGCATTGAAATATGCCTGATTCCAGAACAACTTGACAAATATTTTATAATAATCATCTTTAAATAATTAAATAAAAAAAAGCTTAAATTAAAACTCAGAATGGAACTAGTTTAGTTACAGTTGAGAGATGAATGCACTTGTGACCATGCAAAAAAATGCTCCACATAAACCAATTTGGGCATCTCTCAAAAACAACAAAACACTAACAATGTAAATACATATGTTTTCATAAAAAATATAATTGAATTCCACACATTACTAATTTTTCCTCTTGATCCAAACATGCTACTGCAAACAGGCAATGATTTACTCTTACTGTGCAAGAAAATGCATTTGCTTAGTTTCATGCTAAAATGAATGCATTAGTTTTTGAATTTTCCTCAGGGACAGTTGAAATATTTAAACTCATTAATCAAATATTGGGCGTAGCTATTGAAACATTCACCTATATTCGTATGCTGTAGAATACGGATGTATAAATTGTAAGTTACAATTAGCCTTCTCTATCTCTGCTAATCTGTTTAATTATATTAAAGTTTCCGCACTAAAAAATCAGATGTCAGATGCAATAAATTCTGTAGTCATACTTCCGATCAAATAATTGTATAAACAATTGTATTTGCAGAGTCAAATAGCTCACATGTTAAGCATGAGCTTGCATGACACAATCATACACGTTCTAATCTGTAAATAATCACATCTTATACTTCTCTACCAAAAACTGGTTTTCATTGTCAGAATCAAACAAGAGCCAACCTAGAAAGCACTTACCTTTGATATATGTGTACCAAGGCTTCTGTGCACACCACAACATTTTAAGCATATAAAAACTCCAATATTTACTGACCTGAAAATGCAGTTGCCAAATGATTTATCAATCCTTCTCATGCTCAAGACATACACACGCCCCTTTTTGTGACAAGTTAATAAAAGAACCCCGATTCTCAGAACTCTTAACAGGGTGCAAAAAGCAAATAATAATATATGATATTTGATATATTTTGATTATGTGGTTATTCTCCCACAAGTTACACTTCCAGAAATATTGAAGATCATCGCGTGGTAAATTTGCATATCTAGAACGAAGGTAAAAAATGGTCAAGGATAACACCAGATTGCCTTCTCCAGCTTAATCTCTTCAAATTTCTCCAGGTCAATCCTTCCTTCAAGACATGAAGCCAAAGTTCATCACTAATGATGAAGAATCCATGAGAAGAGACGAGAGGCAGAAGGAACATGTTATGCTATTCCTACCAATGTTTTCATAGGTGTTTTTTGGGTGCGCCTCAAGGTGGGCCCTATGGGGTGTACGCCTACGCCCGATGCGTACTTTTTTAAGCCCCATTCACCGGGGCTTACGCCCCATTGGAGTTTTTCTTAAAAACCTTAAAATTAGAAAAAATGCAAGTTAGAGGCTCGAACCAAGCCCAAAGGAGTAGGAATACAAGCCTTAATCGTTAAGCTAGTTGGTTCTTGTTGTGATATTATTGCACTTCATAAATATTTATTACATGTTATATGGTTTAATAATAGTTATATTATACTGTATCTGAGAGGAATCTTGGATATTTCCACCCTCGAACTCTAGACTTTTTTTGGTTGGGTCTTTCAACCAACTGATTTAACATTTCGAATATGTATGAAGTATTAACATTCTTTTTGAACGAGAGGACCCACAGCATGAACAAATAAAAAAGAAAAGGAAGGAGATAATTCAATTTTTTCTTTTACTACATATACATACTTTATATACTCTTT
Source organism: Bretschneidera sinensis (assembly GCA_023935145.1). NCBI lineage: Eukaryota > Viridiplantae > Streptophyta > Magnoliopsida > Brassicales > Akaniaceae > Bretschneidera > Bretschneidera sinensis. Next base: position 23,271,556 of record CM043700.1, on the reverse strand, counting down.
TCTTTACTCATCTTTCAAACTATTTAATCGCTTACAAGTTATAACATTATAAAAATGAAAAATTATATATACAAATATATATTTATGTTTATAAAATAAAAATTTTAATATATATACGCACTAGAGATTTAGTAAAAGTATTAAAATTTATTGAAAATTAATTAATTAATTTAAATTATTATTATTTTTATATCATTTATATTATTTTAATTAATTACTTATTATTGTTTTATTAGAATTTAAAAACACTCCAACATCCCAAAGGGCTTACGACCCAACGTCTTGGAGCTTGCATCTCGTCTCATTGGGGCAAAAGGCCACGCCTTTGCCTTTGAAAACACTGATTCCTACGCTCTACAGTGCTTCCTACTTCCTACATTCAGTTTACCATCAAAACCTTCATTTTTCATTGACACCTCACTCTCATCCACCAGTGCAACTCTCACTATCACCAATACTTTGCTGTCTCCTCCACCGAAAACACCAAAAGTACTTACTTTATCCTTCTAGCGTCAGCAATGTTGGAAATAAGCACCTATACAAACCTTCTGTCTCTTCCAATTCATATATGATTTCCCACAACACAAATCATTGTGCACTAGGATCAGTTTCTTCCACCATCCTATTGCAAAGTCTTTAAGCATTTCCTCTCTTAGATACTTCCCATTGAATTTATAAGAAAACAAGTTCTTCCAGATGTCTTCATCCATAAATCTTCACTAAATCCTCATTTCTGTTATTAGTTTCTTTTTCCTCTAAATTAATGATTTTGAGCCATTACATACTGTTCCTTTGCTGTCAATCAAGAGTCCTAAAGTCTCCACTCACAATTCTGACAGGGAATGTTTATCCCCAACTGCAGTCTCATAACAAAAAGGTTTTCATCAGTTCAAAATATCAACAGACCTCTTCTTGGATAAGCGTTATCGCTTAATACATGACTGATGCTAAATGGGGAAAAAAACAATTCAAAGATGAAAAAGGTAGAAGTTTAATTCCAACAATCCAACCCATAATATATGTACTGCAACGGCAAACTTAATTTAGCTTCTCTTTGTTTTCTGTCGTGCAAGTCACACTGACAATCTATATATAATATTTTAGTTTTTCAACATCACTCGGGAGGCTATATGGCACGCCAGTTAAGATTATACAGATTTTCTTTTTAATAAGTAAGATTATACAGAAATGTTTTTCCCTTCTTTTTTCTTTCCTTGTAAGGAGAGAATACTTGTACAGTTTGAGATTCTTTCTTCTTGTTTCTAATCCAATTAATTAATCTCCGCACAAAAAACATATAACATATTCTATCTCCTCAAAAAGAAAACGAAAAGATTTTTTCAGCAGTCAGTTCTTCTCTTAATCTTCAATAACAAATTTCTCTGACAACATTACATGAGGCTGCAAGCTTCAACGTGATTGACACATCGCAGTCATCCATGCAAGACACAAACGTGTTTTGCGTGACCACTCACACGCGTGTCTTTGCGCAGATTGTCACTACTGACACTAGCATTTTCCACATATGACTCAAACATCTGACATCACCAAAAAGGAAAACAATAGAAATTCAAATATCTGCTTTATCTACAGTAAAAATGAAATGCTTGTCATACAATTCCATTAGCCAGACTCCACCCTCATCAGCCACAAACCTGAACCTTGTACAGTAAAACCAGTATTTCCTAAAGCATTCTAAGATCAGATGACAGACGGGTGAAACTGAAAAACTTAAACAAGACAATAAGTAAAATAATATATCACCAAGAATAATTTACCTGGAAGGTGCATAAATAGTTCTGTGGATCCTCCAACTAAAATAAAACCTATTAAAAAGAACAAAAGAGAAAACTGCAAAATCAAAAGGTATCATAGTAATAAAACTCACGCCCACTTAGGATCTGGTGCACCACAATCAGCACAAAAGCGATTATCACTTTGACGTAATAAATCTTTTAATCTTCTTTTACCTGCAGAGGATAAGGCACTGCACATCATGCACAAAGTTTATAAAACATTAAATATGCACAAATACACACATCACAATCAATAAATTTTTTTTTTTTGATAACTCACAATCAAGCAAAAGATATTGAAAATTAAAAATGGAACAGAAGAGCTCTACTGACAAAAAGCCATAAAGGGTGGAGGAAATTAGGAACCTTTTCAATAAGATAATGCTCTCAACCCAGACATAATTACCAAAATTAAGGTTCATGTGTAAGAACATGGAGAATGTCTGACCTGTGTACTAACAACAGTACTAGTGATACACCGATTCATATGGTCATAGACTGAATAGCAGGGCATATTACCAAATATCAGTTCAAATGTTTCTCTAGTGTTGCCATTCCAACACAAGGCATACATCATCTTTGTTGCAAATCCAATTCCTTCGAAAGTATAGAATAGATTAAAAAATATGAACAGATCCTTCATTCCCAATCAAAATTCTCATAATAAACGATTATATACGAGTTGATCCTTCTATATTTTGGCTTGTGTGGAATGAGAGAAATAGTATGGCCTTTACCAATGAAGAAAGGTTCTTAGAGGCAATTAAGGATAGTTGGTTTAATACTTCAATGTTTTCGTTTAGGGGTAAACTTTGTGAATAAGGAAGAACTTGTAGAGCTTGTTGAGTTTCTTTCTTGTAGATGATTTTGTAATTGGGTTGCACCCCGCTGGTGCCTTTCTATTATATACCTTACTTATAAAATATATATATATATACACACACACATGAGTTGATCCTTCATTCTTAATAGGAAACTATCATCATAGGCTCTTTAAATGTTTCTCATTCATAGATACTCTTAAATAGTCTCAACCCATTCCAATTGATAGTTTCATTTAGAAGCTCCAAACTACGATACTTCTTAGCGAAGAAGCCCATTAAGACAACAACTGAAATTTACCCATAGGTCCTAAAAGTTATTGACCTCAACTCTAATTAACTAGTTTCATGCTATTTTATTCAAGCAGACATGCAAAGTCCAAGTCCCACCATAACAAGTGCTTATATGAAAAATATCTATAGGCTGCAGTAAACTTTTCTTTGCACAAATGTTGATAATTTAAATCAATTTATTTTGCCAAAAACTATAAAGTGTAATCTGAGTTGGTTTTTATATATATAAGAAAGGTTAATCCAACGTTTATAAGCAAAGACAAACAAAACATGGACAGTTAATACTAAAAACAATTTTCCCTACTCTGCTGTTGAAGTAAAAATAAAGTGGCACGCATGAGGCATCATATATAACTCCTAATTACAACTTCTAATATGAGAAAAATTTAAACGAGAAAACTAGTTACATGGACAATTCTCCAAGCAGAAGCTTGATTAGGAATTCATATATTTACTCCTACAACAATTCAGCTTGCCACAGTACCTCGTACTATTTTGAATATTGTATTCATGAATGTCATCATAAACTTTTATATCAGCAAACTTTCAGATTTCTATATAAAACATACTAATCATTACCGTCACCTTTGAGTACTGAATGCATACCTGAAGCGACCTTCCCAAGTTCCAATGGACGGTTATTCATCGCTCTGCTAACAATCCACAATCATCCAGCAAAGCCTATATTCAACAAGATATTTTTTGGGGTGGGGGGGGGGGGGGGGGGATGGCAAAGGAAAAGCAAATCCTGTATTTAATACGAGGTCTGGACAAAAATAACCCAAAAAGAAAAGAAATTCAGTCAAAGCTATGCTTAAAATAAAAATAAATACAAAAAAAAAGTAAATGACACCCAACTTTTCATGGTAATCATAACTTCTTTTTCCTTTTGTTGCTGTGGATAAAATGAATGACTGAAGTCTAGGCAAAATAGCAGTAGTAGATCAAAATTTACACGGATTGAAAAACAAGAGAAATCCAAACTAAATCAACCCAAGCATATTTCTTGACACATGCAATTGATAAGATTCAGAACAAAGTGACCAAATTTGGCAAAATATAAGACAAACTGGAAGAAAAAAAAAACTCCAATCCAATATAACAATGATCTAACACTGAAGGAGCCTTTTATTTTAGATCATCTAAGAGCACTAATATTCTGACCAAAACAGATTCAAGAATTATAATATATTTTCTCATTTCGCGTAGCTGAAAATTCTAACATTACATTATTACGAGTTACAAGAACAAAGGCAACCTCAAATCAATCAAAGAGAAACTATTTATCAATGATTACGCATTCAGACTCCATAAATGCTTATACTAATAAAAAAACTGTTTAAATGAATGAGAGTATCAACCATTGATTTACAGAAGAAAGGAAAGGAAAAAAAGAGTATTGAAGATGCAAATAATGGTGAGAGAAACATTGATATTCAGTGAAAACGAAAGGAAGATCTGAAAAGAGATTAAGAATTCACCAGTTAATTGAAATATCAAGATTCCAAATCCAAAGATACTCTCGAGATTGAGAGATTTGGTGTAGAGAGAGAGAATGTGCACTTTGTTTTCCTCTTCTAATTTTTCTAAGTTCATAAGATCATTGGAATTTATATTAGTAATAGATAATAAATAACAAAAAAATGCCAAAAAATGAAAATACCACAGAGAAAATTAAATAAAAAAAAACATTTTCCTCTTTAACTGGAAAATGTTTGTCTGACTAAGAATAATTTTATTTATCTAAAATTATGGTCACAAACATTTGGACAAAATGCTGGTTCTAGATAGTTCATAATTCATATCTCCATTATGGTAGAGTCTAAGTATTTTACATTTTTTTATATTTTATAGTAAATTATATATTTGATGGGAAATTTATATTTTTGATGGTAAAATTCTTATTATTAATATTTTTGCTTTTATAGTAAAAATATAAATTTACCATCAAATATATATATTTTTACTACAAAATATAAAAAAAAATTATCTATTTTTTTTACAGAAAGCACCATAATAGCCACCCTCAATTAATTATTTATGAATGGACGGTTCTTCCAACTGAATGACAATATTCCAAAAAACATAAAAAAAAAATAAAATAAAAGCTGGAAGTCAATATGATAGCTGTAGCTATCCTAAAATTAGATACAAACATATAATAATAAGATTTTTCTATCTCTAAAATTTAATATATCATATGTTGTTTTTTTTATAAAAAAAAATTATCTACGGTATTTAATATATAAATTTAAAATTTTGAAATCATAATTATGAAATTTTATGACATTGATGTAACTTTTTTATCTATGATAATAATAAAAAAAAAACAAAGCAGATTGTTTTTTCTATATATTTTGTGGTAATATACATTTTTATGATAAACTTATATTTTTAATCGTAAAAATAAAAAATTATAATTTTATTACTAAAAATATATATTTATCATATAAAAATATAAATTTTACAATAAAAAATATTCGTTTTACTACAAAATATATAAAAAATATGAATTATCTTATTTTTAAGACATTGTAGCAATCACCTATAATGATTCATTACTCTTTTTTTTTTTTACTTAATAGTATTTTTATAATTGACGATGAGTTGATTTAAACTTGAAGATATCATCCATTTGAGAATTGTGATTACAAAAGATATCATCATTACTTTAATGAAATTTGTTGTTTTTAAATTTCAATTATTGTTGCTCGTGTTTGTTGCTTGTTTACTGTCCATAGCGACTAAAGGCCAAGTTTTCTCATGGTACATGTCATGCGCACTAGTGCACGTGACTCTTACGCATGCAATGCACAGGAAAATCATCAGTTGTCGCTGACGTTGGTATAGTCACACTAAAATGAAAGTGCGGTTTGGAAAGAGATTTAAGTGGGGATTAAAGCAACCCCACTTACGCCAATTTATAAGTCGCCCAATTGCGCCAGTCAGAATCCTAGTAGTGTTTTAAATCGGGTTATAACATCCTGACAATTTTAGTGTCTCTTTAGTACATAAGATTAAAAAAGCATAATATGAAATAATTTCATTCAATCATACATTCAATTAACAAAAAATAAACATAAAAATTATCTTATTTTACTAATTTATAAAAATTGCCTTTGGGTATGGGAGGTTCAGGGAGCTGTGGATTTGGACCAGCAGAGACGTGATTCGTGTAATGCATGTTTGGATCGAAGAGAGGAGAGGAAATGGACAACACCTCTCCAAATTCCTTCATTCTCTTCTTTACTCTTCCTTCGAACTCCCAAACAAGGATTAATTAAAATATTTGGAGAGGAATAAAGGTATCCCTCCAAATCCTCTCATTTCTATTAAAACAAAATATATGTATCCCTTCATTTCTTTTCCACTAATTTTCCATCATTCCATACAATCCAAACAAGGGGTTAGACTATGGTTGGCACAATATAGCATCATCTACTCATCACAATTGTTGACAAGAAAAAAATATATATAATGGTAAACCATTACTTCCAAGAAGATTCTTAACAATCACCCAAAAAATGGGTTTCTAATCTGCATCAATCAAGAGAATCACTCAATTATTTAATCATACAGATGTAAGGTAGTAATAACTAAGGGCAAAATGCCATATTACCTTTACACAGGGGAACTACACAACCGCATCTTCAGGAGACGGATATTGTTGAGGTTCTCTACTATGTAAAATCAATAGACTTCTACGTGCCATTGTTTGTTCTTTTTGAGTTGCGAAAGTTTCTGTTCCCAGCTTTCGCCTCTCTGCTCTGCTACTCTCTTCAGTGTGTCTTGAATCCCAGGCATCATTCCCTTAAGCCCACAGAAATATATATGGGCACCACCATCCAAGAGTTTGAAGATTTCATCACTGTATTCCTCGATCTTATCCTGAACATACATCTTACCTCCACTCTTGTTCTTTTGTTCTCTGCTAAGTGCCTTGTCATATCGGAAGTTATCTGAATAGTCTTGAAGATACTTGGTAAATTCATCATCGTAGAGGAGACTGTCAGTGTTGGCCACCCCAAGGAAAAGCCAGGCAAGGCCACAAAACTTGAATGTAGGAACATTTTCCATGAACATACGACGGAGATAACCTCTGAATGGAGCCACACCAGTGCCGGTAGCAATCATTATGTGAGTGGCATTCGGGTCATCTTCAGGCAAAAGCATTATCTTGCCAGAGGGGCCTGCCAAGAAGTTCAAATTCAGTTAGCAGATATGCAGTCAGTCTTGACCACCATTACAAGACACAACCGAACTGTATAATCCAAACCATCCCAAAAGTAATTATCTGATTAGATACTTATAAAAAAAAGGTAATTATCTGATTAGATAATTTGATCTGATCCTTACATCCCACCCCCCACCCAAAAAAAAACGAAAGAAAAGGCACAACTGGAATAACAAAATCATACCATTTCACAACTTTGTTCTAAATTGAAGTCCAAGACCCACCCAATTAATAAACAAATACATGAGTATAGTGCTCCTTGGAGGGCTTGGACTTAGACACAAGTAGAGAAACTTGTAGCCCCACATCTACCTGTCCCATCCTAAAGGACATAAAAATACAAAGTAAACAGGCATTGATAAAAATTTTAATCTTATTCAATCTCATTCTTCCTGGACTTCCGATGGAGACAAATACACACGGTTCTGGAAGTTCAAGGAAAGGATCAACAGGCAGGTAGATAATGATCCAATCCTCTGCTACAAGAACATACATACATATTATGTGTATATGAAATCTTAGCATGGTCATTTAATTCTCACAAGTGAAAACTGAATGAGCATGCTAAAGTACCTATATTATGGCTTTTATTCTGCAAAATCTAGTTGATTGATTTCGTGACTCGAGAAGATGGCTGAATCTAGCTGATGCATTCATTAACAAATAGCTACCATACTTTTCCAGTTTTTAGTGGCAAAAAAATTCCTATAAATTTCCCATTTTTTTCGTGTATAGGTACCATTAGGCCATTACCTATCATGCCTACTCCTGACAATGGAATTTCTTTCTACACACTAAAACTGCTGGCATTAATGTCTTCAGTTGTGTAGTATCCAATGGATGAGTTGATGTCATAAAGCAGTCAGATCTAGATGATTCAATTACACTTTAACAAATCAAATACTACTATGTACTAAAGGCTTGGAGTTTTACGATTTCCTAAGGACCTTCCCCTAAACTGCTGGTTTACCTGTGATCTGAACCTTATCTCCAGGCTTAGAGTTGCATAGGTAATTGCTGCATATACCACTCTTTGAGGGATCCTCCTTTCCAGTCTCAGGGTCATGGTAAACAGCACGGCGCACACACAAACTGGCTGTCTTGCCATCAAAAGAATCTCCATACCTGGTTGATGCAATTGAATAAAGACGAACATTGTGGGGAGCCCCTGGTTTCTTAGGGTTTTCACCCTGTGATGCAACAAAACAGCTAATCAGAGAGAAATTCAATTCAAAGAAACAACTTATCAGAGACAGAAATTCATATTGAACAAATCAAGACACAGGAATAAATTTGTCAGGGTTACAACTAGATGAGTCTGGACATTGATAGTAGATTAGAGTAAATTAAATTCCAACAATAAACGGTCTTTAATTCCGATAATCAACAGGGTACTCCTAAGAAAATTCAATGAAACAAACTTTCAATTGGAAAACAATGCTTGGTGGCAGAGAATATGACTGATCTTCATCGCAAGTATCATGCACCAACTGAAAATTGAACATCTCACTTAAATTCAATAAAATAATGCTTAACAGCACAAAAATGTGTAAAACAGTAAAAGCACAGCTAAATAAACAAGGAAACAAGTGAATAAATTATGACATACAGGAGGAATTACACCATAGCTCTGTCCTTCCCAGTAGGGAACATTTCCACCATGATCGATCACAATATGGCAAGTCTCTCCCGGAGATTTGGGGCCTACAATCCTCTCAACTGAATCAATTGTTGCTGTGTAAGGTTCCTTGGGCTTGTGTAAGTTTAACGGGGGCTCTCTGGCATCTTCTAACTCTAAGGGATAAACAGCAACCTTGGATCTGCTCGCTTGTTGCACTGACATGCATACCGTGTACTGTTTTTTCATCCGTGCATTTCTTGATTTTAAATCCAAAGCTAGGGCAGGAGCCCATGACTTATTGCTGAAGCTTACATTGTGTGTCTGCAACAAAATAAATGGCAGCTATCTTAGAACTGATTTATCATATGCCTCCAACATAAAAGATTTCTAGTTAAGAAGTTCGACCCACCACATAAATGATAAAAGTAACAATCATTAAGAAACTTCTCGCCAATGGCCATACATCAACATACAGAAATAAACTTCTCACCAAACTTTGTCACGTAGGTGAACTAATGAAGAAAGTGTTGCATTCAGCAACACAGACATGCAAACATGCATAATAGACAGTATCATCAAGTAATTAGAAAATGCACAGAATTAACTTTAAGCTACTTCCTGAGGCATTAACAAAACTGGGTCAATCATATGTGGATTTCTCTTTTTGCCAACAACTATAATTAGTAGATAATATTCATATGTTGATTCATATCAAACTAATTTACAGGGTTTGAAAAGGTTAAAGATCATGAAACTCAAATCAGATTTATTTCCATTGTAGTGTTCAAATAATCAAATCCGACAGCCTAATTTTAGAGCTAAAAAGATGGCAATGCTTATTCCATATTTATCAATTAACTCCAGAAAATTTGGAGAATCCCTGATTCTGTTTATGCCATGACCCAGAATCTGCTCAGGCCCCTAAGATAACATTAACACTCAAAATATTCCAGGCCACTGGATCCTACCATGAAGGATCCAAGCACACAATATAACCTTAGTAACAAGTGATCAACAATGCGCTAAGCACCTTATTCAGACATCAAAGCGAATCACTTAAACCATATGCCAACTTTACAATAAATGCCCAGTCCCTGAAAACTTGTTTGTGGGTCACATTAAACTTTGGGTCTGAATTTCTAAGTACTACAATCCACTTAACAGCATCATTAAACATGCAAAAACATTACATATTCTACATTTATTCTTCTAGAGATATCCAATTACAAGGAATACTTTTGTTCAAATCAAATTATCAAATAATAAGATAAAAGATAGTGTTTGCTATAGGTAAAGCAAAGTCAACCTTGGACTCTGTGGGTGAACTCTGATAATGAAATGATAAAAAAAGAAAAAAAAATAAACAAATTAATCATTTAGGATCATTTCGCTTTGCATTTGATAGTACTTTTTTACGCTTAATAACGCAAAAAGTTTTATCTTTTCTTGCTCACAAACGGAAAAACTAGTGCTTTCAAAACGAAAACCAGCAACTTATAATCTTTCAAACATTAAAACAAACAAAAAGATCACCATAAATCGATTACCTTAAACACGGATCTCCTGAGAGACGTATCGCTCCCAACAGGAACCGCTACAGAAACCTGCAAGAAAACCCACAATAGATTGAACCAGTCTCCACTAGAGATTCTACCCAAAAAGTAGAAAAGAAAACAAATCACTTCTCTGTTTGGTTACTGAGAAAATGCAAGAGATGATAGAGAAAAAAAAAACACAAATTCATTTTTCTTTCTGCTTTCCTGCGTTTTCTCTCCAAGCAAACAGAAAATGGAAAAAGACTGAGAGAACCCAGAATCAGATAATGCATTTAAACCTGAGATACAGCTGAATGAGCCATCATGATCAGACCAAAATTAGAGAGAGATTTTGGGTTTTACAAAGAAGAGATACTGAAATCTAAGAGCCAATTATAGGGCTTTGATACTTTTGATTGCCTCATGCAAATAAAAAGTGGTGTTTGGAAAGTGATCTTTCGGGAGACGCAAAAGACAGCGTTGGCGTCTCCCGCGGCTCCTCTAGCCGTCACGATGTTTCTTAGGATGATGACTAGTAAAAAATATGAAGTAAATTTATAACACATAAAAAATTTATTATAAAATAATTTTATTAAGTTTTAAAATTGAAAGAATTTAAGTTAATAGTAAAAACATTGTATTTAATATTACATATTTACTTTTCAATTTTTACAGTGGAGTAATCACATTCGTCATTTGTTGTCTGTTTTCTAATTATTTAATTGATTTTTTTTTCTTTTCGATATTATTAAGATTATTCTTATTTAATTAACCTTAATCAACCACTTCGAGTATCAAATCACTAACATGTCCCTGCATTAGTTTAGTTAGCATGCACATTTGGCACAAAATGAGTAATTTTGGGCTCTAAATATGTAGACTAAATTAGTTTCTTTTATTAAATTTAAACATATCCGAATGTGTCAACTAGCTTATAAGCTTAATTTGTAAAATAGCTTATAATTATATCAAGAATATATCAAATCACGACTTCACTCGATTTCGAACAAAGTTATTTTCAGAATTATGATAACTCAAATGAACCATGTGGTTAAATGATAATTCATCCAAAATATTTTGAGAGGCTTATTTAAATAGTTGGGTATTTAAATTGGTAGAATTTTTTAGATTAATAGAGTCTATCAACATAAAATATGTTCGGATTTATATTTAAATTAGCTTAAATTGGTTTAAGTCAAAATTTTCAAATACAAACCCAAACATAACCATAGTCATAGACCATAATTAAGATTGATTTGTATATGTACTCAGCAGTTTTTTTTTGCTTGGTTTAAAATCACGTGATAAATCTGATTTATTTAATAATTTTTTCCTAATTGAAAGAAGTTAACCAAATATGATTGAGATTTCTTAAAATTAAAAGATATCTGACACTTGAAGAAGTATTAGAGAGACTGTGTTAAAGAAATGATTGAGGAGGAGAGTGGGAAATACTATTTTGGTATGCATACAAAAAATATCGGTGGTTACTCATTCCAATGGTCGGAAAAATTTTCATTTAGATCAGAATCAATGAAAAATGTTTGGATACAAGACATTAAATACATGTCAATAATAAGATTTTTTCTCTCTTTTCATGTCATCGGATAATGTATGATACATTCGATTCAAATATCATTTATGATCTGATCGTAAATTACCCTTCAAATTAGCACACTCCAAATATGAGTAAAATGAAAAAATATCTTTAACAAAATCTTGATTTTCAAGTGTCACATCTTCAACACCTACTTTTTAAACTTGTAAAATATAATCTCGTAGAACCCTCTCAAAAGTGCAATATCAGTACCATAAAAAGATTGAAGAGAAGATAAATTATCCATTCTTTTTACGTCTTCAATGTTTATTGGCAGTCTCTTACTCTACACTCTTCGGTTATAATCTTGCATGATCCATAATTCAATGCAATCATCTCTTCTCACATCCAGTAGTGCAAGTTTACCTTCATACTCCACAAGCTCTTGGTACTCGAACCAGTCACTTTCATTTCTTTATTGGGATAGAATGCAAATATACTACTTTTTGTTGTGATGCAACGAAATTCACCACAGCAAACATAGTAGGTTTACAACTTAAAAATTCATAATATGATAAGTTTACATCCTCTGATTTCTTCCATGCCCAAATGTTTGAGTCAAAATTTTCACATAAAAAAAGAGTATAAGTATTGTTAAACTTACTCATATATCGACGCTTCGATTGTGAGAACTTAACAATTTTATAATATAAAAGGTTTGATCAGAGCACCACGTAGTTTTCACGGTGAAATACCGACTTTTTGAATTTGGTATCACTTGCCATTGACTATTGCTAGGCTTACACACATAATATATAGGGGTTTTGATTTTCAATTGGTTCTGATCTACATAAAGCATGATGTCTTGATTTGGCACACATACCTCAATCTTTACATTCCCATATAAAAACCCAAGAGATAGTTTACACTCGAGACGTGGATTGTTGATTGACATGAACGTTGAGACGTACTTTTTTCTTTTAATGCTCTGAACAAAATAACGTGACACGGTTTGTGTTTTCTTGCAACGAAAACGTATGAAAGTTGACTCGTACGTGAGATTATTGCTTTTTTCGTTAAGAAGTCTGCAGCTCCCTATTGTTTGCAATGACTCGAGATAAAATCTAAAAAATCATATCATAATCAAGCTTACGGTACTCCATTGGAACAACGAGGATAGAACTCAAGGTTGATAAACTGTAACAACGTAACAAAGAATAGTTGAAGTTTAAAAACTAAAATATGTTGTGGTTGTGTTGTTGATCCAAATAATGAACGCATATATAATAGTGAAAATCCACGCACGCTCTTCAATCTTTACAAACCTAGGTAAGAAATCAAGGGATAATTTAGGCTTTGAATTATTAATTGACACAAATGTTGAAACATACTTGTTATTTTTTCATGTTTTGAACAAATACCCTAACACAATTTGTGTTCTTTGGCAACGAAGACACATGAATATTGACATATACGTAAGACTATTGCATTCTTTGTTAAAAATCCTACATCTCCCTAATGATTAAATGGTACTCGAGATAATATCTCAAAAAGTATGTCAGAATCAAGTTCATGGGACTCCATTAAATTGTAATTCAATTTAATAGAGTTAATGAAATAGTTTTTTGTTACGTTTTCAAAAACTTAAAATCTTCTTTAAAGTATAATAAAATTTACATTTTTATTCAATAAAATCACATTTCATCTCCTAGTTTCATTAGAAAAACAGAGTCATTAACTGTTTTTTCACATGATTTACTTAACATAAACAATTTATAACTGCATTATTATTTTAATATAAATCATTTCAAAAATTATTTTACAAACCATATTATCATATTAGTCTTTCTTATTATTTTTTAATATTCTCAAAAAAATTACTACTTTTTACTGACTAGTCTTTGGATAAAATTCGCCCATCATATCTTTACCTGAAACAAATTAATCTTCGAATGGTGTCCAACTACTCAAAGGGAGATTACTCTTACAACTACTCAAAGATGAAGGTTCAAAGATGAAGGTAACGAATGCATTTAAGCATAATTTAAAAAATATAATTTTTTTATGGATTTAAAACATAATTATTGAGTCTTATATAATTCAATAAAGAGAAGAGTTAAATCAAACCGTTTTGAATCGCTTAAGTAAAATAGTTCAGATAATCGATTAAATCGGTATTAAATTGGTTAATCAAACAATATATATCGATTAATTGATCGGTTTGCGATTAAATTTATTTTAACCGTTTTTACTGTTTAATCGATTAAAAAATTAATTAATATTAATAATATATTAAATATAATATAATAAATTAAAAATCCTTAGTATAAAAAATATATAATATATAATAAACTATAAAACTTAAGTATATAAACAATGTTGAAATCAAAGTTGTAAATTTTGCGTTGGACAACGTTTTGTTTTAACTATTAAAATAAAATATTTCGGTTGCAGTTTGTTTCGGTGTACTATTTCGGTTTTGATGATATTTTCAAATATATTCGTGTCAAGATACATATTTATAAAAAAATATATCAATTATAGACACAGACTATAATAAAACTATAATCAATCAAATATAAAATAATAAAGATAATGTATTAATCAACATCAAATCATAATTATAATCTAAAATTCAAATACTAACCAGTAACAATACTAAAATTATACTTTTTTAATAACTACAAATAAAAAACGTTAACTAAAAATATCTAGAAGTTTTATTTTCAAACTTCTAAACTTAATCAAATGTATTATTATCAAGAAAATATAATTTTTTAATAGAAATAAATATAAATTTAAAAATTCTGTAAATAGTGTTACTGAATTTATTTAATTTATAATAATATTTTTAATTAAAATTAAGTGTATTTTAGAATACGATTAAAAATATTATTATAAATTTAAATATTAAAATGAAACAAAATGAGCGTAAAGAAGGTTTTTTTGAGTTGCCAATTGCTTCAACAAAAATAACTACTCTCAAGTCATTTTCTCGGCCTGACCCCACTCTTGCAAAGAATTTTTGCTCAACAACACTGGCAAACCCTCTTCCTTTCCTCTGTGATCACTACGCTCAGTGCACCTTCTTGGCTTTGGTTCCCTCTGTTCTCTCTAAATAATTAATTTCAAATCACAAACGAAACCCTAAATCCCGAAATCAAATAGCTGTCCCCTTCGCTGAGCTCTTGGACTATTCGCTCTGTCATCCTCACTGATTGACGTCTTATTGCTCCATATATCAGAGGTTTTCGAAGGTGAGGCTCTCTCTCTTTTTCTCGGCCTCTATCTCTCTATTTCTCTCTTTGTTTTGGTCTCTAGCTTTATCTCTACCTCTGTCTATCTATTTCCATTTCTTATTTTTTAATCTCGAATTTGGCTGTTCTCTCTGTCTAGTCATCCACGGCAGCAAAGCAAAGAGGTAAATTTGGAGCAGCAAGCAAAGAGGCAACCTGTAATCATTAAAAGCGTTAGTTCTCTAATCTTTAATCTCTATTTGTTGCTTAAGTTGATGTGGGTTTCTTTCAATTTTACTGCTGTTGCCTTTGTTATTGTTCTTGTTTTCAACCTTGATGGGCTATTTGTTTGTAATGCTTGCGCATAGGCTATTCTTTTTAGTTCTTGATTTTTTTAACTCTGATATTCTTGTTCCTTTGTGGCTGGGTGTTTGTTCTCGTATTTCTTGCATTTTTGTTTAAGGCAGCTTTGTCAATGGTTCCCTTTCTGGGTACAATTCGTTCTTCTTCTTCTTTCACCTCACGGCCTTCATTATTCTCTTAATTTTGGCCCCCAAAAGTACAAGGTTCAATAGGAACTCAATAAAATGAGAATTGTAATGCCCTGTTAGTTCGGTTGTTTCAGGTAGTGAACAAATTCCTGTCGGCTTCGGTTCCATTAAAATTTCGGATATACCCAAAACCTGAATAGGTCGTTTGCTCTATCCCAGGGGCACAACCGATTTACTCAACCTACTTCAGTCTTTGAAAATTATTTGTTTTCAGTGTTTTCTGGTTATAAAGTAAATCTCTTGCTGATTGATAACAAAGCTTTTATTCCATGGCAACTCCTTTCCAGGCCTCCATACCCGCCTTTAAGTGTTCTTCCCCTACCTGCCCGTAACCAGTTGGATTTTCAAACCAATCCCGTCTCCGCTTTTAATGCGGGTACCCAACAGGTATCTATGCCCGTTTAATGTTCAAGTTAATAACATAAGAAAACATATAATTTTAAAGAAAAACATACAATTCAAAGAAATATTTACAATTTATCAATTGTAAAAAATATCTCCTACTGCTTGTATTGAGTATTCACAAATTGTACAATTTTACATACATTATTATAATTATAGATATATAAATATAAAAGAGTATTCGTCAGGTCATGTACCCCTTCATCGGTCACCGTTCCTGCACTGGACGGGTTTTAAAACTTATACTCGTCCCTATAAGATCACGTTTGGAGGGCACCTGATGGGTATGGCTACAATTGTCCTCCCTAATGATCATTGAGGAAAGTTTTCAAATCCTCTGTTGTTTCCTCCTAGCTCATGAACTCAAGCTGCCTCCTGAAAAGTACTTCTCTCTTTAACCTTTTTTTTTTTTAATTCACAGGAGTCGGGACCCATTTTCCTTTGAAGCCGCAACATGTTCTTGTAAATTTCTTCATGCTTCAAATTTTTTGGCACTAACAATTCAAACCATGATTGTAATCACAAATGCCCTTTGTCACTCCAAATTTGCTTGCATCCTTGGTCAAATCCACTCATTCCTCGTTTCTCAGGCGAGCAGTCTATGCCAAGATCATCAAGACCCTTCAATCCCCTATCCCTTCCTTCCTTTCCAGCCACCTCATCAACATGTACTCCAAGCTTCCTCCGACTCACGCCTGCCCACTCTGTTGTCTCTTGGACTGCCCTAATCTCAGGCTTTGTCCAAAATGGTAATGTCACCTCTGCCCTCACCTAATTCTCCAGCATGTGCCACGGCCTCATCCTTCCCAATGACTTCACCTTCCCTTGCCCTTCAAGGCCTCAGCTTCTCTCTGCTTGCCCATCACCAGAAAACAGCTCCACACTTTCTATTAAATGTGGTTTGGTATAGGATGCGTTTGTTGGGTGCAGTGCCTTTGATATGTACTGTAAAACTGGTCTCAAAGATGATGCTAGGAAGATGTTCGATGAAATGCCTACGAGAAACATCGTCATGTGGAACACTTATATTTCTAATGTGGTGACTGATGAGAGGCCCAAGAATGTGATTGATGCCTTTATTGAGTTACGAAAGGCGGGTGGAGAACCCAATTTGATAACGTTTTGTGTATTTTTGAACGCGTGCGCAGATGGGTTTTATTTGGAGCTTGGGACGCAGTTGCACGGGTTTGTGATCGGAGTGGGTTTGATGTGGATATGTCAGTGTGCAATGGGTTGATTGATTTTTATGGAAAGTGTAAGGAGATTAAATGTTCGGAGATGGTTTTCAATGGAATGGGGATGTGGAATGATGTTTATTGGTGCTCAGTGGTGGTTTACATGCAGAATCATGAGGAAGAGAAAGCTTGTAAGGCGTTTTTAAGGTCAAGGAAAGAAGGGATTAAGCCAACGGGTTTTATGGTCTTGAGTGTCCTTAGTGCTTGTGCGGGGATGGGGGGCATGAGTTGGGTAGGTCAGTTCATGCACTTGCTGTGAAGGCATGCGTTGAAGAGAGTATTTTTGTTGGGAATGCGCTTGTTGACATTTATGGAAAATGTGGAAGTATAGAGGATTCTGAGCGAGCATTTGATGAGATGCCTGAAAAGAACTTGGTTTCTTGGAATTCAATGATAGGGGGATATTCACACCAAGGGCAGGCTGATACGGCTATGGCATTATTTGAAGAAATAACATCTGGGAGCTGTGAGGTGGTACCGAATTATGTGACATTAGTGTGTATATTGTCAGCTTGCAGTAGGGCAGGGGCAGTGGAAAATGGCATGGAGATCTTTGAGTCAATGAGGGTTACGTATGGGATTGAACAGAGGCGAGCATTATGCTTGTGTTGTGGACATGTTAGGGTGAGCAGGGATGGTAGAGCGTGCCTATGAGTTGATAGAGAAAATACCAATTCGACCAACAATTTCGGTTTGGGGGGCTCTTTTAAATGCTTGTAGGGTGTATGAAAAGCCAGAATGGGACTATAGCAGCGGAAAACCTATTTAAACTTGACCCAAAAGAATGGTAACCATGTGCTCTTTTCAAATATGTGGCTGCTGGGAGGTGGGATGAAGCCAACTTCGTGAGAGAGAAGATGAAAGATGTTGGGATCAAAAAGGGTGCAGGTTGTAGCTGGATCACTGTAAAAAACAGAGTCCACAACTTCCAAGCAGTGGATACTTCACATGAGAGGAACTCAGAGATTCAGGTA
The DNA here is from genome assembly GCA_023935145.1 of Bretschneidera sinensis. Taxonomy (NCBI): domain Eukaryota; kingdom Viridiplantae; phylum Streptophyta; class Magnoliopsida; order Brassicales; family Akaniaceae; genus Bretschneidera; species Bretschneidera sinensis. The sequence continues at coordinate 23,253,320 of CM043700.1, read as the reverse complement.
ATGCTGGCTAAGCTAAGGAGAGAGATGGAGGCAGCTGGCTACATACCTGACACCAGGTTTGCACTCTATGATTTAGAAGAAGAAGAAAAAATAACAGAAGTTGGGTACCACAGTGAAAAGATTGCCTTTGCCTTTGGTCTTATAGCTCTCCCTTCTGGAGTACCCATAAGAATTACAAAAAATCTTAGAATCTATGGAGATTGTCATAGTGCCTTAAAGTTTATATCAGGTATGTGTGGAGGTTGGTTCAATGCCTTAATTTTTGGTTTAAAGTGAATTTTTGGTGAATGATATAGGTCTTTTAGAGCTTGTAGAGTTTCTTTCCTATAGGAAATCTTTGTAAATGGGTTGCACCCTCTTGGTGCGTTTTTAATATTTTTACTTATATAAAAAAAGTTTATTTCAGGCATTTTTGAGAGAGAAATTGTTGTGAGAGAACAATCGTTTCCATTGATTCAGGGAATGGCAGTGCTCTTGCAGAGATTACTGGTGATAGTTGGTTAATTTTTTCTAACACTTCTTTGAGTTGCTTAGCTTTCCAACTAAATTTTTTTCTTCACTGATACACTTGCATTCTCTAGGAACTGACTTTTACTATTTGCCAATTTCTAGGAGTTTGCTTTGTTTTGTTTTTTGGGTACAAGAGTTTGCTTTGTTTTGTTATGATAAAAAAGATGTAACTTTACTTCTATTAGCTCCACTTATTGTTTAACTAATTATTGATAAGATAATTATATAAAGAATGGTTCCATGGTTTTCCAATGTTAAGCTTGGTATCATGATTATTAGCTCCACTTATTATTTAACCAAGTACTTTTTTACTTGCAGAGTTTATGTGTGATAATTTGTTTATATTACTTGCGAGACACATAATGTTTGTCCGAGGGGCTTGCTATATGATGGTGAAGTGCTTTAATGAAACATTTTGAGTTTGAGATTATGTGGTGTTGATCATTTCCATTTGAGAATTATTTATTGATTTAACTGAAGTGCTAGCTTGTAGTTGATGAAAATATATGCTAATTGTGATGTAGAGCTTGATCGTTATAAGGGGTGGGACCGATTTTTGAAGATGTTTTTATATTGGTGTTGCTAGGCCATAATAATAAAGAAGTGCTATTGTTGAAGGTTTTGTCATTTTAGTGAGTTGGTATATCTTGGCTTCTTGGGCTTGAATAAATTCTTGGGTTACTTATCGGCCTAAATATTACAAATAAAATTTGACCTAAGTATTTGAGTTATTTGGGGGTTGGATAAATATATTGGACATTTTATTTGGAGATTGAACTAAAATTTGGGCTTGGAATGTACTTAGGGGTATGCAAATAACAGTGAAAACAGAAAAACCGACCCGAATAGTTGCAATTTGATTAAACATTTTGTGTTTTGTGTCCAAATGATTCAGGTCATGTAATAGACTAGGGTTTTGGTCATGGAAAATCCATAATCGAAAAACCAAATTAATAGTTACTTATAATTCAAAGTATAAATTATATAATGGAATAAATATATAAACCTAAACCCTAGTCTAAATCAATTTCTTCCCTCTTTCTCAATCTGGCCTCACTGTCACAGCCTCATTCACTCTACTCTCAAACACTTTCTCCTCTCAGAAGGCTAAAAAATCCCAATCCTCTTCCTCTTCTCCTCATCATCACGCTCACTGCACCTTCTTGGCTTCTTCCTTCTGTTGGTTCCCTCTCTCCTCTCTAAATCACCCATTGATCTAAAATCACAAATGGAACCCTAAAGCCCTAAATCAAAGAGGCCTCTTTGCTCTGTCATCCTTACCGATTGAAGTCTTATTGAACCAGATTTCAAAGGTTTTCGAACGGGAGTCTCTCTCTGTCTTGATTCTCTCTCTCTCTCTCTCTCTCACTTCATCTGTAATTCTTTTTATTTTTATTTTTTTTACCTCTATAACTTGTAACTCCCTCTATATCCATGCACGACAGCAAAGTAAATCCGGGACAGCAAGCAAAGAGGCAACCTGCAATCATCAAAAGGGTTAGTTCTCTAATCTTTGGTCTCTATTTATTGGTTAATTTGACTGGGTTTGTTTCAGTTTTTCTGTTGCTGTTGTTGTTGCTGTTGCGTTATTCTTATTTTTGTTTTCAACTTCAGTGGGCTATTTTTTTGCTCTTACTGTTGTAATGCTTGCTGATGGACTATTCCTTTTCGTTCTTGATTTTGTTTTGAACTCTGATATCTTATTACTTTGTGGCTGTTTATTTGTTCTCATGTTTCTTGCACTTTTGTTTAAGGCAGCTTTGTCAATGGTTCCATTTCTGGGTACAATTCATTTTTCTCCTTCTTCTCTGACCTCTTGGGCTCGATTATTCTCTAAATTTTGGCCCAAAAAACGCAAGGTTTAATTGGAGCCCAATAAAATGACAAATTGTAAAGCCCAAGCTCATAACTGAGATCAGCAACCAAAACTGATTAGTTTGGTTGCTTTCGGTTATAGAACAATTTTGGGTCGGCTTCGGTTACTCTAAAATTTCAGGTGTACCCAAGACTGAACCGTTTGGTCCGAACCAACCATTTGCACATTCCTACCATAACCAATTTGCTCAACCTACCTCAGTGAGAAATTAATTGCTTTCAGTGTTTTCTGGTTAGGAAGTAAGTCTCTTGCTGATTGATAACAAAGTTTTTATTCCATGACAACCGCCTCCAACTTGGTAGGTGGATTAATAGTGATGCCCATAATGCTGCTAGATGGGGAGCTCGTTTTAACAAGTGCTCTCTATTTTTCATATCTTCTTGTTGAAATGAAATTTGATTAGAAAAGAAAATTCGTTCACTGCAGTAAATAGGGCAAATTATATTTATACTTATTCCAAATTCCGTTGCCTTTTACAAGGTTACTTCTTCTCCATTTCTTCAAGTCTCTCTCTCTCTCTCTCGTTCTCTCTCTTCCAAAAACTTGAATGCTCTAGTAACTGGTAAGTGCCTTGATTCCTCTTTATGTTGTTCTTCTATTTTAGCTCTCTAAAACCTTAACAAGCCATGATTAAAGCATGAATGTACTTTTTTGGTTTCTTATCGAAAAAGAATATACTGTTTTTGTTGTTTTAAATTTTTTAGTTTCAATGTTTTATTTGACTAGTGTTTATATTTTTGATTTTTTTTTTAATTTCATGTTCATGCAGATGATCATTGAGAGAAGTTTTTAAATCCATAATTGTTTCCTCTCCTGAAATGAACTTCTCTCGCTATCTACAATTTGAGTTTTATTACATGTTAATCATGCTTCTATTTCTATTTTGATTTTTAGATATGAGAGAGTAATTTGATGCTTAGGTCTATCATTATCAATTTTTTTGGGACTGAGTTTAAGCTTCATTAAATGATTAAATGCGTTTCGTCGGTCCCTTTAGAGTTTGTATAATTAGCTATTTTAACATACAGAGTTTTTTTGTTATTTCCGTTTCAAGAGATGGGAAAGATGTGCAATCAAGATTGCCTTTTGGTCATCTGATTTGCTGGAATGAGAGGTCTAGGAAAGAAGTTGACCCGCTGACATATATTAATGTTAGTATTTGTTTTTTCAAATATTACTTGTTTTGACATTAATTGTATTTTTTTTTACATCTCAGGAGTTGGGACCCATTTTCCTCATGAATGCATCTTGCCAAATTTGGCCGTGCTTAACGAGCCCATAACAGCAGTTATCAGTGATAGTACCATTACTCTAAAACACAAAAAAACATTTTTGTATATATGAATGCATGTCGTATCGGACCTCTAATTAGACTCAGTGCACCTCGATTTCCCTTCCAAAGAATGGCTCCATTTTCTTCATCCTCAGCCACAAAACCTAGCTTTTGTTTCTTCTCTGATGATACTGAAAAAGGCAGCACAGTTTTTCAACATGCCCTCAAATTTCAGGCCCCAACAACCATAAAGTTGTTTTGGGTAAACTCTCAGTTGGTGAACTCTCAGTTGGTGAACTCTGTGAGATTTATTGGGTTAGTGGATAGGCCCCTTCAAGTGTATGACACCAAGAACGGTAGCTTTGGAGTTTACACCTTTCTTAGAGTTAAAGACCCGCGTGATCCCAATCGCACCTTTAGGTCAGGTTTGTTTAAATGTTGAACTGTTCGTGTTTATGTTTATCAATTTTATTGCCTTGACTAAAATGTAGGTTTTAGAATATGATCTTTCTAATGCTTAGCCATGTGATTATTAAATTGAATGCAACATAGAGAGTGAAAATTTTGGTGCTTTTAGAGTATATCATGCCTAAATAATTCTTTTTTTTAAAGTAAAATGCCTAAAAATTGTTTCTACTTAAAATCTGCACAAAAGCTTTTATTATTCCCTTGTTATCATGTTTTACACTTGCAATTGCTTCTCAATATAGTGCTCGTCTTTTACTGCATGATGCTTATCACTACTTAAGAACTTATGGAGCAAATAACTCGAGTGGTAGAATGAGCCAAGATAAAGAACCTTGCATACCAGTCCTGTGTTCAATTCCCACTTAGTGCAAATAACCCCCTAAGGGCCACACCAGCATTACTTAAATCTGAATTTTACCCTGGATGTATGGACAGGGTCCACAGGGTGGTTTTCATGTACTCGGGGATTAGTGGGGCCAAAGGTCTGGCTACCCTCGTTATAAAACTTAAACTTGTTTTGAGCATATACTGATTTGCATTTTATGAACAGGATATTACTGGAAATGTGGAACGAGATGGCTGAAAGGTGTGCTACACATCTGAAGCCAAATGATTTTATTTACGTATCAGGTCGTTTAGAGTCTTACACCAACACTGATGAGAGTGGAAAGTTCAGCTTTCAGTACAAGGTTCGTAATGCTGAATATACATTGATGGACACACAGAGAGTGAACTTCTATTAACCATTATCTCTACCAAAGCTTTTCAACAACTTTATTTTGCAATGATTGTGATGTTGATGACAGTATTTGGTGTCATAGTGGGTGATAATAGTTGTACTCTTGTCTAAAGAAAGACTGTTGTTTAATGGCTGGGCATGTATAATCAGAATTGTAAATTTACTTACAGCATTGGTTGCAACTATGCTGGAAACTTTAACCAGTTTCCAACAATAGTTTTTCATTGCTTTAGGCCCACATCACTTCATTTTTAATATTTTGTAGGCAACCGCAACGGAGCTGAAATACGTTTCACAACCTGGTCAGGCCTTCCGAAAAGCTGAAGATTCACAATCAGGATCAGGTATTGTTTCTGTTTATAATTGTTAGAATACCCTGCAACAAATGTATTCTTTTTCTTTTGGTCTGTTTTGTAGTGGGAATCATCGCTGCATATAAGTCCAAAAATAGTTTGTTTCATAATGTCAATATATTACTGAAATATGGGCGCGCAATTTCGTCCGTAGAATTGAAAACGTAAAATAAAATGGTACCGTTTTAGTGCTACCAGAATTGAAATGAAAATTGAAAGAAACTAAATTAAAACATCCTGGAACTCTCATACCACTTTCTCTCTCGTAGACCTAGAACATCTCTCTCTCAGACCTTCTTTTTCAATAACTTGTCTCCTCATGATGGTCATCTACCCCTCCGTCACATAATAAGCTCCAGCGACGACAATTCTCAGTAAGTTCTCTCTCATTCTCCTTTTTACTCCATCACTTTCTTCTTCTTACCGATGGTTTTTCTCTCATTTTTTTTGTAAGTTCTCTCTTTCTTTCCCCCCAAACAAGAGCTTTCTTCTTCCAACTCTTCTTCTCATTTCTCTATTCGAAGATACATGTATTTTGGGAATCTTTCACTTCTCTTGATTCTCTCTCTCGGATTAGGTTTATATTTTGGGAGTCTTCATTTTTTGAAGATTGTCTACTAGGGATTCCATTTGGGAGGAAAGCTTTAATTTTTGAAGTCTTCTTTTTAGCTTATTGCTCTAGGAGCTTGTGAGCTAATCATATCATATATCCAATTGTATTAGGTCCAGTTGAGCAAACTCAGCCAATGGGAACTGATCCAAGGATGAAACTAATTCATCAGTCAAGCTGAGTTTCAGCTTGGTGTTCTCTTTGGGCATTGGTCTATGCTATATTAAGAACAGAAAGTGATTTATCCTTTATATCTCATTCACTGGTTAGAGGTTTTGACCTTTTCTTTTCTCCCATGTTATTTATGTTGTTATCCTTTCTGTTTGTAGCAGATGTAGGTGAAGCTGGCATGGAAAAGTACGAAAACAGACTTTACCTGTGGCAAGTGTTTTTCAGCAACCCATATGAATGGTGGGATAATAGGAAATGTAAGTCAAATCCAAGGCAGCCTGATTTCAGGCACAAGGATACTGGTGAAGCTCTCTGGCTGAGTTCAAAAGATCCTCCATGGATCAAAAGGCAACTAGAGTTGCTCGATTCAAAAATGGAAGAACAAGGCCTAGGTGAACAAGTAAGATCTCGTTCTCGTGTTTCCAAGTGGATGTACGATGAATAGGAACGAGTATGCAACCTAAAAAAGAGGACCCAATAACGGTATTAGAGTTTTGCTTCAGGAGAGAAATGAGCTTGCCTTTTCTTTTGCTTTTAACACACGTGTATTAGCCAGATGCAAACTTACATGTTGCCTTCGATAATATGGAATTGAAGCCTTGGAAGTAAAATTTTACTTTTTGAGAAAAACCACAATTCTTTCTAATTCCAATTCTGAGGTCTCAATTTCATACCACCAAATGAGAGAAAAACTATGAACCATGAACCATAATGGCAATGAGGGTCTAAGGTTGAAATGTTAGGGTTTCGGGTTTCAGGCCAAACATCTTAGCGACTAAGCGTATATGAAGCATGAAGTTATTGTATTTAGATACATTTATAGCTGTTTAAAGGTTGCTTACAAATCACCATGGCGCATTGAAAGTGTACTTAAGAGCCATATGTCAGACAAATTGTAAAATATTAATAGAATTATATTGTTTATTGAGGCTTGCTTTTCATTTCCATTTTTTTATTTATATTTGTCTTATAAAGCGTAGTTGCTTCACAGCTGAAGATGCAGTTTTTTATCTCGCTGAACGATTAGTTCTCGACAAAAGAGCATTTTCTGAATCACCCTGATCATTATTTTATAAGTAGTCAGTACACAGATTTTTCTCAAGGAAATCCTAGTTATTTCTCATACACTTGTAAAAACAGGAATTCACAAAGCTCTCCTCTTTGGCCGAATCTGCCACACCAAGAACAAAAGTGGTGGAAAAATAAAAGAATCATTGAATTAAATCACAAGTAATTAGCTTTACAGAAATTAATTAAACTATACTATATAATTGAGAGAGATTTATATGTATACCAGTGGTTAAACTGATGGGCAAGGAGTGTGTACATGCAATGGTGCAATCGTTGACTAGCGAATTTATTGCATTGGGAATGGGGAGAAAGTTACAAGGTTTGTAAGGAAAGAAAATTTCATGCACATGATCGAACACAATGAATCACAATTGTTCTCTGGAGGCAAAAGGGTTTCTGGGGGAAATTTAGGTAATTAAAATTAATCACTTGCTAAACTTTTTGCAAATTAATCATTTACGGAAATTAAGTGATTAATTGTGTATATAATATAAGAAATTAAGGAATTTCGATCAAACTGCTCAACTTGTTCCAAATTAATGGAGTAAATTATCTTGTACAAGCATATATCATGGGAAGTTTTGTAACCAATAATAGTTTTTGATAATTATGGCCTTAAAGTGATATGAAATTGTAGAATTACCAAAACAAACAAGGTCCAGAAATTTACATATTTAATAAATTATTCTATTAAATAAAAAAATATTTGTGTAGGACTTCGTTTTGCTCGGGTTATTAAACCTCTAATCTGTAGCAGCTTAGTTGCTCGTAAAATATAGGTTTTTAACTTCATCTCGAAGCTACTGCAACAACTAGGATTCCATGCATTTCTTCATTGTTCAACCCCATGGCAAATAGATGCAATTGGCATCATAGTCTTCAAATTTAAAATCTCTCTATTTAGCTGGGTTGGTGTTTTGTGAGAGCGTTTGTAGGTTTAACTACTATGTTTGTAAGTCAACAACTAAGGAATTTTTACTTTTTACAATTACCGAACCATGAAACAGAGTTTAGGACTTTGGAATAAGCCATGCTGATTCTCATATCTCAGCCATCACATTGAGGAATGGAAGCTAAATGCGTTACCAGAACAAGCACTTGATCATCCCGCAGAATTACCTTATTATATGAGAGAGTTGGTCCATGTGAGGAAAACTAGGGTTTTGTTTTAAAAAAGGTTGTGATCATGAAATATGGGCGATGGAGAATTATTCAAAGGAAACATGGAAGATGAGAGGATGGGTAAATGGAGACTGTCATTGGTGTCTATACAACTGATATTGCACCTGTGTCATGCTATCATAGTAAGATTGTTTCAGGGTGGAACTTTCATAATGGAACTTCTACCGATAGCATGGTTGGCAAAAACTCTAGACTGTAATCAAATCCTCTTTGTTAGTATCTTGTATTAGAACGTGTAAACCCGAAAAGAAAACATTTAATACAGTGAATCGTTCTCATTCAAATCGATTTGGGTGCGTATCAACATTCAAACAATATTGACAATCCCACACAACACACCAAATTTCTGTATCAACAATAACTAGTTATATTTCAACTCCACCGGCAGGAGGCGAAATACATCCTATTCCTCCATCTGCAGGAGGTGAAATACTTCCGACTTCACCAGCTGAAATACTTCCTATTCCTCCACTACTGCCAATGACCCCTCCCATCCCAATCCCAGGTGTTGATTTGCCCGTCTCTAAAAGGATTATTTGATATCCGATTTGCACTGCCAAGTGCGCCTTAACGAGAAAAAATCGAATGGCTTTCTCTTTGTTTCAAACCTTGCGTCCAAAAATGCGCCACTCAAACCTCTAATGCTGTCTTTGATTGCACTCTAGCGTTGCCCTCACATCTCCCCTGCAAATTTCAGCACTGGTACGTATTATACCTTAATCCCAGCAATTCTAATATCGAATTCCTTCATATAATTTCATATTTTTCCTTTAATTAATTTCTGTTTCTATTAGTTGCATCATTTACATTTATAATGTTAGTTCTGATAAGGCAGGGTTAATTTGAAGAGCAAACAAAATCAGAATGACTGAATTTTTTCATCTTATTATATATTGTCCATTTCCACTCCCACTTCCACTCCCACTATAGAAAGTTAATACCTTCACCTTAATGAAAAGAAAGAAAATAATCAAATTGCATGTTTAATTTACATTAAAGAAATAGTCATGATCACATCTAAATCGACCCCTCTTTGTAGAACGATTCTCTGCCACCTTAGCGTCTTATCCTCTTCTATCTCACCAACAGTCATGTGTGAGATCACAATGACATAAAAAATCACACGACCCTATGCCTCTGTACTATGGTGTGACTTTCTCTCTCTAGATGCCTCTTACTCCCTCTTGTTTCATGTGCAGCAACCAACTGCGTGACTGCATTCCTTGCTCTGTGTGTTTCACAACCTGCAGACCAACCTGTGGAAGTTAAATCAAGTTGGCTGATAAACCAGCAGGAAAGAGGAAGTCGGACCTGGAGGTATCTTGAAACGGTTTCCACTATTTCCCCCCTAGCTTAATCGGTAGCATAAGCTTAGAATCAAGTGGAAAAAATATTCTATGGACTTAAAATAAATTAGAAAGTGAATTTTTTTTTTGTTTTTTGAACGAAAAACTGGCTTCTAAAGCCATTCCTAATTATCTCATCGCCTTCCCCCTAATGGATTTTTTATTTTTTGCTCGAGTAAATGAAGGTTAATAAAAAGAATATTGTACTTAATCCTAAAATTCATATTGTAAATGTTTAACACATACAAACCTAATTATATTTTAATGCTAAGAAGTTGGTGGAACGACTTTTATCATTTAAATGAAACTCAAGCTCATCTTGCTTAGACAATTATATCTGTTTTGCGCAGAACCGTGTGAACTACGAAAACTGCTAAGATGAAAATAACCTGCCAGTTTCAATTGAAGCGAAATAAAATATCACCTCGAATATAAAGAAAACTGCCAAAATGAAAACGAAAGCCATACAATATAGCAATGAATCAAAACCCTGAAACTACATGTAAAATGGATTATCGGAATAAGGTGATAATTCTGCAGATACAAAAAACTTCAAAGGAAGGTCATTAAGCATTGTGATCAAATGCTAGATCTAACAAAATCTTACACCACATAATTGCAATTTTAAAGCACCATTCTTTTTTCTTTACGAAACTGATTCAACTGATCCAAGCACCGTTACCACAGCTTCGATAATGCAAGTGTCACCCACCAAGAAACCATTTTTCAGGTCCTTTAGCTTTGCCAATGAAATGAACTTTGGGAAACCCCAAGAAATTTCCAAGGGATCGAATAGGTGTTGAACTGTAAAAGAAGCACTTGTAGTCATTAGAAAAATGGCATATATTGCCAGAAATATATACTCCACATGCAATATATAGATACATATAATTGACTTTACAGCTAGTCAAGTTCACTTAGGCTTATAATATTGGGTTTGGATCTTCTGCAATTAAAATAAATTACTTAGATTGCCAATATCTCAACCTAAGTCACAAACATAAATGCAATTACCAAATTACTGTTCTCTTAATTTTTCCTTTTGTATCAACAACCAAAATCACAACTTTAATGACCACTGATCAATTGTATAAGAACGTGTAGAAATCTTATCCGCATACTTAGGTGTTTTCCACTGGTTTGATCCTTGATGGTCGGTATGTACTTCACAAACACTTTATTATCTGATGGAAGAGTTTCCTCATCCAGAGCTAGATATAATGAAACATCGGTTCCCTTGCCCCCAGCATTTCCCATAGGGTAGAGCTGAACCCTCCTGCATTATAGTAGATAAACATAATCACTAACTTCTGCAGTTAATGTACATTAGCAAAGTGAGATAAATGTCCAATGAGATTCAGAAGCAAATGTGCACCATTTGTATCCTCCAACAACAAATGACTCAGACTCATAGCATTGATCTGTTAAGTTTGAAAAATGATCAACTTTCTAAATGTGTTCATAGGAAGCAGGCTTAGATATCATCTTTAAGCACTGCCCTTTAAATGTACTTTTTACCACGAAAACCTCCACACCAAACACACAAGTATCATTAATAAGGTAACCATTTACAGGGTTATAAATGTATCCAGGTAGATGAATTTTGTGATACCCCATTTGGTCTTCATTGCATGGAAACGCCGAATTCTCCCATCTGCATCACAGAAAGTTCATGATACCCATTTGGCCTAGCTGTAGTTTCTACTGTTGGAGTAAAAAAAGGTTTTTGAAACAGTTTTGAAGCTAAGAATTTTTTTAGTGTTAAAACAGCTGCAAATGTAAATATTAGCACAGATTTTAGCTTCTTAATTAGAATCCGTTTTTCAGTTTCTAATTTTTCCCAAAACCATTTTTTTTAGATGTTTGACCTAGCTTTAGTTTTTTGTAAGCTAAAACCGTCCATGAATCTAGGCCATACTTGAGATAAAGAATTCTTGGATTCAGTTGGTCAGCATATCTGCATATCAATGTTAATGGTGTGCCAACATTTAATTTTTCATGGGCAGTAATCTAAATCAAGAGACCTTAAATAGTAGCTTGGGTTGATATTCCATTTGAATATTGAAATGAAAATCAAGTTCATGATGAGATTGAATGCCATCACAAACTTGTATTTGAATATTCTCTCTGACGTTGACCTGACATTCAATCTCGTAAACTTTGAAATTCAAAGGGAGAGAATCCAAATCCGAGTTGATATAATCCTAGTTATTTCTTTAATTAGCAATATGAAGAGGTAAAATATTTAATACTAGTAAGTTGTCGAGGATGATACTATACCTTGAAGACAAACATACTTGTCTTGCAACTGATTTAATGCCAATAAATTGAAGATCGCATTAACTTCCCATCCAGCAGGGAGAGAACTTGTCTCTACCAATTCCAAGTATATGGATATGTGATCTTCAACATATCTGCTCTTGTCACCAGTTGGGTAGATTGACAATTTGCTGGCACGGCAGGTACCAAAGTCACATTAATATCGATGATACAGTCAAACAAACAAAGAAAAATGTCTTTGCTCTGAAATTTGAAGAACTAGTAAGCAGAATAAATTCAATTCATAATCATCCTGGCATTTGAGAAGTCAGTAAACTTGATTAAAAAAGTGCTAAGAGTTTGGGACATAGAAGATGAGAATGTACTAAATTTCACTTTTTGATGCATTTTGAGCATTTAGAAAAGAAAAGCATAAATTGTCAAAAACATATATACCATTTGTAGCCCCTTGCTTCAAACACGCCCGAGCTGTATGTCTTAATCGATTCTTCAGAAAGCAGTGAGAAAGACTGGATTTTTAATAAGTAGTGACTAGGGGGTGCATCCCTTCCTGGATAATTAAATAACAAAATCAGTATTTAAAAAGAAAGGGAAAAAAACTTGCAGTGTATGGCCATTTGAGAAGAGTAAAAGACGTGCTACCTTTCAAGAGGGTACCTTCGATGGAATCTTGGGTGCTCATACTGAGAGGTTACCCTATATCTATGTGAGAGAACAAATCCAGATTTTGACAAATCCATAACTAATAAAATTATTATAAATAATAATATATAAAAATATTATAATTAATAAAATTCTCAAAAATTATCAAATAAGATTTTAACAAATCCATACGCCAGCCAAAAATTTCTCGAGAGATTGGGCCTAACATCTTTGCTGACCTTCGGCAAACATAACTCAACTGGACCAAAGTTAAAATACCCAATGTTGTTACGGCGACAAGAATAGATAAGTAGTATTTAAACCAATTAAAACGTTGTCGTTTACTTTGATAAAACTGAAAATGTTGCCACATCTACGCATGTTTTCGTTGTTGCCGTGTCTGGTCGTTAAACTCGCAGATTTCTCTTTGGACTTTGGAGTTTGAAGAGAAGAAGAAGCACAAGAAAGAAGCAAAGGAAGTAGCCTGCCTGTTATCATGGAGAACGGTGAAATTCCTGAAAACGCCAACGACAGTATGAGTTTTCCTCTTTACTTTTACTCTGATAAATCTCTTTATTCTTATTAAGTTTATGTTAATTGAAAATTTTCTTTTGGGGGGTTGTGGTGGTTGTTAATACAGATTGCCCGGGTCCTCAATCAGATTCTGCTGGGAAATCTGATTCCTGCCAAGGATGCCCCAATCAAGAAGCTTGTGCTACTGCCCCTAAAGGCCCAGACCCTGGTATTTTCCTCTCTCTCTCTCTCTCTATGTATATATGTGTGTGTGTGTCTGTGTTTCTTCTATTGCCAGTAGCAGCTTCTTATAGTACATGTTAATTTTAAGGAAGTCCTGCTTTGTTTTGTAAAGCTAAATCAATAGAATCTCATTTTTTATTCATATTATCTCAAGTAAAACAAATAAAAATAGTTTTAGCTTTGTCAAAATCATGCATCCACTGGGTTCTTTGTGGAATTCATTGGTAATGGTGTCTTTATATTACATGTTAATAATTTTGAGGAATTCATTTTAGTCAATCATCATGTGCTGTATTACATTTTGCAAAACAATTATGCTAGCAAGTGGGTTCATTGTGGTGTAGGGAAGATTTGATGAATCTGTCTTTATGTTTCAATGGTGGGTTTTGGGCTTAAAACTGTGGAGTTAGGTTTTGTGAATATGGTATTGATGGATGAAGGGTTTTGAATGTTAATATGGTTGATAATTGAAGTTTAGGGGCTGCTTAGGGTTGCCGCAAACATTAACCCGAGAATAGTAAATTAAGTTACTAAAATATTTATCCCTGGTAATAAAATAACCTATAACAGTCTACTTAAAACCCCAAGTATAATCTTCCATGGCTGCCCCATTGCTTTGAAGATTGGATTATGAATTTATGATTGTGAAGTATTGGTCAAGGTCCTAGAGTTGTTACGTTCTTCAGTTTGTTATAATTTCTGTCCTGTTTTATGTTCTGTATAGTTTTGACTCTTGTGATGTTTGTTTTCTGTTTACTTTTGGTTGTTCAGTTTAGGCTTAGTGATGGTTTTTTTTGTCTGGCAGTTGTATTCAGCTGTTTTCTTTTTTTGGTTTTTTTCACTTATCAAAAGAACGGGAGAAAAGGCCAGATCATTGAATTTTGGCTGAGTAATCTGCTATTTTTGTTATGAATCTTTTAAAATGAAAATATGAAGTTAGATAGATAAAGAATGAAAGGAAGGATGGAAGGAAGGAAGAAAGAAAGAAAGAAGGAAAAAGTGAATGATAAATAATCTTTCTAATGTAATTGTCCTTTTTGCTTGACATGCTTTTTGGTGATCTTTTACCTAGTGAAATTCTCTGATTGCTTAAATATTATGTTTGCATCTGTAAATTATATATATATATATCAAGTTTTTTCTTCTGCAAATGCGATTTATGGTGCTAACTTAAAAGCGAGAAGGAATGTCCTTGAATTTTCATCTGATTTGGCATCCTTTCTTTTGTGCAAATTCTTTCGGTTGCAAGTAAAGTCAGACTTGTCTCCCATAGATTAACTTCATCTTGCTATGCTATAAATCACATGTTTTACTTAATGTTTTATGTTTGCTTGCACAGACTTGGTTGCAATTGCGGAACGAATGGCTGCTGTTAAGCATAAGATATTGGTTTTATCAGGGAAGGGTGGAGTTGGCAAGAGTACGTTCTCTGCGCAACTCTCATTTGCACTAGCAGCCATGGATTACCAGGTGGGTCTCCTAGACATTGATATCTGTGGCCCAAGCATCCCAAAGATGCTTGGCCTAGAAGGTCAAGACATTCACCAGAGCAACCTTGGCTGGTCTCCTGTCTATGTTGAGTCCAACCTCGGGGTTATGTCAATTGGGTTCATGCTTCCGCATCCTGATGAAGCTGTCATATGGAGAGGTCCGCGCAAGAATGGGCTCATCAAGCAATTTCTGAAAGATGTCCACTGGGGAGAGCTTGATTTTCTTGTGGTTGATGCACCACCTGGGACGTCTGACGAGCACATCTCTATTGTCCAATTCCTCCAGGCCACTGGAATAGATGGTGTTATAGTTGTTACGACACCACAACAAGTCTCTCTGATTGATGTACGCAAAGAAGTCAGTTTCTGCAAAAAGGTTGGAGTTCAGGTTCTTGGTGTTGTTGAGAACATGAGTGGCTTGTGCCTGCCATTGACAGGTTTCCGGTTTATGAGGGTTACAGAATCTGGTGAACAGAGTGATGTCACGGAGAAGGTTATAGAGGATATGAGAGAGAGAGCCCCTGAACTGCTAGACTTGATTGCTTGCAGTGAAGTATTTGATAGCAGTGGTGGTGGTGCCGTGAAAATGTGCACAGAAATGGGTGTACCTTTTCTTGGAAAGGTACCGCTGGATCCACAGCTTTGCAAGGCGGCTGAAGAAGGTAGATCCTGCTTTGCTGATCAGAAATGCGGAGTGAGTGCTCCAGCTCTGAAAAGTATTGTAGAGAAATTGGTGGCGAATCATTTTGCAACAAGAACAGAAATAGATAAGTAGATCATGCATAGGTGGCCAGCTTCATCAAGTGATCTTTGTGGATCAAATTTTTTCTTTACATTTTACCATTCGTTTTTTTTGTTCTTAATAGTTTTCTGTTGTGTTTTTTCTCCTCATTTTTGGCATTTAAATCACTCGAGATGTATAAATTAATAACCATTGGTTCAAGCTTAACCGTACTATCACTTTAATAGAACTTTGGAATTGCTTAGCCATGGGTTTGTCCTTAATAGCACTTTGATGCATCTTGTGTCATATCGTTGTTGTATTATTACTGCTTGTACCCGAACTGTTGTGAAATTAGGTTATTTTTGTATCGTCCGTTCTACCAAAGATCATAGCTTTCTACTTGCTCACATGAGCGACTTCGCAGCGGTGTAAAGGATTTGCGAGTTTATAAATCAGCCCCGAAGAAGCAGGCCAAGACACCTAGAGGAGAACCGGACCCTGATCACGTTCAGGCAAGAGGTGGACTGTTGTTCAACACCTTGTAGTTGTAAATAAAATGGATACACAGGTAAGCCCTGGGAGATTTTTGTTATTTTTTCTTCTTAGTGTTGAATAATATGTCTTATAGTTGTAGGTATAGTTACATGAATGAATGTATTCTACTGCAGCATTTATTTGCCAAGGTTTTGCTGTACTTGGCATTTTGTAGTGTCAAGGATTAAAAACATGCTTATCTGCTAAGTAAATTATCCTCTCATAACATAATGATAGCAGGTAATAAGCTGAAGAGCTCATTGTATGTCAGAGCGCAAACAACTACATAAACCTTTGTTGCTTGGTTTGTCTTCTTTTTTAGGTAAAAAGCATGGGAGAAATGAATTGGTGATAGGTCTGCAACCTTCATAAGCCATTTTTACATGATGTTCACTGTAAGTCTCTAATATACTTCAATTCTCCGAATATTTGAACTGGTTCCTGCTTATGAATTTATATATGTGTTTTTCGTTGAGTACTCATCAATAGAAGTGTTCTGTTTCTGTCCAAATCTTGCAACTTTGTTTCTCTGCCAAAATATTTGTCTTGAGCTTTCTCCTTGTCATTTTTGGAAAATTAACCTTCACATGCTCCCAGTTCTTGAATTCTGGTCTGCAAATAGGTCAAAAACATAAAGTTGCCCCTTGTGGATATCCTCTGACGAGAGGAATGTTCAACAGCTACTGTATGCTACACCCATCTGGAATTATGATCTGCAGACAATTTGTTTCTAGTACAATACTTGCAGTGACCTTGATATAGCATGTTATTTTAAAAGTATGGACTTCTTTTCACTTTCTGGTTGTATATAAAAATATAAAATCAATTATCTTAGTTTGTGTAGCTTATCAAAAAAAAATTCTTAGTTTGTGTCAATTTATTGAAAACCTCCCATTAGGCTTTGTATGTATATTTCATGTAGCCATCCACATGTAACAGAAATTAGGCATTCTTGCTGTATACACAGCTTATATAAGTTGGGGTTTAATGAGTTGAGTGTAAAGCTAAGGAAACAGCAGAGGGAAGACAGCAAGTTTTGCATTCCCCCAATGGATAGATAGCTTTGTAAACCTACATTAATAATAAAAAATATTTTTCTTGAGAATTGCCTTCTTCTTTTGGAAGAATATTTTTCCAAACAGGCTGGAATATGTAAAAAAATAAATAAAGAATAGGAAAGAAGCTTAGGAAAAGAACACCATGGGGGAGAGGTAAACCTATACCATGAGGAAAGATGTCACTTTTACCCTACTTTTTCATCTTAGCCATTTGTAAAAAGTTTTGTTTTATCAACTCTCTCTTCCTCACTCTTTCTCAAATTCCCTCAACATTTTAAACTTAATTAATATCTAATATCACAAATTAAATAAGGATAATAATCATTGCCTTTCAGAAATCATATATTAAGCAATGTATATATGCAATATGAGCATGCCATTGGAGACAAATTTAGTCATTGAATATCAAATATAACAACTAATAAAAGGATATAAGTTACCAAAAGATTTTTTCTGATGTAATATATAAAAAAGGTATTTTTTTTTTAATTATGACAGGTGAATAACCTGACAAGAAATATCAATTTAAAATATGACCAGCATTGACAAGGGCGTCACCCTTCCTCTTTTATATATATCATTCAAAAATTGAAATTTGAATAGAAATCTTTACAAAAGACTTGTTTTATAAAATGAATTGCGATTTTTTTTTTTTTAGTTCAGTGGAGTCCAATGGACTATACAAGAGGAGGTTGGCAGATTTTTTTTAATCATTTCCCTTAAAATTCATTGTGTGAACGATATTCGATTTAAAATCTTTTATGTAATGAAAATTGATTTTACTAACTAAAACAACTTAATCTCCTTAATTGATTGTGATATAAAATTGGAAAGGAAATTGTTTGCAATTTAGCATATAAGTTACTAAGGAAGAGTAAACTTCATAAAAACAAATTTCAATAAATGTTATTTTGTGTGTTTATTAAAACCCATCCTCTTTAATTCTCATTAATTTTCTCTGTTACATAGAATTGTAACATAGAAAGAGAAGATCCATTATTAACTTTCAAATCCCCATTTTTATTTTATTTTGTGTCTACAAATCTTGTACACCCACCTTGTAATTTGTAAACTATGAAGTGTCAATTATCCCAAAAGATCGGATTGAAAAATTTACATCACTAACTAAAAAATTAAACAAAAATTTGGAATCCAACTCATACATAATTTATAATTATTGCTCAAAATAAAAAATAAATTATTAATATTATTTGACACTTTTAGTCGTAATCAGAGAAAAAAGAGTTTAATTATTATGAAATATGAAACTCATTGGTTCAATAATTTTTAAAAGGATTTGTTACTTTTTTATTCAAATATAATAAATTTAATAAAATTTACAGATTTTATTTACTATTAAATTTACGGTATCCTCGTGGATGCCACAAAGCTATCTACTTATAATAGAAAATGCTTAATCATACAATTTTTTAATTAAAAAAATTCGCTTAATCTAACACCAAAAAAACAGTACTAAATTAAAATTAAAGTAAACATGAATAATGGATCAAGGGGAAGGGCACCACCACCTATAACTATAAATTCCCCAATCTACCCTAGTGCCCTAGTCCCAATTGGCCTGGAGGGATCTGGTTTTTCGTTTTCTTCGTACTACAGTCGTTCCTTCCTCTATCTCAATTTTAGCGCACACTGTTTCTCTGTTTTCCTTTCTTATTTTTAGTCATTTTTTGAATTATAATTTCCTGCGTTGCATGGGTAGGTCAAAGTTTATATTCTTGTTTTCTGGTTAGATTCTCTAAACGTATAGATATACGAGTATATAATTATTCTGTTTCTCATTCCAAATCTGCATCGATTTTGTTCTTCTTCACTGCTATATCCAATCAACTTATTAGCGTATAATCTCACCCTTAAAACGTACAGTCCCCCTTTGATTTGCTCCTCCTTTTCTCACAAGGGTTTTCTTTCTATCCTAACCTTTTTTTTTAATTTGAGCTCTAAAAAATCTCAAATCTTTTCATTCTGGTGCTCATTCTTTTCACCTGAATTAGGGTTTTCTTGATTGTTTATAATCATGACGCCTTGGTGCCTTAGTTTGGGCCTACTCGTATAGGGGTTCTCCTCCTTTTTTTTGGGGTGTTCTTTGGTTCCCAGAGAATCAAATCATGGCTTTGAATTTGGATAAACTTGGGAATCCTTTAAGTTTTGGGAGTTTCAATTTGGATATGGAGAATACCCGTTATCAACAAAAAGGCAAGAGTGAATTTGAAGGGTGTGGTGAAGTTGTTGCAGATGAGATTCTTGATAGATTGCCTGCAGATCCATTTGGCATGAAGATGAAGTCTACGTTCAAGGCAGCGGTTACGGATTGGTTTCAAGATTTTGAGAAGGATTTTGGATCAAATTTCAGTGGATTTGGGGTGCAAGAATCTGGTAAAAATATTGGTGATCATAAGTTCGTTACGGGTCTAAATTGGTTTTGTAATGGTACCATGAGGTTTCAAGAAGAAAAGGGTAGCTTGAAAATCGATGAAATACCGATCAAATTTGGTACTTTTAATGGATTGAGTAATAATGGTTTTGTTCTCAATAGAAACTTGGGCAATTTGGTTTGTTGTGATAAAGCAAAGGGATTGCAGGATTGTGGAAGAGTGACTTTTGGTGGTGGTGGTGATCAAGAAGGAGGTGGTGCACCACATGATGCCTTGTTTTTTGCTCTTGGTTATCTGGGTATGAGAGACCTCCTTGTGGTTGAAAGGGTTTGCAAGTCTCTGCGTGATGTGGTTAGAGGTGATCCTCTTCTATGGAGGAGCATTCATATTGATCGGCCATTAAGTGAGAGGATCACTGATGATGCCCTTGTGAAGTTAACTAGCAGGGCTCAAGGCACTCTTCAATGTTTGAGTCTAAAGGACTGCAGACGGATCAGTGATGATGGTTTGAAGCGTGTGCTTGAATGCAATCCAAGGCTCACAAAGGTTTGCAACATTATCAGTGAATTTTTTATTAGTATTCTTGAATCAAACTCTTATTTGTGGTTTATATATTACTGTTTTGTTTTTGGCACATTATGCGAACTTGTATCCATATCTGGCTACCATTAACAGTTTTTTTTTTCTCTTTTACGAAATTGATAGATGATTTAAAGTTGTTTTCTTCATATACTTCAATTTTATACAATAATGGAAGCTATATGCATTTCAAGATTTCAATTGGTGATTCCATTTCATTAATTTTTTGTAGTTTGGGTGATTGTCTTTATATAGCTATATTAAATCCTGTCGTCAAATAAAACATAAACAATGCCATTAAAATGTATTAATTTTCTTTGGGGTTTTTATACACCCTCCCATTTTATCAATTCTAATATTTGACCCTAGTGGCACTTCATGTTGGTTCAATTTTTGTTCATTGGTACTTGGTAGCATTGAACTTTATTTGAATTCATTATAGCAAGCCTTTATATGGTTTTTGATCTTTGAAATGTGATTGATTTAAATTTTTCTACTTTATTCTTGCAGCTAAGTGTACCAGGATGTGTAAGACTCAGTGTTGAGGGTATCTTGCTTAATTTAAGGGCCTTCAGGTCTACTGGCACCCCCGGAATGAAGTACTTAAGAATTGGTGGCCATTTTGGTATAACAAATGAGCAGTTGGAAGAGTTGAAGTTCTTACTTGGTGCAGATAACCAGATAAAGCTGAAATCTCAAAAACCACATTTTTATCGTGGGAGAAAATTGTATCTCCCTTGTGATGATGACCGTGTGATCGATATTGAGATGTGTCCTAAATGTGAGAAACTGAGACTAGTTTATGATTGCCCAGCAAAGAGTTGCCAAGGGAAACATCATGCTTCTCAGTTGTGCAGGGCCTGCACGCTTTGCATAGCACGTTGTTTTTACTGTGGGCGCTGCCTCAAGGACTGTGATTATGAGGAGATGTTCTGTCTAGATTTACTTTGTTTGGATTGTAGGAACAAAGAGAACCCAGAAGCAAAGGTTGATTCTTCTTCCAGTTGCGCCATTCTTCATCAAGAGATGAGGTACCAGCTTTGTTTTTATGGCTAGTTGAGAAGACATTTTATACAGAAACAAAAAAAAAAGACATTGTATACAATTTTGGCTGTGGATTTTCGGCTAGACTGCACATGATTTGTCTGTCCAGATAATACGGTGTACAATTGTAAATAGGAGGTAGCTACAGCCACCAAAAAATGCCAAACAGTGAAATTCAGCATTACCACAGATACTATTCCACTTGCATAAAAAAAAAAAAAAAAAAAGTGAGTTGCAAGATGTAGCTCTTGCATCTGTCTGATCTGACGGTGCCTGCTTGGGTTTGCATTTGATGGATTTTCGCTTGGATAGGCCCCTAGACTACATGTATTTTGGAGGGGAAGAAAAAGGGTGGCAAACAGAGTAGGATTCTGTGAAGAAATAAATGAGTGAAGGAAAAGAAAAAAGAAGAAGATGGTAATTTTTTTCAAATACAGCATCAATTGACGTGTGTTTTCTTAATAGAACATTGTTCGAAGTTGGGAGTAGTTTCATGTTATGCTGCCTTTTGGTCCTGGAGACTGCATTTAATAGAATCCTGAGGAAAATCAAATCATTATTTGAATGCTTGCCAGTGGAAATGAAGTAGCCTGCATTCTTGCTATGCTTGCCAGTGGAAATGACTTCCATGAGTTTGAAGGCCAATGTCGAGGAAATGACAGTTTCTTCTATAAAATTGGTGAGTCATTAAATTGCTGCAGATATATAGCTGCCGAATTGTGTCAAGCAGAAGGCAGCAGCAGAGGTGGAAAAATAAATTTGGGGTGATGCTTCTGTCAATTATGCGATACCAGGAAAATGTATGTTGCTGCTTATATAGTCATGTGATGCTGCAGGATAGATCTCTTATTTTTCATAAGATCTTCCTGTTTCACTGCTTGGAATCTTCCCCCCCCCCCCCTCCTCTTGCTTTTTTTTTCTTTGGTTGCATGGTATATATATCAAGGCAACCTTTCAAAGAACCATTAAACAATCTATTTTTGCTACATTCTATATTTACCTATGAAAATGATATCATTGTTGGATATTGTAACTTTTCCTCTCATTTTTCTCTAAAGTAGTTTGATAAATGATGATGAGTTTGCATTAATGGAGCTTTTTGTTTGATTCGGTTATGTGTGCCTGATCTTTCATGTTGTATGACGTGAGCTCAAGGACAGAAAGAATATGTTGTGTCAACGCCTTTTTTCTCTTTTTTATTGAAGTGATAGCAATCTGGATCGAAATTTAAACATTACTTACACGTGGAGATGTGCAACTATTGAGGTAAGCTCAACGTCACAATGTCTTGTATCAGTTGATTTGTCTTGTCATCTCAAATTTGATGGTGTTCGTGTCATCTAGAAGACTAGAACTATCCAGAAGGTAATATTCTTTTTGGTAGTAGAAGAAAGCCGTATGTAATGGGAGAGGGGGCTTCTAACCCTGCCACTGCTTCAAAAGAGGGTACAATGTAATACCATTTAAGCAAATGGGATAATTCATTTGTCTCTTAAAGGTTAGGCAAATACTACATTTACATCCTCGCATTTTAAGAAATACCATTTGATTTTCGATTTCTTCTTTAATGATTCAAGCAATAAACGAACAATTACTCCAACCATGTAACTCGAAATCCTATAGAAACAATCTAGACATATACTTATTAATCAAGTTCATGTTTTAATCTAAGATTATATATGGTTTTAAGGGTTTGGATAGATTAGTCCAAAAGCGATTGTTCATCAATTAAAAACTCAACTAATTCAACCCGACAATAACTTTCATTAATGATGTAATTTTAGTGATTAGGGTTAGATTAGAGTTTGAAAGGATTGGTGGCTAGGGTTCCTCAAGAGAGGAAAGAGAGATGCACCTTGAAATATTTGACCAAATGGGTTTCACATTGTTTGTATCCTATAATTATTGATGGAAAATTGGATATTTTACACACTCCGTTAAAAATTAACAGATTTTGTGTGGTCAATATCGGTCAAATGAGATATTTATCATTTTTTAAATTAAAAGGATATAAATGTAGTTTTTGTCAAATATCAAGGAGATAAATGTATTTACACCTAAGTAAATCTATCAAATAAAATATACTTTGTTATTTCAGAGCAAATTATTTTAGAGTTAATATCTTCTTTATTCTGAATTTTTTTATTATTTAAAAATAGGATTTTGATCCTCTCTAAATGGATCCAGCTAATAGTAAGATCGAATATCTTTTACCAAAATATCTTTTTATCACATCAAGAAAGTACGGGTTTATAAGAAAATCACAGTTTTTGAATTTTTTTTGAAAAAAAAAATGCGAAATAGTGACCAAAGGCATCTTCCATGCGCGACTCGTTAGCACAGGAAGCAAGTGTGATGCCTATAGGACATATCTTGTGGCGACATTTTCATAATTTTCTCTTTTTCAAAATTTGACTCGGTTTTATAGGTGGTTTTCGACAATACTATTTAAAAAGATGATCATCTAAAGCTGAGTCCCATCGATTCATATGGGTAACGTGTGAGGATGATCGGCGCGATTGAGAACAGTGAACTTCGTGCTAGATTGTAAATTTTGTTGAGTTCTTTTTAATAGTATCATAGTTATATTTTTTTATCATTGATTAATTTGATATCACAAAAAATAATTATTTTATAAATTAAAATTTTATTAAATTACTTAAATATTTTCCTAATTGTTTAATATAAATATGAATTTACTTTCAACTGAACTAAATAGAAAGGATTACCACTCCAATAGAGATATAGGATACGAATTCTATATAAAAAAACAAAGAGTTTATTCTCTTATTCTCTTAAGAGTAAATGTCTATTTTCATCCAGAAGGTTTTGGCCTAATCACAATTGGGTCCCTATGGTTTTAATTTAAACAATCGGGTCCTTAACGTGTCAAAAACGTAATAATTGGGTCCTAAAAACCAAACACCGTGAAGCGACCTAACGGGGCACATATGAGATACCAAAATTACCCTTTAACATTTCATCTACCCTAACTCCAGAAACTACAACCAAAGAAACCCATTTTTAGCATTTTCTGTTCGTCATTCCTACTTCTTTCTTCTTCCCCCCTTCTCCTGCTTCATTCATCTTCTCTTCCTCCTTATCTGGTTTCTTCCTCTTCCTCCTTCAGATTCCTCTTTCTCCTTCGTTTTTGGTTTTACGTTTTTCGTGATTCCTGTTCATCGCGTTTTTCGTCTGTCACGTTCTTCTATCACCTTTATCTGCCACCTAAGTTTCCCACCTTCATTGTTCTGTTTAATTTTTAGATTTCTTCATTTTTCTTCTTCAATCTTCTATGGGTTCTAGAATGTGAATGGGAAGCAGTAATTTTTGTAGGTGTGGGCATCCTCCACCGTTACGTTGTGGACTGATAACAACCCTGGTCGTTGATTTTTTGGATGTCGTAAGCAGAATCTTGTTAGCACTTCGAATGGTTTGATCTACCAATATGCCAACGATCGAAGCAAGTAATCCGTGGGCTTCTGCGAAGGATTTCCAATTTGGAGAAGAACCGTTCCATTGGTAGCAGAAATGGTGATGAATCGTCTGTTACATCAGGTGTTCGATTGGTTTGATCCAACCATGAGGTAGATGTTGTTTGCAACCATGGAACAAGAATGGTGTATGATCCAACTAACCGAACTACTATGAAGAGTATAGGTTTCTGTTATTGTTTTTGGGTATGGGTTTATATGTTTGGGGTGTTCATTTTTTTTATTGTTGCTTCATATGATTGTTCTGGGAAGAAGATGCTAAGTGAGTTTTGATGTTTAGTTGTTGATTTGGTTTAGTGTGTTGTATCTTGGAAGACATTTTAGCTAATGAAATGAAAGCATTTTGCAAACACTGTCTACTATCATATTTTGATACTTGTGTTGTGTGTGCTCTCTTTATGCCCTGTTTTGATAATCCATTACACAATCCGAACTGGTGCAAATGAAACAATACCATAATAGACAATGTGACAATTTCTTAATAGCTAAAATTTCAACTGATCATACATAAGTGCAATCTTCGTTGCTAAAATTTCACACGATCAAAAGTGCAATACACGAGTCTATCCAAAAAAAACAATGAGACACTAAGTCTGTTACATCAATTGGGTCCAAAGCAGACTAATCAACTAATCCATCAATAAACATGATGACCAATCATAGTCAACATAATCCATCCAAAAACTAAGACGGTTGCATCAAAGTCACATGAACTACCAAAGTTTGTTACAGCAAACTCACATAAACCACAATCAATTCTTTGTTACATCAAACTCACATAAACCACATAAACCGTAATTAATTCACATCAAAGTCAGATCGAAGTCATGTTCTCATAGTTGGTTGGGGTGGGGTTTCTTGTGCAATTGGCTAAACTGAAGGGATTCCTTGTGTTACTAGCTGGATTGGAGAGGTCGCTTGTGTAGCTGGCTGGACTAGAGGGGCTACTTGTGTAGCTAGCTGGACTGGAGGGGTTGCTTGTGTAGCTAGCTGGACTGGTGGGTTTCCTTGTGTAGATGGTCGGACTGGTGGGGTGCTTGTGTGCCTTGCTCTTGTTTGAAGCTGGGAAGAGTATGGTCTTCGTGCTCGTTTGTTGCTCCTTGGTTGATATGAACCATTTGCCTACAAATTGAAAAATACATGTGACAGTAGATTCCAACTCAAATATAATCCATATATATATAACCCAATTACTTAGATTTAATAACACAAAAATATTCTCAAAAGGCTTAAAAGAATATACGTTACAATCTTTTGAGATCCTGGTTGGACTGGTGTAGGGCCTTCCCTCTGTGTTGCACTATTATCAACTCTACTTGTCCTAAGTTCAGATGATCCACCTCTCTAGATAGAACATAAATAATAAGTCAGAGAGCTGTTCTTCAAAGTATTAGTATTATGTAACCATTTTCACTTGTCGTCTCTTCTTCCTCACTCAAAGCTTTTTTCTAGGCTGCACTGGCTATTGCTACTTCTTTCTTTTGCTGGAAGCCTGTAAAGCAAAGTAGATAAAAATGTAATGAGACCCGAGAAAAATATTCAGAATATGTAAACAATGCATGTGACAACAGTTAAAACACTTATACTTGGCATTTGAGTTGTAGAGATTCTTTTTGAGGTTGTACCAATCTTGAGTCTCTTACAACTCCTCTTGTCATGACCCATCCTCTGACAAACACTACATGTTACAGTACCACCTTTTTGTCCTTCCTCAAGGTCTCTAATCCTCTTTTTCTTTGGCCTACCTGTTGGTTTCCTAAATGGAGGTGGGTTTAGTGGTTCATCAGATGTTTTGAGCCATATTGATGGGCCATTAAATGACTCAATGCTAAGGTCATAAGACATAAGGTAGTACCCAAAATGGTAAAACAGATTAATATAACCCTAAGTTTGTTCTCTATTGGCATACATTGCACTTATGCCATGCTTGTATGGGATCCCAGTAACATGTCATTTGAAGCATGCATAAGTGTGTTTTGCTAAGTCGATAGTATAGGTGTGACTTCCACTCTCAACCTCATACCTCTTACCACCAGACAGTGAGGGTACACAATCCCTTGAGACCAACTTCAATTTCTCCAGTTTAGCTTGTATCTTTGGACATAGTGGCCTTTCATGCCTCCCCATCCAAGCTTAATTTTTAATTAACCTACCCATAAGTTTCTTCCTTATAGTCTCCAACATTTTAATTATAGGCTGGTCACCAGCTGAAAGGACGAAATTATTAAAAGTTTCACACAAATTGTTGAGAAGCACATCAGACTTGGTATGTGGCAAGAATGCATACTTAGACCAAAACCTAGGGTCGTGCTCCATCACCCATTTGTAAGCATTGTCATCCAATTCCTTCATTTTCCCCATATGAATCTCAAACCGATTTTTAGTTGTTGATTTTGTAGTTGCCCACAAAAGGTGTTTCAGCTCCTGCTCTTTGAAAGTTTTTTTCATGTTGCCATTCATATGCCTTAGGCAGAATCTGTTAGCAGCTGTTGAGATCACATCTTCAAATGTTGGCAGTAAGCCCTACAAGACATTAGGAAGACATTTAATATAAACTTACGCAATATTTACTATAATTATTTATATATTTTATTTCATGACAGTTGTACCTTCTGCTGATCACTAATGAAGGTCCACATTCTCACCGACAGTGCCAATGTATCCAATGAGCTTAACCAGGAACCATGACCATGTTTTTTTAGTTTCAGCCTCCACAACTGCTTTCATTTCCATTAGCACCAACTGCAACAAGAAACTAACCATGTGCCAGGGGCTTCAGATGGTATCCGTCAATGCCTATTAATGGTCAATGTAGAGTCTTTTAGACACTAGTGGCGAATAATTTCTGTCACAAAGCATGTCAACTTTGGTACCAAGATTTGCTCTTTTTATCTTTGCACAATAATCCCACAACCTTCTGTACTAATCCTTGTAACTCCTATATATTTCTTCAAGTGTCGTGTTCTTAGCCCTCCAAATCTTCATGCTAGAAATATCAACACCGAAGTCTTGCATTGTATCTCTCACAACAGACATAGAATTATGAGTTGGATCATTTCTAAACCTCTTCATGTAGTTTTTTGCCAAAATTTTGGGGTTACAATGTTTATTATATCGTGTTCTTGGACATGAGTGGGTTGTACCTAGAGTCCTAATATGATATGCGAAGGACTCTCTCAACCTTCGAGCATATAACACCTAGTTACAAGTCTTGTGACGACACTTCACCCTCACCCTTACTTTATCATTTTTTACAAACTGGATTGCACACCCTTTCATAATTAAATACTTGATGATTGCTTCTCTCAGAATTGCCTTCGAACCAATTAGCATGCACATATTTAATTTAAGGTCCCCTATATATGTTTTAGGGTTGAATTCTGACCACCCTGACCCATCATCAGAATTTCGAGGGCTGTGCAAGTCATCTAACCCAGCATAGTCAGAACCGTCATCATTTACTCCCTCATCAGGCCCAACTCCAAAAAACGTTTCATCTTCAGAACTGCCAACATTGTCCCCCCTCATCTCTGAACCAGTAAGCCCTTTATCAACGTTATCCTCCTAAACCATGTCATCCTCACCAAGCCCATCATCATTACTAACCTTGAAGTCATAGCCCCCCCCCCCCCCCAGTCTCTGAACCAGTAAGCCTTTCATCAACATTATCCTCCCAAACCATGTCATCCTCACCAAGCCAATCATCATCACTAACCTTGAAGTCATAGTCACTCCCACCATATTCACACTAGAAGAACCTTACTCATTACCCTCCTCATTACCCTTTTCATCATGTAAAGACTCCCCACCCTCATAAAACTCCTCACCCTGAACACTATAATCATTTTCAAACTCACCACCACCACCACTTAACTCATCAACAAATGTCGGCATGTCATCATTGCCTCCCTGTCTATCACTTCCCAACTCAGTTGGAACATTATGGTATTCTAAGGCCAACACTGGCTCAAGCACATCACAAGAAAGGTATTCTTGTTCAACAGAACTGGCACCTTCATGTTGCCATGTATGTTGCATAGAGACATCCATTATCACCTCAGGCTTAATCAAATCAATGAAATCTCTTACATCTTGATCAGTTGCAAGTCTCTTAAAGACATTTTGTACACTACCAAGTTCAGTGTAATACAAGTACTGAAAATCAGTGACTCCAACAATTCTTAACATGTCTGTGACCTCATAGATAGACATCTTATCACTGACACAACCATTGTAAATCATTGTCTTACCCACAAAATATTTCTTACACGGTTTAAATATGAAATAACCATTATAATGAAATCTTATGGAAAAATACACATAATCCATTGACCTATATGAAAAAAAAAATCAATATTTGTAAGGGACATAATGAGAACACAGAACCATCAATGGCAAATAAGACATTGTTAAGGTTATAACAGATGCAATTTTCACACAAGCAAGAAATGTTGGAGAAACTATCATTTAATAGATTTTAGAAACAAATACAGTAAAGATTAAAACATCCTCTCACTGAGGTTATGGAGCCTTAAACAGCTTTCATATACATTCTCGTACTTACATTCTTGCTCTAGGAGTAGAATTAAGTTAGAATTGAACCAAACACTTAATTTCAATTCAGCAATCCATTACTATAGTCACTTAAGCATTTGAATTTCAAAATCCTTTCATCATTTATGATCTGTCATATGTCCATACAACCTCAAACGTCCCTTAACAATTAACTAGAAGTTCTCTCTCACTGAAAAAAAGTCCATAAATGATTTCAATCAAGGGAAACAAAACCTTATAACTTAATTACAAATATGGAGAGAGTCGAATAGAGCGAAAAAACAAAGACATATATAAAACATTCATATTAAACTGAATCATGCTACATTTTCTTGGGAAAATATGCATAAATATACACTAAATTATTCAAATGGAAAAACAAAGAGAAGAAACGGTACCTTTTCGGTGACGCATTGATGAAGATAGTCGATTTTAGACTGAGTGTTGCTTTCAAGCAGATCAGAAATCGTCTTCCTCTTTACTGCTCTCTAAAATTGACATGTGAACAGTATATATTAGGAAATATCCTTAATTTTCAAGCAAGTGAAAGTTGTTTCCTACCATTTCTCACCAACCAGACAGAACAAAACTAAAAATATATATGAGAGGGGGAGAGTGAAACACAAGTACTTTGAGTCGCAAACGTCACAAGAGAGACGAATTCGAGTGAAGGTCCGTCCCGAGAGAGAGAAGATAATTTTGGGGAGATATAAACCCGTCGCGTCGCGTCGCATCATGAGGAGGATGAGAGGTAACGGCGAGAACTCGTCGCATCGCGAGAAGGATGAGAGGTAACGGCTAGAAACCATCGCGTTGCGAGGAGGATGAGAGGTAACAGCGAGAGACAAAACTGATTTTGGGGATTTTTTTTGCCCTAAAATTAATTAGGGATTGGGGGAGGGTAGTGTAGGTATTTCATTTAGTTTTTGAAGCCTGTGCGAGCCTCTTTGCATGTGCGACGTTAGTTTTTGTAACAGTGTCTGGCTTCTGGGACCCAATTGTTACGTTTTTGACACGTTAGGGACCCGATTGTTTAAATTGAAACCATTGGGATCCAATTATGATTAGGGACAAAATAGAAATTTACTCTTCTCTTAGTAAAAAGGTCATACTTTGTCATCTTGGTGAGTGGGAAATGTACTTTAAAGTTTAAAGAGCCACATATCAAATTATATGCTCACCGGAAAGGCACTCGATCCGTAACTAACCTCTTTGAACTGAAATCAACGAACAGTTAGTGGTCATCTTTAAATCCCATCCACTCATCCCTTTTGTGGGTCCCAAAGAATTCTTGTCTTGATTAGCTCTTCACCCCTACCGGTCAGTAATCCCAATCTGCCTGTAATTCCCTAGCTATTTAAAACTAGCAATGAGTTTTTTAGCTTTTCAGATTCGTAATCCATCCGTGGGTGTGAGGATGAAAAGCAAATTTTTTTTTTAAAAACGGATATTTTTAACCCGTATCCGTTGACATGGACTCGTAAAATCTGACTCATATCCATTTTGAGTCATCATTTTCTCACTTAGATAGATGAATTTTTGTCAATACTCGTTTTTTATCCGTTACTTGCCCTTTAAAACATGGGTATGGGCAAAAATAATACCCGTTAAAAAACATATATTTTTTATCCGCATCCGTTAATCCGCTACTCATAATACCCGACCCATATCCAATCCGACCCGTCCATTTCTCACCTCTAACTTAAAATGCCATGATCAAATATTGACCCTGATGAAAGTTGATCGACATTTTTAACCATTCTAATCGCATCATACGTGAATGCCATTTCCTTTTCATTTTCTTTTTTCATTTTATCATTACAATCTCAATTGATAAAATTTTGCGGCATCATTATCTTTATTAAATAAAAAAAAATGGGGTATCTGAACTTAGCTCCAGGTATTTACGATCTATACAGGCTAGAGGAGAATATGGAAAATCAATTTCAAGCTCAAAAATTTTTAAGCTTTACTAAATAAATTTTGATAATTTAAATTTAAATGAAAACATCTCATTTTAAAATATATATAATATATGTTTAGTCAATCTTATGAGTTGACGAATCAAATAATTGTCCATTTAAACTCGACTCATTATATGTTAAATAAGTTTAGAAACGAATTCAAGTTTGGCTTGAAAACTTATCAAACCGAGGACTTTCTCATCTAAGCTTTAAACGACACATGATCACCCCCTATCGATATATGTGATTTAAATTAGTAAAATTGAAGCAAATTAGTTTCATACATAAACATAACAATGATTCTTTTAATTTTTTTTTAATTTTCCTCATTTTTAAACAAAGTCATGAAAAACAAGAAACTTGGGGCATGTTTGGGTAACAGTTTTCTGATGTTTTCTGAAGAAAATATGTTTGGATAACTGTAACTCGAAAATTGTTTCCAAAACAGAAAACAATGAAATGTTGTTTGGATAATCTTATTTTGAAAACTATTTTGATGCATGTTTTAATTATTTTTAGTTTTGAGTTTAAATTTAAAATCTATATTAATTTTATTCCTCAAATTTACTAAATATTTAAAAATAATTAATATTATTTTATTTTTCAAAATTTTAATATTTTTTATATACCATGGAGAAAGAATGAAACAGAGAAGTAAACACTGATTTTAGGGTTATTTTTTGAAAATTATGTCAGAAAACACCAATTTGGAGTTTTCAAAAAACTGATTTTTTAAAAACTGTTTTAGAAAATTATTTTTAAAAACTGTTTGTCAAACAAAGAAAAGAGTTTTTGAAAACTGTTTTCAGTTTTCGAAAACTGAAAATTGGAAACAGTTGATGATTCATTTCTCAATAGGAATATAATAAATGAAAGAAAAATTTACAAGAAAAGATAATTCTATAAAAAAAAAAATTGAGAGAATAAAATATTACTAATCCTATTTTTGAAAGTGAAAAATGGCAACAAGAATGCCTGTATACCTAATACGCGGCAGTAAAGTAAGGTGGTAAAACGTAAAAGAATTCCAAATCCGAAAGGACACCCTTTTTCTCTCCATTTCCCAAACAGAAGACAGTAACATAGATTTATTACTATTATTTTCACCTGCAAAAAGTAAGGAGAATAATTAGAACAACAGCAGCAACAGAGACCAGAGAAACAGCCCTGCCAAAGGAAGAAACACAGTTTCTCTTTAAGGTAAACGATTTCTTTCGAAACTCGAAACCCTAGCTTTCAATACCCCTTTTGGTAATTTGGTTTCAGGAGAATATGTGGACTAAGGTAATTTAGAGAAATTAGAGATTTGAAAACACATGCACCAACTCTAATTGCGTTCCGTTTGGTTGCTGACAAAATGTTGGGAAAGCAAATGTAAAGTTGGGAATATTACGGCAGGTTGTGGTGGTCGAGTTGGCTATTGAAATGAAAGGTTCTGATTTTATCCGTCTTCTTTCTTTTCTTTTTTCCCCCTTTTCCCCTGCGGTTTCTTAGCAACCAAACGGATCGTTAGGTGATTTTTCTGTTTTTTTTAGAAAACATATATTTCATGCTGTGTTGATTTAAGTTCTTGTTCGAATTTCGTGTTGTTGCGTTGAAAATCGGAAATGGAAGTCCGATATTTTTGCATTTTTTATCGGTCATTGATGGTAAAGAGTTTGGTCTTCTGTTTGATTGAATTGATTTTGAAGATTTGTGTTAGTTAGTTCAGGTCAATTTTGGGGCTTTTCTTAGTTGATTGAGCTAATAATCAGTTAATTGAGCTAATATCTGGGTTTATGTAAGTTAACTGACCTGATTTGTGCATATATGTGAATGGAACTTAAGAAATGACTTAATTTTGACTGTAAGATAAGGCCTATTTGAAATGATCGATGTATGATGTTAAAATGTACTCTTTTAAATAACTTACAGAATTCCTTCCGATCGTGTTGAACTTTATCTATTGGGTAATATATGGAGTTACTCCCCAATATTGTTAGTTAAGGTCAAGGGCCTGGAAGTTTATAGCATCCTCAAGCTTTGCAGGAAACATGAATAACTTGCCCTTTACAATCAAACCCCATGGATATTGGTAGTGATGGCGAAAAATTGATTGTGTTTAAGCAGTGAATTAGATATTGTACAGTTACTGATGGTTTGAACAAGAATCGTGCTCATATGAGGATGATGGTATGCTTAGTTAGGTTAGAGTCTTGGAGTTTATGCCTTATGGATGTGGTCGGTACTGGGAGCATGGATGCAGTGGGATGAGGAGGTATAGTGGTTCGGTCAGTGTGTCATGTTGTTGGTGGTCACTACAACAGGTTTGGGACTGTCTTCCTTGACAAAATGTTAATGGCATAAGTTGGAAAAATTTATGTCATTGGTTGTTTTAGTGACAGTGGCCTCAACACAGCAATATACATGGTGCATGTGTATTTGTTGGCTACTGTTTTGGTTGGTGCTGGGAGCATGGCAGCAGTGGGCTGGGGAGGTATAGTGGTTCGGTCGGTGTGTCATGCTGTTGGTGGTCACTACAACAGGTTTGGGACTGTTTTCTTTGACAAAATGTTAATGGCATAAGTTGGAAAAATTTATGTCATTAGTTGTTTTAGTGACAGTGGCCTCAACACAGCAATATACATGGTGCATGTGTATTTGTTGACTACTGTTCGAGTTTTAAACAATAATACTATTATCTTTTAGAGTTAGGTACTTAAAATTAGTTGTATCTATTAAATTACAAATCTTTTGGAGAGAGAACCCAAAAAAATAATCTTGAGTCAGTTTCTCTTTACATATCCTTGACTATTTTTGAAATACTTGCTCAGACTTGTACTTCTTTCATACAAACATGTAGTTGATGATAACTTGTTGTAATTGGAGGTTTTTTTTAAAAGGCTTATGATTGCAGTGCATGTAAACAGAAATCGTGGGACCTTCACTATGTTTTAGTGAGTATATTTGCTTGGGTTGCCTCTCGAGTTATTGTTCCTCATTGGAGAATACACACTAATCTTACGATTTATGAATTCTAGTGTGTGTTCTTATCTTGCCATAGCAAGCTCCCCATAGTTTGCGCCCAAAAAAATGACATTTGGTGCCACCTGGATAATATTTGATTATCAAGTTATTGAAATGAAATACTTTATATTACATTGAACTGGATTCCGTTGATTGTTCTGCCAGGTTCAAGCTCTCAGATTCTCTGTAGGACAGCCTCATGACTTCCTCTGTCCATGATCTTTCTGGTATTTAACATCAAAAGCTTGATCAAGTTCATGTTATTATGGTACTTCTATATTCACAGTGTTTTGACGTAGGTCTTTGTTTCAAATCTTAAATTGTAATATTATTATTATTACTACATTAAAGATTGAATCACTTGTGTTTCAGTGTTGTCTTATGTTTCTATTTCTTTACCATGACGTCATGTTCTATTCCTTGGAAAACGTTTTTGTATGAGTATAATTGTACCGTTAATGAATTGTGAAATATCTTATCTGTCTATTGATGGGGTGAAATTAGCTTGAAATGACCCACTGTTCCTATATCTGAACCATATGAGATGATGTCCCGATTCTTATTATTAGAGGGTGGCTAAAACTGTGAGATCTGTTTCAAATCCAACCTGCTGACTTCCTCATTTGAACCCTTGTTGATATTTTCCATTTACAAAATTCTAATAGTTTACAGTTAGCACTTTTCCTTGTGGGTTGGAGTGGACCAAGGCCTTTTCAGGTTTTTGTGTTTTCACTACTATACCCCCCACCCCCCAAAAAAAAAACTAAGTTGTAGATGGCGTTTTTCTGTTATGAAGTACTGAACACAGCTTCATTCTATTAGGCTAAATTTCTATTGCATTTTTATTTGTCTTGGTGCTTTCATTCATTGCCCTTGTTCTGTGTTATAAATTTCAGTTCCGGTTTGCTTTAAAACGGTATATTAGTATAAATTTGTGAATCTAATATGGTATTTTTGTGCTCCGAAAAAATGGTTTGCCAGATAACAGTGAAGGTGATGAGCAGCAAAAGCAGTCAGAATTCCAGAGCCAGTCCTCATCTCCTGCACCTGGACTATCTCACCCTGCCATGACAACCCCAAATGTTCAGTATGCAACACCTCAACTTGGGGCTGGACATGCTATGGTAATATCTTCAGAATAAAAAAATTTGGCATTCATTTTCTATTAAGTTTTCTTTAACCATAACTTCACAACATTTTTATTAACATCTTTCTTTAAAGTATATTCTGTATATTCTATGTATTATAATCTTTTTGTTGTGTGTATTTTGTTGGACAACTTGAAATTATTATCTTCTAGTAACTATAACGCAGCATTGCATAGGCAAAATAATTACAAAGTTTATTTTTACATTAATTGTTGATTTCTTATATATTTTTATCAATAATTTGGAAATGATCTTTCCCGGTAACTATCTTAGAGCATTGAAATCAGCATGGAGATGACTTTACAATTACACTGACTATGTGCCTGCACTCGTGTGTGCATTTAAAAATATGAATTTCAATGCCCTTATGTAATTTGAAGTGCATTTATGTTATGTGCACTCCATGTGTTTGAAAAGGAGAAGTTATTATTGTGCTTTTATCATGGTGACATAATGAACAATTGGTTACTCTAAAGGCTAAAATACAGACTTCTAACAAGTGAACGATATATGTAGGCATAGGTGGTTTTAAGTTGTAACCGTGTTATTTTGTTGGTCATTTTTTTCCCTTTCTTTCTTTGATTAAATGTTTGAATGATATTTTCATAAAAATCATTTGATGGATTAAATTACATAGATGCTGTCATCCTGTAAAAATATTTCTTACTCGTCACATTCTTATTTTTTTATTCAATAAGTATATACTAAAGGGCACTAAGGGGTGCTAACCCAAATATAACTTATTTGCAAGATAAAAAATTCAAGAAATTCTATGAACTCATCCTCATTTACAAAATAATGGCCATTAAACCAAAAATCAAAAGTTTGAAGCCACTTATCCTTCATAAATAAATAGATTTTTCCTCTCCATCAAAAGCCCTATTATTTCTCTCATAAATAAAGAGGAATTAAGGCTATAGCTTTCTTCAAAACTTTTGTGACACCAATACCCATTCAAGCCCACATGTCCTCCAAAGACTTAATCGTCACCCGAGACATGCGAAGAACTGATAAAGCCATCACCCAGAAATGGCTCGTCCAAGAGCATCTTAAAAGAATATGGTTAACCAACTCAGTATTCTCTTTGTAGAAGTAGCAACAGTTTACTAAGGCTTTCCCTTTTTAGTAGGTCATTAATGGTAAAAAAATTTGCAGCCAAAACCCCTCCCATACAAAAAACACAACTCTTAATGGTGCTCGGGTTTTCCAAATAGCCCTCCAAGGAAATGTGACCCTTCCAAAGGAGTATCCTCCCTAAGTGCTTTATACAAAGATTTAACATCAAAACTCCCCCTCCTTCAATTTCCATTTCAACTTGTTTTCCCAACTGAAGTCCACATTAGTACCATAGATCCTCTCAAAGAACCTCTTGAAACTTTGAATCTCCCAGTCTTGCACATTGCAGATTAGGGGACTTCCAAAACCACCCCTCTAAGCATCACCAAGGCACAAGAATAAGCAAAATGTCATTATCCCTTGCCAAAGGAAAAATCTCTGGAAATTATTACTCAACCCTAACCAGTAAGCCAAGGCCTCCTTGGAAAAATCCCTTGAAATTATTGCATTGCTTGCTAGATTAGAAGATATCATTGTGGTCTCTAGAAGCTAGTTTCAGATCTTGTTCAAACATTTCAAGGGTGAGATTAAATTGGAACTGTTTTGATTTGTTTTGGCTTGAAACTATGTGCTCAGAAGTTGCAGGGTTATTGTAGGTCATTTTACTTTCAGGGAAGCTTGGTTTTATATGCAACTATTAATCTTTGGGATGTCAGATGGACTAAAATGGAGAAATGGTCCTGTTTTAGGTTTTGCTTAAGGTGGATGGCATTTTTCAGCATACAAGATTTTCCCCCCTTTTTGAAGATGTTACTGTTTGCTGTCTGTTGAGAGGTCATGAGGACAACAGCATGCGAAGATTGTTAAAATATTGGAAGCCAACCTTTTGGAGGAAAAAAAAATATGTTTATGAGGATTTTGTTTCTGAAAAAATTCTTTACTTGATTTCCATTAATACAACTCAGTCTGCTAGATTGTAGGACTTGGACTAGCTTTGCATAAGCTTTCTTATTCAAGAATACATAAAACTCATTAGAAGTTGCTTTTCTAAAAAATTTATTGACTAAATAACAATAATTAACAAACTACAATCTAATGTGTCACATATTCTTTCCGGAAAAGCTTTTAAGATTGCATTTGTCATTAGCTTTTTTATTGTTCGCTCTAAAATTGAGCTCCCTCCATATAGTACTTCTTGGTAAGATCTGTAACTGAACCAGCTGTTAACCTTTGCAGCAGTGTTAGATAAGAAAAATAGAAGTAGAACTTAGATGTATCAATTTATTTTCTTGCTGTTAATGGGAATTCTGCCATTCTTATTGGCTTTTGTAATTGAAGGCGCCAGCAGCTTACCCATATCCAGATCCCTATTACAGAAGCATCTTTGCGCCTTATGATGCACAGCCATATCCTCCACAGCCCTATAGTGGGCAACCAATGGTATGCTATACGTTGATGCTATACATTGATGCTGTGATATGGTATTCATGATTTTGTGATGATACTTGGTTGACATACCTAAATCTTATGATTGTTTAACAATTGCATTATTTCAGGTCCATCTTCAGTTAATGGGAATTCAGCAAGCTGGAGTTCCTTTGCCATCAGATGCAGTTGAGGAACCTGTGTTTGTCAATGCAAAACAATATCATGGCATCTTGCGACGTCGACAATCTCGTGCAAGAGCTGAATCAGAAAATAAAATTATCAAGTCACGGAAGGTATTCTTTGAACAAATAGGATCTCTTTTAAAAAGGGCCAATGAGCTAGCGGGATAATCCCTTTTTTTTTCTCTTTCTTTCAAATAAAACTTTGTTGCATTATAGGTTTTTAAGGTCTATCTCCATCCCATGTTCTTTATCATATTTCTATTGATTCAAAATTCACAATAATTTTGCAGCCATACTTGCATGAATCTCGACATTTACATGCATTAAGAAGAGCTAGAGGATGTGGAGGTCGATTTCTCAATGCAAAAAAAGATGAAAACCAAGAGAATGATGTGGCATCAGGTGACAAATCACAGCCAAATATCAACCTCAACTCTGATAAAAATGATATTTCTTCTTCGAACGGCACATCTTGAAATTTCGGAAGCAATGGCGATGATAGGCAGAGAACTTAGGTCCAATACCAGCCTCTTAGTCTCAGTGTTGCTTCATTTTAGCTCTATACTTAAAATTTGGTAGTGTATAGTCTTTTCTAGTAGTAGGTTTGGTTTGTAGGGAGATTACAAGGAAGAAGCAAGTAAAGTGTCATGAAGTTGAATCGGAGTTGATATTGTGAGAAGAGTTATTCCTAACTTGAATCGGAGTTGTGTTGAGTGGTTTGGGTTATGTCAGCACTAAGAGTAGATTTGCTGTTGCTATGTAGTGTTAACCCTTTAAATTTTTTTATTATTGTTAACATGGATAATAAGATGATATGGTTTGACTGTAATACTATGTTCTGTTCTGGTATAATTGGCACTGTTTATGATGGTCAAGCAGCTTGATTTAATAGTAGTTTTTCTCTTTAGGACTTTTACTTTTATTGATTCGGTAGCATTCCTTAGAATCATCGCTCGAGCGTTTGGTGGTGCTACTTTGGAGCAAAAATGTTTATGTCAAGCTTTAGGATATATTTCATTTTTTGAAAAATGGGATTTTTTTTGGCTGAGGGTGCGGTTTAGCAGCAGAGTAATTTCGTGTTACCAAACACCCAATCGCTGTATCTATTTCGCTTGATGAACTAGGGTTTATGGTGTCTGGAGGAAATCAGTCAACCACAAGGCGGGGACAAAACAGTATTTATCCTTTCTCATTTTTTAAAAATTGTTATTTGTTATTCCTACTTTTGGAGAACCATACGTATTGTTCATTTTCTGAGTAAGTAGGTAAGCATGATTGGTTTAGATTTTCTATTCACGAGTTAAGAGTTCAAGAATTTATGTGAACTTGCATAAACGATATTTAAAAACTAATTAAAACATGCTTAGATAAGTAAATTCAATGCAAAATTTACTTATATTTACTGATTTAAACTTTAATAAGTTTCCAAACATCATCATAAAAACTAGCTTTAACAACAGCAATTAGCTACCACCATTCAAAAGAGTGGAAATACCACAAACCAAGTTCCATGACAGTACCACGAAATTAAAAACATCTACTAATAATTATACGAAAATTGAATAATAACTTTGATATTTAAATTTTCCTTTTAAATTTTTTAAAACTATTATTTAATTTTCTCGTTATTACTAGTGAACTTTTTCCGTTCCATAAAATCACCACTCCTGAAAGAAACCGCCACATGGAATAACACATTAAATCAATAATGCTTTGGAAAGTTTTGACTAAAGTTAGCTCCTTTTCCTTCAAGTAAGGCGGTTTGTACTAAATTCTTTAGTTATACCGTAATTTAAAGTCCTCTACAAAACTGAATTAGAACGCCTTAAAAAGGATGTTTTCCATTTTCCTAGAATCACTCTAGAGAAGAAAATTTCTTCCCTGATCTCACGCAGATTTCACTTTGGTTGATGTTGAGGCAAGGTGGGAAAGGATCCTGTGTCCCACGAACAATAGGAAAACTCCCAAGAAACCCAGTGCTTTCAACGTTGTGAATAGGTCCAACTGCGCACAGAAAATAAACAAACAATTAATTAAATGCACTCGAAAATAAATTACCAAAACGATATGGCAGTTGATTTCACCTTGTTGCTCGAGGAAGTGCAATAACCTTTGGCTCCTTACCATTAAGACTCCGATTGGTTGAGAAGAAAAATGAGAGAAAAGAAGGGAAGGAAAGTAAAGTGAAACGATTGTTTCCATCGTCTATTTAGTAAAGATGACGGAAAAGTTGGAGGAAAGACGAAAAACATGAAAAATTAGTTTATTTTAACTTCCACTCATCAATCCTTCCGATTTGGGATGATTGTAGTTGTACATGTATAAAGAAAACATCGATCCTCCTACTTTTCTTCCCTCTCGCTTGTTTACTAACAAACAATAGAAAAATCACGTATCTTTCGTCTCCCTCTTTCTTCCTCCCACTTTTCCCCTCCATTAAGGGGTTCAGAAACATTGACCCTTGGACCAAAGAGGCAAAGAGGGCCACCCAGACCAGCCATAAGCCACACAAGCAGTCACTTATCAAATGGACACAAATGAAAGCACAAAGTGAAAGACTAACCTTCAACCAGAAAAGCACATAAAGCAAAAGAACTGCTCCGATGCCACAATGGAAGAGTACAGCAAATGTGGCAGGTAGAGCTGAAGAAGGAAAGTTTTTCAGGTTCACCCCTAATCGCAATAGCTGTCAAAGACATCAAAGCAAACAAAAAAAATATTATTCACTGCCCACAAAGATGATTAAAAAGTTTAAACATGGCTGAACCACAATAACACAGTCAACAATAATGCCCGTAAAACCCCAACCAGTATACATGAGAATTTCAAATAACTTCTTTTTTGGATAAGAGATAATTCCAATAACTTGTAGAAACCAAACCCCGTCACCTTCCCTAATGGAAGGAAAAGGGGGATTTTAGAACTCCCAACCTCTCAAATGAGTTCACTCAACAAACTCCCAATACCAATATAATTTGACAACAAAAGCTTAGCCTTTTTAAGCAATTTGCAAGCAGGAGGTACACAAAGCCACAACCAGAGAGATCTCCCCCATCCAAAACAACTCAAGACATACACACGCACACACGTGCAGCACATACATAGGGAGGCCACATGTTAATCCCATCTAAAGGATTCACTCTTTAAACAACTCCCCCGTATTGGAATGAGTTCCATGAGGTGTCAAAAATTCTACCATTTTAATTTATTACTTGTACCACCGTCAAACCAACTCAGATCAGCCAACCAAACAAAAGCACAAAGTTCAGGTATCCAGAAATTTCTGGGCTAAATAAGAATACAAGAGTACAATCAATACAAGAGAGAGAGAGAGAGAGAGAGAGAGAGAGAGAGAAAGTGATGTACACAAGACTCACCCCAACCAAGAATCCAATAAATGGCAAAATGGTAAGACCCAAGAAAGTAAGAGAGAGATCTTTAGGTGGACGCTTTTCAGGAGCCCTGAAGATGTGAGTTATCTCTGATTTGGGCCCATATCTAACGTAAGGATCAACAGGCTGTGGTGGTGGGCGAGGTGCTGTCTCAGGTGGTTCTGGTAGGTCTAGTTCAACATGGCCAATAGCCCGTAATAAAGAATTTTCCTGAGAAAAAAGAAAGTACATTTTCTCAAACTATTGAACAAATACTTTCAAAACTTCAAAAGAAAAGTAATGCTTACCATGACCGCATCACCAACAGTTAGCTGAATGTCATATCTACCAGAGAGATAGAAAAACTTCTCAACCAGTCCAAGAAAATCCTACAAGACAAATCGCCAAATGCGTTTAACAAAAGAAAACTCATTTATCAATAGTAGCAAACCAATTTTATTTCCTGGATTATACTAAAATGCTAAAAACACTGCACTTTCAGAAGCATATGGAAAAGTAATTCAAATCTCAATATTCAAGCGAACACAGTAACACTGAAAGAGCATTTAAAAGTAGAGAAGCAGCATGAAGAAATTCCAGTTTCCCATGACACAATGGGCCTTTTTCATGTGCCATGAGAATATTTCATTTTTTTCCAGTGATCATATATGCATCTCGCTTTTTCTTCCAATTTGTACAAGGGCATCGAAAATTTCAAGCATCCCCCCAGACTACTGCAGGCGCTATTAAACAAAATGAGCAGAAAAGAAAATTTAACTAAACAAGTAGATAAACTTAACTAGAATGATTTCAAACTTTTTTCCGGAATTTCCCACCAGAAAGACATGCTCGACCTTGGACTCATGTTTCAACTTGATAAATGCCTGCAGGCCAGCAAACTGGTCAATAAATTGTGGCAGATACATCATTCAAAAGTTAGAGAGAAAGAATTATAAACCTGATGCGGCTTAAAAGCACGCCCAAGAGTAGTTGTTAATTGAAAGGATAACCGTAGCTTTTGGAGGTGGTTTGCTGATAATGATACGACATCATCTCTAGTGAAATCTAACCTACAGAAAACAGAGTGCAGAGCCATACATAAATTAATGTTATAAGGTTGAAATTCAGTTGAAAACATAGAAAAGCAACAATTAATAACTTCATAAAGACACATTCAAAGGGATGCGGACAAAATGTCATGATAGCATGTGTCCACCAGGCAGTCATGGCAAGAAAATTTTCAAAACTGTTGGTAGATGCAAGCAACATACTTTTTTTGCGTTTCTATGCTCCCAACATCACTGTCAAGTACTGCAATTTCTGCGTTATCAATTTTAATAAGTCCCGTGATAAATATTGGTACTTTACTTTGACCACCAGTAGCATATACTTTTTCATGCTGAGGATCATGTAGCACAATCTATATAGGTCAAAATTCGTCATATTAGGATAGAGCACCATATGAAATAACCTTCAAAGCTTTAAAAGAGACTTAACAATACCTCAAATACAAAAATATAATTTCCAACATCAACACTTTTAGGCAAATCATCCAAGAAATACACTCCACTGCCAGGGTTGAACTTAAGTTCCTGTGTCACAAAAGTTAGCCAAACATAGAATCAAATGGTCAACAAAAACAAGGAAGTGGTAGATATAAGAATATAATGCAGCCAACCAAAAACAAGAACTGATGCCTGCACCTGGCTCTCAATTATGGAAGCAACCTTTGAACCAGAACTGAATGCTTGGACAAGCTTCACTGTTAGGGCCGGTGCATTTGAACCAAGCACAGTGTTCACTCTAACCTGATTAAGATCATGGGGACAAGATGTCATGATCAAGATAAATTGAAGAATCCCTATAAAATAAATTATGAATCCTGCAATATAGAAATCGTGCAACCACAGTAAAAAAACTAAAAATTACCTTAAAGAGGCGTCGAACAATGAATAATGTATGCATGCATTAAACTATTTCATGGTGAAATAGGGACATGAAAAGGACAAAATTCAGAGTGTTTGCGGTGACAAAACACTGATTTTTCTTTTCGCAACGGATAAAACTGATTTATTTGCAGGAATATTTTACAGCCAATTTTTTTCCCCAAGAATTGTTTTGATTAGAGCTTAATGTTCTAAAAAGATAAAAATATCAAGAGACACTTTCGCTCCGACTCAATTTGTAATGGGGTGGGTAAAATGTAATGACAAAAAAGATGGAATTCTTTCCCACAAATGACCAAAGAATGATGAAGTCACAAAAACCCATTGAAATGCACTATTGTTCATGGGGGTTTAGGTGTCAGGCTTCATGATCTGATAATTAGTATCGGGCAATGTACAAACCTAGGTGACCAATTCGCAGAGCGAATGCAGGAGCGAGAGCGCAAAAGTGTGATCTTTAAAAAATTTACTAAATGAAAGCGTCTTGAGAACGTTTGTATTAAATTATTTATGTTATACAAATATATATAAAACACATGCAAATATTTAAATAAAATGTAAAAAATAATGTTCATAATGATCATCATATAAATAATTTTTGTAAGCAAATAAAGGATTTAAGTTTGATAAATTCTAAATTTCGAGAACTATTTGGAATCACATATACGTAATAATATATATGATTCCAAATAGTTCTCGAAATTTAGAATTTATCAAACTTAAATCATTTATTTGCTTACAAAAATTATTTATGTGATTATCATGAACATTATTTTTTTACATTTTATTTAAATATTTGCATGTGTTTATATATATATATATATATATATATATATATATATATATATATATATATTAATGTAAAAATGATAAACTCAAAAGAATATCTCCAATATTTCCACATAAAG
Organism: Bretschneidera sinensis; assembly: GCA_023935145.1. NCBI lineage: Eukaryota > Viridiplantae > Streptophyta > Magnoliopsida > Brassicales > Akaniaceae > Bretschneidera > Bretschneidera sinensis. The sequence continues at coordinate 23,209,164 of CM043700.1, read as the reverse complement.
AGGAGACTTTTACCACTAAACAAAACATATTTAAATAAATGAATTAATTTTCGATGAGCATATTTAAATATAGTTGAAAGCCTTTGGTTATCAGAGATTTAAGTGAGCCAAATTGGTTGAGGAACTTTCACCTATGCCCAAAGGGTGTGGGTTTGAACCCTCATCCAGCGTTTTTGCAGCTGTAATTTTCTACAGGTAAGGGCATGCCACATGGCGCAACCTCGACCACCAATTACCAGGAGCCGATTTGCCCAAAAAAAGATGCGGATTGAGCCCAATAAAAGTGTGAACTTCCAAAGCTCTTGCTCTAAATTTGTGAATCCACGAATTTTGACAAATTCGTCACTATAGGGTGACGAATTATGGCACCTAGGTACAAACCGCTCTTATTTGTACTTTTTGCTTAAGCTATGTTATTTGTGTGTCATTGTCAAACCGGAGTATGATACATCATACATATCATAACATGTAGGGATCACGAAATGGAATTACCTGTTTCATCTTTCTCACCTCTTCACAAAACAGTACAAAAGACGAAAAATGATTGTTGTTCAATTGGCCATACTAGATACTCAGAGCATATTGAAGAGGAAGAAACAAAGTAAAATAGCTAACGAGATGCTTGATAACCAGAAATTATACTGAAACCAAGTACTCATACATGTATATGTACAAGGTTCTGGTTAGGGAGCAAACCTTGATAGGGTCTTTCTTAGTCAACGAAATCACAGTAGATGGAAGTGATAGGATGAGTGGGATGGAAAACCTGTAATAGTGGAGAAAGTTTAACACAATTCAAAAGATGATAACGAAGTTAATTTTACATAGCTAGCAAAGTTCAGGAATTATTAAGTTCTAAGTCTTATTGTACATTGGCAAAGAGAAACAATAAACTCCAATTTTTTTGTATTTCTCAAAAGAGATTTAATGATTGTAGTAATGATTTTGTTCTCAAAATCCCGAGAAACGAAAAACAGCACTGAAAGTATGCTTAGGAACACTTAACACGGATTCAAACAATATCAAAATAACGAACGTTCCTGATTTCTGTGCTTTGTTTTGTTAAAGAAAAATTAAACTACAAAAGATGGTGTGTTCTCAACAAAAATTTTTGTCAATTCAAAATAAGTTTGAGGAAACTGTGTTCTAGGATGTAGATCCAACTCATATTTTAAATATCACTATCAGGTTAATCAACTTTAAATAAATCACATAAGAAAAACTTATTAAACAGCATCAGAAAAGCCTTGCCTATTGTCTTCCAAGCTAGCTAATGAATCTACTTGGTTGAAGAAATCTTTGGCATCACCAGGAATGCCAATGCCAAGGAAGAATTTTGCCAAACCCAGAACTTTGTCTCCTGGAAGCTGCAGACACAAAGCACAAGATTAGGATGCTTTCAAACATGAAATTAGCAGATCAAGGCATGGGCAGAAAGTATTGGTCCCACTCACATTCAAGCTTCCAGTTGTTACAGCTGCAAATGCTGTAAGCCCTCTAACAACTGAAGCAGTAGTTAAAAGTGGACCTTGATGTTCACGTGCATCAACAAGCTTCTCATCAAAGTAAAAAGCCCCATCATCTACATTGAGAAAAATGGTTAATAAAGGACAGTGTAGAATATAATATTCATAGCAAAAAGAATATCGAACCTAATCACAATGGAGAACTTTAAACTAGTAAACAAATTTTTTCCTATTCAGCTAAAAAAAATAGAAAACAAATTCTACCATTTCTTGGAGCAAAACCCATCAGCATGTATTAAAGATGAGAAGAGGATAGAACTAAAGTTACGATGAAGCTGCACTGGGTTGCTCAGTGTAATCAATCATATGCACACAAACACATCCGCACGACATATGAGTGCATGCGTAAGCATTATTTGACTAAAACTTAACCTCTGGTTCTGAGAAGGCAAAAATTACGTTCACTTGAGTGTTTATATTAACTAAAATTGATAATACGTTAAACTCCAATCCAGTGAACTAGCAAAAAAGAATTTGTTAGAATAACATTGCTTGACATCTAACAATGTTGACATTAAGCTATGCCCAAGTCCAAATCCTCCATATCCATCAAACCGTAAAGCCTTCTATTACTGCCTTAACCATCATCCTTTCTGCCTTCCTTCACCTTGTAGTAGCACCTCTTAACATGAACCATATTGTTCCTCTTCACTGCATGACAAACCGTCTTAGAAGAATTTCCCTTGGCTTCATGTGGTTCCAACTCAAATTTATAATAATGCATTACACTTAAACCCTCATTTTCGTTTCTACTATCATTGTTCCATCCCCACATCCTCCTTTGTTTTGGTCAGAACTGACTCATTTCGGTTATACTCAGTTGTTGGGCATGTTACCCCAACCCAAAATTAGGTACCATGAACCACTGTTGTTCTACATTTTCTCTTTATTCAGCCAGGTATCCCATAAAATAGTGCAACAACATTTGATAGACAGCGACTTGAGTGATGTGTTCAGTGATAAACTTGTATATACATCATTCACGACTTCTTAATCAAGCCTCCCCAATAATATTAGCAATGACACTGACAATGCAAACAACAGCATCCCTGACATAGCAGTTCAAAACTAGACTTGTTTGGCTCTCAAAGCAAACATAAAAAGGAAAGAATAGAAAAAAAAAACATACAATCTTTTGCAAAGTTCCAAACACAATTGTTAAGGCATAGCAAGAGATGAATGACAGAATACAAAGGAGCAAACATATCTTATTCTAAAAAAGGGCTGAAAAACATAAGCATGCTATAACCAATAAACAAAGAATTAAATTTTTTTCCTACAGAGAATAAAGCCCAAACATACCATATTTCTCGGTACTGTCAAAAAGCTTCAGCATGTCATTCTTCAATTTGGCAATCTGCCATTTGGTAAAAAATTATCAGATGGGTGTGTCAAAATCACCTCCAAGAATAGCTAACACGCATAAGACACAAATGGTAAAAGGGAATCAAAAATTTTATTATAAAAAAAAGAAGTTAAGAGATAGCAATGATCTTGAGTTCATTTTTTATGATGCTGCCTTGTTTATAGACCTATAACATCCATTTGGTAAAAAAGTATCAGATAGGTGTGTCAAAATCACCTCCAAGAATAGCTAACACGCATAAGACACAAATGGGAAAAGGGAATGAAAAATTTTATTATAAAAAAAAGAAGTTAAGAGATAGCAATGATCTTGAGTTCATTTTTTATGATGCTGACTTGTTTATAGACCTATAACATCCCCCTTAAGCTTGAAGGGCTTGAGGGGCTTTTGCAATTTAAACGAGGCAATATATGTAACATTTCACAAAAGGTAAAAGTTTCTCCTCAACCGAACAATTTGAAGAAATTTCAAAAACTGAAAGGAAACTAGACCTTTAAATTATGTATTTTCTTTTAAAGTGTTACTTGAAAAGGCAAAAATTAAAGACACAAAAGATGCGTCAAAATCTGAGAACTTTATACAAACCAACAACATTGGAAGACAAAAAAAAAAAAAAAAGAACGATCTCAAGCAGATAAATTGCTAATTAATGAGGTCTTATTTCCTATGAATTGTTGGAATTAATGCTTTCAAATACAAATTTAAAAAATATTGATGCAAACATGGAAGTATGGCGTTGACTAGCCAAGCACCTAGGCAATTCTCAAATGCAAATCTTACGAGTCAATTATCAATGAACAATTTAAAAAGTTTGTCACACTAAGACAGTAATGACGATTATAAAGTAATAGAGATTAAAGTTATTTTGAACAAGACACATATGAGCAAGATAAAGAAGGGAAAAGATTCGATTCTAAACTGAAGACAAGAAGAGAGATATTAATCCCTAGTAGGTAAGATGTTCTTCATATTGACAGTGCTTTATAACCTAATGTTATCAGATCTTAAAAAATACTCCAGTATAAGTAATCAAGAAGTAACAATAAATGGACATCCAGAACACTACAATTTCAAAATTGGAACAGCAAGACATTATATAATCTCGAGAAATTTAATTCAACCAATGCCAACACACTAGGTCAAAAATTCCAACTTACCAAAGATTGATCAATCTCTGAAGATGCTAATGAGACAACTCCAGCAAGTGTTTCAAATGCTATGCCTGAAACAAAGAAAATAAGAACAAGCAATTGGAAGAAAAAGATCAGTCATTAAAATAAAAAAGATAAGAAAATAAAAAACTTGAACTGTCAATTATAATACGGTTTTCAACAACAAAAAATGCATGATAACAGTTCAGTTGCATCGTGTTAAATCATTACCAGCAGCAAAAGTACTAGAATCTGGATTATTAGAACTATAGCGCCACCTTCCATCACTCTGGCTAAGAGCCTGAAAAGAATTTGTAGAATAACTCAATTATTCACAAATAAGTGTGCTGTAAGCAGGACAGAGAGGTTTACGTCAAAATCTTAAAGAGAATATAGTTCAAAGATGGGAGTTTGGGTCAGATTCAACAGTGAAGCTCCAATACCCACTAAAATCTCTTCACACCAGTGTTGAGTCCAAGTCTCACAAATCTAGTGGGATCGAGGGTTCCAAAATCATAAACTCAGCTCAGAAATAATGCCAGTGAATCTAGCAACCAACCTTGATGGAACGGAAAATTCCTTCAGCATCACCAAATTGTAGATCAGTTTTAGAAGTTTGACCCTGCATTTAGGAAACAATTACTAAAAAAATAATAAAAAGGGCAGAAATCACAGAAAAGAGCAGAAACTAAAGGTACAAAACCTCCAAAATGAAGATGAGTCAAGTAAGTCTTTAATGACATTACAACACTAAAAGAATTTTACAACCTTGAATATATTATATGCGCAAAGGAGACACTAATATTTAAAAGAAGTTATAAATAAAGTTTATTAAATTAGTATATATAAAAAAATGGAAAGCACGGTAACATGTTAAGTCATACAAATACAATATTTTGATTCATATTACCTTGATAAGCACCAAGCTTCCTACTGAATAGTAGAAGTCAACCAATGAACTGGCATCATTGACGGCCGCTTGAAGTAGTGAAACTATGCCCTACCAAAAGAAAAAAAGATTTGAGATCATGGTGAAACGATGCCACTTGTCTTAACAACTGGAAGGAAAGAACTTTCAAAACTTAAGAAAACATGTCAGCGCATAGAGCTCAATAATACCTCAAAAATTTCCTCATTAATCTTGCATTTTAATATTTCATTCACTTTTAAAGCATGGAACAGATAATTCGGAGTTGAAGACGATGACCCAAGAGTTTCTGACACAGACCGGCACGTAGCAGTTCTTATGTCAAACTTCTTTTCTATTCCAAGAATCTCAAATGTCCTTAGTGCCTCATACGTCTCCTCCAAACTGGTGAGACATCAAAGCAAATCTCGTAGTTGTTTTACTTTAAACTCGGATAACATAGCAAAAATGGATGGCACAAACTAATAATACAATTAAGAGAAGTTGACTTTCACTCATGTAACATAAAGCAAAAGTACAGAGCATATATTGTTTTCTACAGAAACAGTTGAGTCAAAAATAAAGTATGATAGTATTGAACTCCTCCGCTAAATGTTTTAAGAAAAACAATACGCTCTCTAAATCTGATCGCTCACAACAACATTCATGGAACATGAACCAAGCAAAGCCTCAAAATGTGACAGACAAATTATATGCAAACAATCAGATCAAATGCCAACAGGCTTCCTCTTACAAGCTCGAGTGAAATTCTACAGCTGTGGCTACTGTAAAAAAAATAAGAAAATAAGTTTTTTTTTTTAAAAAAACTGAAACTTGAAATCCCAAAATCCATCACTTCGACGGCAATTTTTTTATTAAAAAAAATCTATTTGACCTTCTATGGGATTCAAGTTCTGTTCTCGGCAATAAAACAGGAAGAAATCAACAAAACAAGAAATATATTCTCATAAAAAAAAAGTTCGCAATTTACAAATTCATTAAAATTTGACCACCTATCTGATCTAATACAATTTCTCTGCATTTCGCCAATACTCGGACACGAATATAAAAAAAGTAAGAAATCGATTTCAGATTTGGAAAAAAGAAAAAGAAAAAAATATTTAGTAAAAACACACAAATTCATTTCAATTTGGCCTCGAATGAAATTCAAATTCTAATTTATCTCCATTTCGCAAATTCTTCCAAACAACCAAACAGAAAGATACCAAACAAAAAACATGTAAGATCAAGAAAAAATGTGACTTCAGAATAATAGCAATAGGTCTAATTAGAGTTTCAAGAAAATACCTGCCAAAGGAGCCATCAACTGGAGTGAAGAGCTCGAGAGCCGCTGACCGGTGAAAATCAGAGATCGGTTCAAAAACAGAAGCAGATTCGCATATCGAAACTGCCAGTATCAGCACCAGAAACCCTCCTAGACTTTTGGCCATTCCTGCAACAAAATCCACAAACCTCATTACATCCATATGTCTATACAACTATACGTACACACATATATACATGTACGAACATGTACGTACGTATAGATATATATATATTCAATTGGGAAATCCAAAATTTGAAATGAGAGATCCCTAGGGTTACAGATCGAGAGGAGATCGTACGTAAAATCGATGAGATAAGATCTTCAGTGTTATGGAGTCTTCGCAGTCGAGGACCAGTGACGACCGAGAAAGTGTTAAAACGAAGAGAGAGCTGTGAGCGAAGTGTTGTTTAATCACAATTACAAATTTGACCATGAGTTTCTGTAAAAATTACCGGGCAAGTCATAAGTGCATCCTGAAGACCCAGATTGGGCCCGTTCAGTTTTTACAGGCTGTAACATGTTTATTCATTTTATGGGCTGGGCTATCGGAGTATTATGGACTTACTGGACTGGGCCCGACTATGATAAATCTCATGCCGTAAAAGAAGCTCTTTGATACTTGCCGCTTGCTTCGATTTGAGATGGAAAATAGTACAAGGTCTCTGAGAACATGTCAAACTTACGGGTTTTGTTCGAGGCTTGAGCTAAAGTTAGGTACAAGGTTATGAATTCCATTCAATTTTGGTTTCAATAATAAACTCGAACGGATTATTCTTATGTTTCTTCTCGTTTTATTTCAGTCTGTTTCGATAATTTTAGTCTGTTTTAATTGTTTTAATCGAAACATAATATTATATGGATTTTGTTTTTTTGTTTTTTCTTCTATCATTTTTCATTGGTTTAAAAAAAATTACATTTTAATTTGTTGACGATGAAACTTTTAATTAAGTTTAAAAGGTTTGAGAATGTAATTTCTAAACATTTTTAGTTAATATTATTTTGAATTAGTAGTTCTTAAAATAACATGATTTTGGTAATGTTTTGTGTTGGTATTTGAATTGTGGATTATAATTATGATTTGGTGTTCGTTAATACACCACATTTATTATTTTATGCTTGAATGATGGTGGTTTTATTATGGTATGTATCTATAATTAATATATTTTTAAAGGTATGTAATTTGACATAAACATATTTGAAAATGTCGTCAAATCCGAAATGGTGCACCGAAAACGAAACATTCAATTTTAGTAGTTAAAACGAAATGTTACTCGGTACAAAATTTACAACCTTAGTTAGAGATGTCAAAAACTGACCCCACATTCGAAAATATGATCCACCCATCTAGGTTATAACGTTTTTTTTTTTTGTTTAAAGACGAGTGATAGGTCAGTTGTGGATAAGGATGAATTTGAGCCTAATCAAGCCCGAATACTAAAGTATCTAAGTTCGGCTTGATTTTAAATGAACAGACTCGAGTTCGAGTATGAGTTCAAATTGATCTCGAAAATTAGACTTGAATTTGAGTTTGATAAATTTCATGAAGGTTCGAACTCGATAACAATCGAGACTAAACTTTGGATTGTCCATTTGAGCTCGAGCTCGAGTCTGAACTATGATTTTAATAAATAAATATTGGTTTGAGCTCGAGTTTGGCTCGGCTAGAGCTCGATAATACTTTATAGAACTGTTCGAGAGTCTTTCGAGCCGAACATTAAGGTATTCGAGCTCGGCTCGATAAACTACTTGAACCTAAGTTTCAGGCTCGAGTTCAATATAACCGATCTTTGACCGAGCTCGAGCTCGAGCTCGAATAATTCAATAAAAGCTCGGTTTGATTCTAGCCATAGCTGTGAAAGTAAAATTCTACTTCCGGATAGGTAGTTATGTGATAGTAGATGCAACCTCTTATCCAACCCAGACTTCCATACACCCACTGATTTTTATGAAATATCAATTGTACCTTTTACAATTTATCAATATTTACAAAAAAAAATACCCTTCTCATATATAACTTTTTGTCTTCCGTATATTTTATTTAAAACATTTGGTAATATGTGCAAGTTATATAAGTAAATGTGTTGTTAAATAACAACACAATATATATATATATATATATATAATATTTTTTTCTCTGTGTAGCCACAAGCACGAGAATGAGGTGACAAGGATTCCAAATTCTCTCATTTCCTCTCAGTCTCATGTGTAATAAGTTGGTGTTGAAAATCAAGCCAAAAAGTATCATATGCTGTTGACCACTGTCAATTTATTTTGATGATTGTCCATTCATTTGACATATGATACTATCCCTCAATTATCTCTTCATCAAGTAAGGTGTTGAATATGAAAATTCAACTAGTCAGTAATTACCTTCTTTTGTTTTACATTATCTTTGAATCCCATTTATTCTACCAGTTTAATCATTTCCAATTTGTCCTAAAAAAATTCTAAAGTTGTTTGAATTTGTCCTTTTTAAGACCTGTATGCTATTTTGTTTTTCCCTTTTCAAATTTTATCTGAAATTGGGTTGTTGGGTGATGGACTAAAGGTGACCTTTTAATATGTTCATGCATATTCTCAACCGCGATGATATTATTCTTCCAAACTCACATGGCCATTCAACAATTTGCAAAACCAACAAACAATCAAATTACTCGAGATCCGAAAGAGGAAACATAAATTCTATACAATTAGGATAAATTTCATATTGGTACTTTGTGGTTTGCCTTATAATAAATTGAATCTTTACGTTTTGAAAAGTTAACAAATAAGTCTGTTCCGTTAGCAAATGAGTCCGATGTTGTTAAATTAAACACGTGTCTTAATATATCAACAATTAAAATTGTTTTATAACCCAAAATTCAGTTTCTAAAGTTTTAAACTTTAATTTCTTCAATGTTTTCATTTTTGAGCTTTTATTTTCTTTCCCCCCTAAAATTGGTTTTTTTCACTTTTATTGCAAGAGAAAAAAAGTGCACCAATAAGTGGCAATAACATTGAGGCAAATGGTGAGCGACAACCATTGTGAGATGGATCGTCATAGTAATAGACATTGTGAGCTCAAACGCCGGCCACAACAGTACAACAATCGCTGTGATCATAATACTTTTAATTTAAAAATTAATAATTAAAAAAAATAATAAAATTTTATTATCTTATCGTTTAGGTGTGCAGGTTAAAGATAGCTTTCTGAATTTTCACTAGTTGGAAAAAGAAGAAGCATATGGATTATTCCATTTTACTAGTTCCTGCTACATGTTTTGCTCTTCTCAACCTTCACTTTTGTGAATTTTTTTTTCTTTCTAAATTATTAGTTTAGTCATAAAGTATTGTAGACATAATGTGTGATTCTATTTGCCATTCAAAATATTTCCATACTGTTCCTAAAAAAACCCTAAAAATATGTTCAGTTCATCCAATAAGTATAAAGGATGCACAAGCTTGACTCTATTTGCCATTCAAAATACTTTCGTGTTGTTCCTAAAAAACTCTGAAAATCTGTTCAATTTTTCTAATAAATATAAATGACACCTCCATGGGAAAATGATGAATAAGCGAACGATACATTTTTTCATAATGTAACCCATCTATATTGTCTTTACTAATAAAAAAAACCAAAAGTAACAAGGTCCTAAAATAAAGAAAGTGAAAAGTTAATAAACACCACCGATTGACAAACAATAACAATATAAATAAAATGAAAGAGTATAGAGAAAATTATGTGCACCGCCTTCAAATCTTTCATAAGTGGGAAAAGTTCACCGTACTTTTCATCTTCATCTTCAAATTTTTATCTTTTGAAATGCTACAAAGAGAAATGTTCATCAATCTATTTAACCTAGAAGTAGCTTTCTTCTTTCTTTCTTTCTTTCTTTTTTTTTTTTCCTTCTTTGTAGTCATCTCTTTTCTTTTATTATTGTTGTCCTCCTCATTCTCCAAATTTTCTAAAATAACAACAACAAAAAAAAATCTTGCCGAAAGGATAATTCATATTGCCAAAAGAAACAACCAACAAGGCTGCATCAGCCCAGCAAAAAGAACAAATCATGGTTGGGAGCAAAACCCGCAAAATATGCATGGAAAGCCCATTTTTGTGACAATATGGGTTTGCAAATTATCCTCAATAGGAACCTAACTAGTTTAATAGTCCTTGAACGTAGACAAAAGACTACTACATTCGTCAGTTTCGAATTTAATAACCTAACCACACAAATTGCCCAGACAATACATACAAATTTTTGAAATTAACAAAATCGAGCATTGAAGCCAAAGTATTAAGCTACTGTATATACTTCTGTTTTCTTCAATAAGATTAACTAGATCCGTCATCGATCTCCTCTTGAATTTTGTTTCTTGTCGTTTCCATCTCCTCTCGAGTTGTCATTAATTTTTACTATTGCGGGGAATTTGAGGGGCGTTTTGATATCTTAATTGCAATGGATTAATTTACCAACAATTAAGTTGTGCAAGGCCTACCGGATATGTTTGATTTGCTATTTAAATCAATTTAAAAGATGTTTTTAAATAGATTTAAGGCGATCTAAAATATGTTGGTTTAAATGGATTCAAAGTAATTTTTTTATTTTGGATTCATTTAAGTCAATCTATTTTAAGTTGGAATTGTGAGAACCAAAAATGAACTATTTATTAAGGTTTAAAGACTTAAAATGCAACTTAAATCATTAAAACCTATAATTTTTAGAACTTTTTAACTTTAAAAGCTTAGGTTATGTTTGGAAACAGTTTTCAAAAACTTTTTCTATGTTTGACAAACAGTTTTCAAAAGCAATTTTCTAAAACAATTTTCAAGAAACCAATTTTCAAAAATTGTTTTTTGAAAACTCCAAATTGGTACTTTCTGACATAGTTTTTGAAAAATAGCCCTAAAATCAATGTTCACTTCTCTGTTTCATTCTTTCTCCATGGTATATAAAAAATATTAAAATTTTGAAAATAAAATAATATTAATTATTTTTAAATATTTAGTAAATATGAGAAATAAAATTAATATAGATTTTAAATTTAAACTCAAAACTAAAAATAATTACAAGGTGTATCAAAATGGCTTTCAAAATAATATTATTCAAACAACATTTCGTTATTTTCTGTTTTGAAAACAGTTTTCAACTTACAGTTATCCAAACATATTTTCTTCAAAAAACATCATAAAACTGTTTTCAGTTTTCAATTTCGAAAACTGAAAACAGAAATCTGTTACTCAAATATATCCTTAAATTTTTCAATATTTGAAGTGAATGAATTTTTGTTCACAGTTGATTCCATTTCAAATAGCATAAAACTCTTTATTTTTTGTCCTATAATGCCTTTCTTTTGGTATGAAAATAAAAAAAAAAAAATTGATCCAAAATAATTAGTGTGCAATGTTAACTCAGAATCAAGAGGTTGTAAGTTATATATATATATATATATATATATATATATATAAAATAAGTAATAGTAATAAGCTTTCAAAATCACCCTTCTTGGAAATAGAGTTTTCAGTGGCAATATATGATGACCATTTTCCATTGTTCATATTGGTTGGGTTATTTATAATCATGTAGCATCATTGCGCAAAGATACCACCTTTTGTTGGAAAAGAGAAACACACTCCCATCTTTTCTTTTCTTTTATTTTCTTTTCCTGAATCCTGATAAATAGATTAGGCTGCTGCTATTCTAGTAATTAAATGAAGAAGTTATATAATTATTTGCAGCTTATCTAATAGTTGATATAGACATACCAAAAACTTTATTATCAATCCCATCAATTAATTATGATCCAATATCAGTTTGAAGAATAACAGACTGAATTTGTATCATTGAGTTACCAAGCATTATTGATGGCTTGTAATCCAATTAATTTTTGTCAATTGCAATTAATGTCCACTAATTATATATATGACTGTTTTATTGGACTGATTTACAACAACATGGTAAATCAAACCTATTTAAGTATTTTTTTTTTATCAACATGCATGGTGTCATGTGCTTAATTACAAACTAATTAATGTCTTCACTGCATGCATACCCTTATAAATCATAATAAAACCCCATCATATATTCTTTTTTTTTTAAAGGGTATTTTTTACAAAAAAAAAAAAAATGCATATACTTTAATGCCACTCCTAATCATAGCAAGTATTATATGATATTTGTGCCATAATTAGTAGCAGAGACATATCAAGATTTCCCTTCCCTCACATGACTGAGCAGCCTATCAGCAGCTGGGATTCTTTCTCTATATCTATCCATGTGTACCCTTTACACCATGCTTGGACCCCCAACTCCACCTCACACAAGCCACAAAGAGAGAGGGAGACAGAGAAGTGTAAAATGGAAGCAAAGCAAAGGGGCCAAAAGGCGCACAATTATAGAGTGAGAAATGTTATATATGAACATGCACATGGTAGGAGACTATATGATATTGTGTTTTTTGAATAGTTTGTATTAGAAAAACTTTATCCTACAGATTCAAAAAGACAATTCTATATACATTTCATTTTGCATAGTTGTGCTACTAAATACTATATAATTTTAGTTCTATTGTTATTTTATTAAAATTATTTTTAAAACGATTTTATAAACCATAAATCAAAACTATTTTAAAATCAAATGGTAAAATTGTCACATAACACCCTTTTAACTTTGAAAAATGAGGAAGGGGATGTTGGAAAAATCAGTTATAAGAGTTAATTTTAGACCATTTTAAGGTATTAATTTGAGCTAATTAATTATCATTAAAAACCTTTAATTAGGTACATTGAATTAAACTCAAGTTGGAGATTTAATGAGTATTTATTTTGATTCAAAATAAATCTTAATGCATAAGCTTAAAATGAAAATAAATGGTTGTTTGAAAATTTAAATTGACTTTGTCCCACATTGATAAGAAAAAAAGATATAAAATGCTTTATAAGCATTTATTTTGGATTCCTATCTATTTCGGTTAGAATAAAAGATAAAGGTGAAGGTTCATGTACCGTGCTCAGCTCGAGCCCAGTCGCGTCGCATTGAAGCTTTAGGCGCACTTCGCACATGCACATCCTCACTAAAAAGCCTTTACCCGAGCTCAGTTTGGATTTGGGTATCTAGATTTTAAACAAAAGCCCATAAATTTATGATTTAAAATAAAAAAATATGTCAAATTAAACAAAAAAAAAAACATGGTGATTGAGAATGTTTTAGATAAAGAGTTCCCCCTGTCATGGTAGGGTGTTTAATTTTAAGGAACCAAGCATTCGATTTTCTGTTTAAATTAAGAAAATCAAAGTACGTGTTTTTGTTTTTCAAAAATTGAAAAATCGAAAAAAAATTGTGCTGTTGGGATAAAAGCAGCCTTTTGGTGCATGACAAAAAATGGGGTCAGTACCCCAATAGCAAATGAATAGGCTGGGGCCCCCTACATGGGAATGGAAAAGGACTCCCGCATTTTGTTAATTTTGCAAAATCACGCAATGTGACATGGAAACATGACTCAGTGGGAGGACCTCTGTTGCCCCAATTAACAATGGTGGGGTATTCTTCCCTTCCAAAAGGAAATGTGATGAAAATTTTAGGACAAAAAAAGGAGAAACAAGTTGAAGAGCTGCATGATCATATCTGTGGCCACAGGGGGACAAGAAGACACCAACCGAGTCTGTGTATAGCTGCTACCCATTTGACTCCTCACCTTCAACTCCATCATAACCCACATTAATTATATGTTTGATAGAGAAATAAAGAGAAAGAGAGATACGAAGTTAAGAAAAGCAATTGACTTTGGTAGAAATTAAATTTCATAATGGTTTGACATTTGTTATAAAGTGTTCTACATATATTACCATCTTAAAAGTATCCAAAGAGTAAAAACAGTCCTTCAAAATTTACTCTTTAAATGCTCTTTCACTCTCTCTCTCTCTCTCTTGGATTCTTCAGAGGTTTGGAGGTGAGAATCACTCAAAAGGAATTATCGGTTCTGGTTGATCAATTAACTCACAAAAGTTAGTATTAGGGTTTCATAATGTGAACACTCACATCCTTTAATGAACACAAAAATTATTAATTTGGTTTGACACTTTTGAAAGATGAACATGTGATGTTATAAATAGTAACAAAACTGACACAAGCTTATCGTCACGTGGATGGATTGATATTTTGGATTGACAACGAGTTTATCGTGTTATTTGGATTTCCAATGAATCAAAATAATTGATTTGATAGTGATAATTATAAGTTGTTAAAGTATAAAAAATTAATTATAATTTCTCATCGGTTTAAGTTTTTTAAATAATCGGTCATTCAATTATTTCTTAATATGATATAAGAGCTCCAGGCTTCACGTCGTGACTTTAAATTTTAAGAATACTCCATTTAATTTAATATTCTACAAGATATTTGCCTTTTGATATTTGAGATTTTTTTCGTATAGATTTCACATACAAAACCTTTAATCTTTCGGTTACTTTACACTTGTGTTAAAGTAAAAAAAATTACTTGTGCCATTTCCCTTATCTTAAATTTCGAGATAATTGATCATTTAATTATTTTTAATATAAAGTGATATATCATTTGTGTGCTTTTTGATATCCGCCCGCAAAAGTTTGAACAAATAATTTGTGATGACTTATATCACACAATGAAATATATATTATTAATAAAACTATAGCTCTCATTTGGTGTCCACCACTCAAAATGTACTTTAAACCTCTACTTAAATATATAGGTCAAATATTGAAATAAAGTTATATATATAATTCAATTGACTTAACTTCTCCACTCTCTTTATTTTCAACCCACGTTGATTTTCTTTATTACTATTTTTTTCTTCACATTTTCAATTGATTTTTTTTTTTTGTGATTTTAATCAGATTGTTCTTCTCTCGAGTTTTTTTACAAGTTCAGTTTTCTAACGAAGAACATATGACTATTATATTTTGCATGTTTATAGATAAAAAAATAATTATTAATATATTATTTTATCATATAAAATAAAAAACGAACACGCACATAATCACATAACACGTGTTGCGATGCTAAACATATAATATCATATAAAAATACTTTGAGAAAGTAAAATTAAAATGAGATAGGACTTTAGAGAGATAGGATTGTGCTGTTTATACAATAGAATCTACGTCTTGAGGTTAGAAATATTTACACCTTTTTTTTTTCTTTCTGTTTTTGGATCGCATCCAGCTAATGAGCAAAGGAAAGTGCATATATTCTTTAGCCTACAAATGAATTATAATTAACATATCTATAATTTATAATTTATGACTCGGCATGTAGATGACCAGCAAAAACATGCATGTCTTGTGTTAATGATTACAATGCACATGAAATAAATTAAAATTACATATATATAAATATATATAGGTTAATAGTGCTCTAATCTTTATGACCTACATATATATGGTTGAAATAGCTAGGCATGCATAAATGATCAATCAATGGCTAATAATGTTTCTCCTTCTTACATAATTGCATCGAGCCTTGCTAATTATCACTAGCTTCATTTTAATCTATGGTTCTTATTGGTTAGATTTATGTCATCAAATACTTTAATTGCTTTATACATATATATATATTACGTATATTATTACTATATATTATTATCAATTTTCGTAACGTGAGAGTCAACAGCGTGGGACTCACCAAGCAATGATAAAATATGTCACGTTCAAATTTACGGCCTCAAACTTGTAAAATGGCGAGTCGAATGATTTTTACGATTAAATCACCACTTTAATAGTTAATATATATATATATTATTTGACTGTAAGATTCTAAAGCATTTCATTAATCTTCGAAGTTATTTATGGTTGTTTAATAATTTTTACTCCAAGTCATTCTTGGCCAAAATTAAAGGAGCATAATCTTAACCTCTTCCCACTAATCAATAACTAATAATAAAAGTTTTAAAGTCCTCAAAGCCCACTTGATTTGTTTTTGACAGAAAACCCCACTTGATTTGAAACATTAGTTTCTAATGGAATGACTTCTATATATGTTTCTCTCCCAAATAATTTATAGAATTTGCCTTTTATTTTTCTTTTCGGCCTTGGATCCTCTATAATTAGAATTCTTTAATTGGTGACGTTTACAGTGAAATAATGTGTTATACCATTTAAAATCAAACATCCCTTTAAATATGGATCCCGTAGAATTTAAAGAAAGTAAAAATGAAAAACAAAAAGGAATATTTCTTTTTGTCTCGTTTAAATATCAAAGAAATTATATGAAAAAAAAACAAATTTTAATAAAATGTAGTAAAAAAAATGAGTTGCAAATAATTTATTTATTTTTTCATTTTCTTAGCATTTTTCATGATCCAAACATATCAATACAAAACTTCAAATTCGGGCCTAAGACTCTCTTTCTATCTGAACGGGTGGCATTGTTCATGGACCATAAGAAAGCCTAATATGTATAACCCGAGCCCAATACTCCCAATAACATAATCAACCCGGTCTGAGTCGGATACTGATATCCGGTAGCCCAAGTCGTACCAGTAACCCAGCAAAGAAAAATTGTCCATTTTCACTCTCTCTCCCTCTTCACGCCTCCCACAGATACTTTCCACATCCATCATGATGCCAAGTCACATCATACATACATACATAATGATACCCACATAATTCCATGCATCAAAGAAAATTGCTAGAGAGAGAGCGGCAGCTAGTTGTACAGTAGTAGATTTTACTTTTTTTCGTAGAGAGAGAAAGGAAAGAGCTAATCAGCCAACCCATTCGTCAAAAACTGTCTCTGCTGCTCTTGCAGGTTAAAAAACCAGCAGCCCCCTCTGCCTCTCATTTATTCTTTTTCCCCCTTTTTCTTACTTTCTTTTCACTTCTTGTTTTTATTGTCACAGTTTTAGAGAGAGAAAAGGATGGTTTTTGTGTTAGTTCCTTTTGGATTGAATTAATTAGCTAGAAAATCCAGTTAAGGGGTGCCCACCTAGCCTTTCAATTTTTTTCTTTCCATTTGGCTCTTTGTTTTTTTCTGTTTGCTTTCTCATTCACATACACAAAAATCTCTTTCCGTGGGGTGGGTTGGGTTGGGTTGTTTTGTTTTGGAGTTTCTCTCTCTAAACAGTGAAAACCTTTCTTTTTCAGTTTTTTTTTTCTCTCCCTCACTCTCTCTATCGGTAATCTCGAGATTGGCGTAGATTAAAGACCAATGGATCCCTGTTTACCTAGCTAAGTTCTCTTCTACTACTCACTCACTTCGTTTTTTAGAGAGAACAGAAAAGAAAACCGAACCCCATCATCTGATGAAGGAGAGAGGAGGCTCTCCTGGAGGAGAGAGCCTGCCCGTGAATACCAACAACCCAGAAGAAGATCGAAACCCAGGACCTTCCGATAAAAATACCATTTTCTATTGACCTCAAAACACCATCTGGGTCTGTGTTGTTTTTGGTTTTATTTTTTGGGTGCTGTTTCTTTTGTTTTTATTTCTCGAGGGTAGTGTTTTCTTAGCTATATATGGCGCTTTCCACGCACAAAGAGTCTTCGAATAAGCACCAGATGGATTCAAGCAAGTATGTGAGATATACGCCAGAGCAAGTGGATGCTCTGGAGAGGGTGTATTTAGAATGCCCAAAGCCTAGCTCTTTGAGAAGGCAGCAGCTCATAAGGGAGTGCCCTATTCTTTCTAATATTGAGCCTAAACAGATCAAAGTGTGGTTTCAAAACCGCAGGTAAATGTGGTGTGATATATGTGTTTGTTGGTGTGATTTCTGTGTGAACTGGGGACTGTTGGGTTTTGCTTTTCTTCTCTTCATTATGGTCTTTCGGTGTTATCTTATTTTCATTTCGGGTTTTCCTTTATGATCTTTATTTGAATAGAACGAGCAATAGAAAATGTGTTTGGTTAATTTTTTTTGGTTCCTTTTTCAAAATTTCTTAGGTTTTCTGTTGCAGTACTAGGCTTTGCGAGTCGTGTTGATTATTATTATTATAAATAATTTTTTTGGTCAAAACAAGTTCATATTTTGCTGCAGAATAACGGGATTTTCTTATTCTTGTATGATTTATCTTTTGGTGGTTCTTGGTAAGTTTTTGCGTACTTTTTCTCTTGCATTAGTTTATCTTTAGATTCGAAAAAAGTGAAGAATAGAAGATGGTTTTTGTTCTTGGCGGGAATGTGCGTCTGTTTGTTATATTTTGCTATGCTGTTAATGTAGATTTTAGGGATATTTCAGTTTGTTTTGGATATTCTTTCTTTGTTTTATTTGTCTTTGAAGAAGAAAATGGAGGTTCTCAGATGAGAAGTCCTTTTTTCTCTGATTTATCGGTTATTTTCGCTTCTCTATGTCCGGTTTAAGCTTTTTTTTGGGCCTAGTCCTTTCTGTCAAAAACTCAAAAATGATGTCGCCTAATGCGTGTTTTAGGCTTTTCGTTGCTCTTTTTCACCCTTTTTAAAAGTGCTATGGTGTGAGGTGTTGAAGGAAATCCTCATAGTCCAAAAATTTGATTTCTTTATCGCTGGCCTAATTTTTATGCCATTTTTCTATTATTTTTAATAGAAAAAGAAAAAAAAGAGATTTTTATTTGTCACTCTGCTTGATATTGTTGAAATTAAATGAAGATACTGACAGCTAATCAATTGGGTTTTGATGTATCTTTACTTTATTGTTGAGATTGGTATTTCTGCAGGAGATGTTGAAACTTGAAAGTTGAAAGTATTCATTTCATTTTGCTATATTATTTTAAGTGAAGAGTTTGAAATGGATTTTTTTGCTTTGCCCAGCTTTAGGGTGGCTTTGAAAATAAATGACAATGACGCCAACTGTTTTGCTTTTGATGATGTATTCTTTTATTGTTTTGTTGTTTATTTTCTATTTTTCATTCTTTTTGGGGTTTATTTTAACCCCCCTTTTTTTCTCTTTTTTAATCCTTCTGCACAAGAGGGATAAAGAAATGAATCTTCCATAATATTTTCGTTTTTTTTCGGTGAAGTAACTCAGGTACCTTTCTTCGTGAGTTAAGGTCTCTTTCATGGAGATCTTCTTTTCTAATGTCCGTTTATGTGACAACATGTATAATTTGGCCAAGTAACTTCATAGGGAGATTGTCGTAGAAAATTTGCCCATAGAAATTGAAAAAACTTGGTATGCTTATGAGAATGGCATGTCATAGAAAAAAAATGTTGGAATAGCTGTTCGAGTGGTTTGTTTTGGCAGTATCCAAAACTTTTCTTCTTGCTTGCTATTTTTTTTGTCATCCAGAGTATATGATCCTGAATTGTTTCCAAAATTGAATTTTGGCCATGGTTTTTGCTTTCATGAGAAATTTTGCATGATATAAGTCCTGCCATCTAAACTCGCATTTTATGTTTGCATAAATAGATGTCGTGAGAAGCAGAGGAAGGAAGCGTCCCGTCTTCAGACTGTGAACAGAAAGCTGTCTGCCATGAACAAGCTGTTGATGGAAGAGAATGACCGATTACAGAAGCAGGTCTCCCATTTGGTTTACGAGAATGGATTCATGAAACAACAACTGCATAGTGTAAGCCTTTCTACCTTTACGAGTAAACTCTTTTTCTTAGAAAATTCGTAGGCCAATATTTTGGGTTGCAATCCTCATGTTGTCTCCCTGCATATCAGTTGTGCTTTAAATCTGCCAGCATAATTTTGTAAACCACTTCATGAAATCTTTATTACACCACGATGTTCAAAATTCATATTTGCAGAATATTTAATCTATATTTTTGTAATCATTAATTTAATTCAACTTCTAGTTTTATTTTGGTAACAGTTAAATACTTCTGAACCCAAGTTTTATTCTCATTATAGATTTTTGATGTATGAATAAGATTTTGTACATTTGTTTGCTCCATGATTATGACATTATGCGCAACTAAAATATTTGTTTGATGGATTCTAAAAAGGCACCTGCAACGACCACAGACAATAGCTGTGAGTCTGTGGTCATGAGTGGTCAGCACCAACAGCAAAACCCAACACCCCAGCATCCGCAAAGGGATGCTAACAACCCAGCTGGGTTAGTTCTAATACATTTCCTTGAGTCAATTGAACCATGATATTGTACTTTCTGGTTTGGTTTTGAGAGCTCATGAATTTTATAATTCTCAGTCTTCTTGCGATTGCTGAGGAGACCCTGGCAGAGTTCCTTTCCAAGGCTACCGGAACTGCTGTCGACTGGGTCCAGATGATTGGGATGAAGGTAAAACCTCGTAATAGTGTTCCTCAATCTAGCGTTTCCATCAGTTCATGTGTGTGAAAGTGAAACTGTATGTGGCAGTTGTGTGCTTCTCTTTCGACATGTAATTTCTCTGTTGATACCTCTGTAGCCTGGTCCGGATTCTATTGGTATCGTCGCTGTTTCCCGCAACTGCAGGGGGGTAGCAGCACGAGCCTGTGGTCTTGTGAGTCTTGAGCCCACAAAGGTAATGATTTTCCCAAATTAATTTTTGGTCTTTTAATAGTAACAATGTTCTGACATTAAACTTCTGATGAATTTCTTTACAGATTGCTGAAATCCTAAAAGATCGTCCATCTTGGTTTCGTGACTGCCGATGCCTTGATGTATTGAGTGTAATCCCTACAGGAAATGGAGGGACAATTGAGCTCATATACATGCAGGTTTGTTTCAATAATTGACAGAGTTAGTTGCGGTTTGAATAGTGGATATCTTTATGCTGTCTCAGCTGGGTCTTCTAATCTTCTGAGCTTTCAATTTTGTTCTTCATCAGACTTATGCACCTACGACATTGGCCACAGCACGTGACTTCTGGACACTGAGATATACTACAAATTTAGAAGATGGCAGTCTTGTGGTTAGTCATTTTTTGCTTCCATTTTTTATTCTATAATATATCTTTCATTCAAATTGATACACTGTTTCCCGGTGTCTTTAATAAAGTTGATTTTGCTGGGATTTGCTTTTAGCATTTACTGTAGGGTCAGGAAAAATAAATGGAATAACTTTATGACGATGATAGAAATACATATATGAACAAAGTCTTTGGAAGTTGAGTTTAGCTTTTTCTGTTATTAAAGTACTTTCAAAACTTGATGATATGTTATTTCATAGGGCCGTATGAGTAGTGATTTCAAAACTGCTATTTTTTGATAATACAACACTGCTATTGAATGCCAAAATACTTGATAGATGTCTGGCTGCTCTGTTCAAATTTCAAGGTCTACTGTTTCCAAACCTTTTGTGTTTCTTTATGCTATTTTCATTTTTTTTAGTTGTCATTATTTGCAGATATGCCAGAGGTCATTGACATCTTCTACTGGTGGCCCTACTGGGCCTCCTGCTTCAAATTTCGTGAGGGCTGAAATGCTTCCTAGTGGCTATCTAATCCGACCTTGTGAGGGTGGTGGCTCCATCATTCACATTGTCGATCATGTTGATTTGGATGTGAGGATAAATAGAGTAAACCATTCTAGTTGTCAACAAGTTGAAATCGTTTTATTCAATTGTCTTAACTATGTTGCATACCCGGTTGTATGTCAGGCTTGGAGCGTTCCTGAAGTCCTCAGGCCACTTTATGAGTCGTCTAAATTTCTTGCTCAGAAACTGACCATTGCTGTAAGAATTGTTACATGAGTGGGACTATTCTTTCTTTAATATGATCATTTCTGCTCTTTTTGCTCATTTTATTTTGACTTTGTGTGTTAATATGATATGCAGGCCTTGCGGCACATACGGCAAATTGCACAAGAGACTAGTGGAGAAATTCAGTATGGTGGGGGACGCCAGCCTGCTGTTTTAAGGACATTTAGTCAGAGACTTTGCAGGTGAGCCTCTAAAACATAATGTTGGGGAACCAGGGCAGTGCCTGGTGGTTTATTATCAGATTGGTACATCATCATTTGATGTGTCTAGTCAAAACATTAACTGATCACAAAGTTGACATATCTTGTTTTCACTGGATCATCTAGATGGACCTCTTATCTATTTTAGTGTACTGCAACCACTAATTATTTGTTATCTTTGTCCTTGTATCTGTCTAATTACTTTGTTGACTAATAGTTGTTTGAAATGGATCTTAGGGGTTTCAACGACGCTGTTAACGGGTTTGCTGATGATGGTTGGTCACTAATGGGTAGTGATGGTGTGGAGGATGTGACCATTATGATAAACTCATCCCCTGGCAAATTTCTTGGGTCTCAGTATAACACTTCAATGCTTCCAACTTTTGGAGGAGGCATACTGTGTGCTAAGGCATCAATGCTGCTCCAGGTACTTACCTCGAGACAAAACCCAGCTCTATGGGTATTGTTTCTCTTGGATCATATTTAATTGTTTGTGGTTTTGCAGAATGTTCCCCCTGCTTTGCTTGTTCGATTTCTGAGGGAACACCGTTCTGAGTGGGCTGATTATGGGGTAGATGCCTACTCTGCCACATGTCTTAAAGCTAGTCCTTATGCGGTTCCTTGTGCAAGACCCGGTGGCTTCCCCAGTAGCCAGGTCATTTTGCCTCTTGCCCATACTGTGGAGCATGAAGAGGTGACAACTGTCTTCCTCTAATAAATTTGATTCCCAAGAGATCTCTCATCAAAAGTTCTAAAATAACTAATTTGCCATGTAAAATTCTATCTTTTACCATGTAGTTCCTGGAGGTGGTTCGGTTAGAGGGTCATGCATTCTCACCTGAAGATGTGGCTTTGGCACGAGATATGTATTTATTGCAGGTTTGTTTACTTGTCCTTTTTTCAATAAATGTGAAAGTGTGAATGTTTCATTGTTCTGAAGAATGAAACCTTTACCAACTATGAGCACCTATTAGCATGATTTCTGGAATTTACTGTTGCAGCTATGCAGTGGGGTTGAGGAAAATGCAGTTGGGGCCTGTGCTCAGCTTGTGTTCGCGCCTATTGATGAATCCTTTGCTGATGATGCACCTTTGCTGCCATCTGGTTTCCGTGTCATACCATTGGATCCTAAAACAGTTACGGTGATGTGAACTTATTGCTATTCTATTACCTTTTCAGGCCCGTATGTGGGGTTGATTGGATTAATTTGTATTCTATTCCAAAAAAGAAAAAAGCGACTAGAAAAATTAGACTGCTCAAAGCAACACAAAGCTTTTTTTTCTTTTGAAGTTTGAATAGTGTGCAGTAGTTCAGGGAAATGGTTTTGCTAGTGTTTTGTGTTCTTCCTTTGTAGTTTTACTTAATTTCTTGTATTGTTTCTGCCTCCTTTGTATGCAGGATGGGCCTGCTGGAACTCGAACATTGGATTTAGCCTCTGCACTTGAAATTGGACCAGGTGGTGCTCGTCCAGCTGGTGAAGCTGATCCAAATAATTATAATCTTAGGTCGGTCCTTACTATCGCATTCCAATTTACTTTTGAGAGCCACTTGCGAGAAAATGTGGCTGCTATGGCTCGTCAATATGTGAGGAGCGTCGTGGGGTCTGTCCAGAGGGTTGCCATGGCTATCGCCCCTTCCCGGCTTAGCTCTGATATGGGGCCAAAGCCCCTTCCTGGTTCTCCTGAGGCTCTTACTTTAGCACAGTGGATTTGTCGGAGCTACAGGTGTGACTTTAATGTTCTGCTTAATCTATTATTTCTAAGTTGGCAGGGGTTTGAAGCGTGTGTGGGGGTTTTATCAATAAAATAAATAATGACAATGTGATGCCATCGGTGTAGTATGTATCTATAATTTTGGTAGAAGAGGTTGTTGCAGTGCTAACAATTATATTCTGATGATGTCCCATACTGTTACCCTTCTGTTTAGTAAAAGTGTGTCCCTCATGTGGTGTATCAAATGATTTATTGTGGATATTAGTGATTGTAGTTGCTGTCACTGTCAAGAGTAGGGGATTTCATTGTTGATTATTTCCTTCTGACATTTACTTTATTGGGGCTTAATTTAAGTATTTTTTTCCAGGATCCACACCGGGGGAGAGCTCCTTCGGGTTGATTCGCAAGCTGGTGATGGTTTGTTGAAGCAACTTTGGCAGCATTCGGATGCAATAATGTGCTGCTCCTTAAAAACAAACGTATACGCTTCTACTGCTTTCCCTGATATTTTCGTAAGAAGTCCTAAATAATTGTCTTAATTTTTCAATTAATGCATTCTATACTTGTCTTATGCATCAAAATGGATTTAAAATATCCTTAAAAAGAAAGAAAAACCCATCTTCTTTCTTTTTCTTTTCTTGCTCCATATTTCCTTGTTTGATTAACCGAAGCTACAGAAATTTGTTCATCTTATGATCTAGGGAAGCTAACATGATCACTGCAAACCTTGTTGCAGGCATCTCCTGTTTTCACATTTGCAAACCAGGCTGGTCTAGACATGCTTGAAACTACTCTTGTGGCCCTTCAGGACATTATGCTGGACAAGATTCTGGATGAAGCTGGCCGAAAAGTTCTATGCTGTGAGTTCTCTAAGATAATGCAACAGGTAAATTCTTCAATGCTTGGAGCCTAACATTGATTTGGGTGTGAATCCTGAATGAAAGCTACATAACCTTTTGATTCTAATCGTTAAACTTTCATGATCTTCCAAATATAGTAGTGAAATAATGGAATCTGTTAAAAAAAGAAAATCATTTTAATCTTGAGTAGTGTCCTGGATTCAGATTCCAAGGTTGTTTTAGTTTTAAGCATTAGCTACGAGTGCTCTAATTCTACATCCTTCTTTTTTGATAATTGGTTTTACATGACGCTGGCTTGTAGAATTCATCCCTAAACTGATTTAAAGGCATCTATCGTGCTGTGTTTTTCCATTTTTCAAGTCATCCATGGCCGGCTTATCTAGCGTTCTATGTTGTTTTTTCCATTTTGAAGGGCTTTGCTTATCTGCCAGCGGGGATATGTGTATCCAGCATGGGCAGACCGATATCGTATGAGCAGGCCATTGCATGGAAGGTTCTCAACGACGAAGATTCGAATCACTGCCTTGCCTTCATGTTCGTAAACTGGTCTTTTGTGTGATGAAGAAAGTAGAATATCTTGGAAGGCTTAATTTAGGTATCCATTAGTAAGTTATATATATGGCTTCAAGAAGAACTTAAGACATGATATTATGACATATCAATGTAGTTATTTCAGGATTTCACGAATGCTTATGTCTGGTTATGTATTTGCTTGAATTGAATGGGTAATATGATTCTGCTATCTAATGTCAACCTGTCATGACATTTTTTGTAAGTTTGTTGAAATTTCAAGTGAGTCGTTCTTAGTTGGGCTGTCCCTATCATGTCAGGTATAGGCTTGGCTTATCAGCTCGTGTCACGTTAAACAAGTGAGTAGACCCGAGCTAGGCTTATGGGTGATGCGGTAGACTTGATTTACTTAAGAATTTATTTATCAGTAGGGCCCCAACCTTATCTTTGGTTTGTCTGGACGTTCTCAAAATTTAACGGTGAAATTTTTAATATTTATTAGCGGAGTTTTCTGTTGGTTTAAACTTAATGGATTAGATCCCACGCCATCAAGTATTTTTTGGTGGGTGTGGTTCGGTTACTTGGCACCTCTAACTTCCATGTATGATTCCTGATTTGATCTCTTAGGGTCATATTCCCCTAGAAGATAACTATAGCATTCGTTTTTTACTATGCTCATAGGCTGTCATGCTGTTTTTTGTTTACTTGGCTAGTGTTATATGGTCAAATGATTCAAGCAGGAATCAAGGGATGGTTGTCTAGTAGACAGAGGGATGAGAAATCCGGCTGATACAGAAACAGCGTCTGTTTACAGCACAGGTCCACATTTTTTTCGACTGTAAACTTGATTGTTAACTCTTTTCAATTTTTCAGTAATTTTCGAGAACTGGTTTGGTAACATGGAAGGGAAAAAAAATATATTATATTTTAGCGTTCGGCCGACACGTTGCCTTTGGCTAGTCTGGAGAGATGTCAAACTTGTCGTCACGTAACGCTATTTCTTTAGCTTTGTCCATCAGCAAATTATGCAATGTTGGTGTAAAGGGTTACATATATGGAATAACCAAATTTGGAATCCAAGTGAAATTTGAATTTGTCAATTAGTCTTTTACCAAACAGGGAGCTTTTTGTTAAAAGCTTTACTTGATTGTACTATTGAGTGAGTCTTTCATTTTATTTTTGGGTTGGTCTGTAAAATTCCTTATAAAAAATCATTGCCTAAATTATTTTTGCATGGGCATACAAGGATAGCAAAATTCTCCGTCTGAGGGCGACTCAGTAATTATCGGTGTGGAGACGAAGAGTTATATCTTGTTGAAAACGGAGACGGGTAAAGAAGAGATCTCTTCCGAGCAGAAACAGGAAAAATTTTGGGGATTAGGATGAGGAGGAATGCATTCCCTGTCCCATTTTCATTCCAGCATAGAACGAAATAAGAATTAAGAAGCAAATACGGGTCATCATGAATTTATTTTGATACTACCGTGTTAAAGAAATAGTTGGGTGGTTTATTATCTTTATAACCCGTTGCCATTGAGTGCATGTGCGAATCTTCAATATCAAATTCAGTTTGCCTTTGTGAGAGTATAAAACATTCTCTATCTCAAAACGATTGTTATTTTGTATTTTTCATCAAATTACACTGATTAACTTTTAGTTTTATTTAATTAACGTACCAACTATTCAACTATTTTTTATAAATTTTATTCGTAATTTTAAATCGATAAAATATTTTAAAAAATAGAATCAAAATTAATCACTAACATGATTTCAAAGACCTCCATGGATATATAAGCTGCAAGAGCAAAGATCTTTTATTAATTCATTCGAAAGGGTTAGAACATGATTGGTCACAGAATGGTCTGTCTCTGTCACACTAGCAACGTACTTCACAAAATAGTTCCAAAAGTTTTTGATCTTTCATTTTTGTCTCTTTCAATCTGCACAAAAAGACAGAAAAGTGAAGCAAAACTTTCAAGAAACAAGAAATAAAAACAAAACTTAAAACATAAACAGCAGGGCTTGTTTGAAATAAGACATTAATGTAAAAACTGTAAAAGAAAGCAGGCTCCTCCTCCTAGCCCTTAGCTCTGCAATTATCAGACCATATCTTTCTTAATAAATGAACAGATACAATATATCTTTCCACCTCCGATAAATCTAATTTTACTTCAGGAGAAGAGAATCATTATGATGATACTCTCTTCATGTTAAACACTTATACTCTGTTCATTTACTTGGTGGAGGTAGTAGACAATCTTTTTCAAAAAGTTATATAGATATTATAGCCTTCTCATTTCCATGATCTATGTAACCTAAGAGTTCTCATTGATGTAGAAAAAAAGTGGAGCAATTAAATTTCAAAAATGACCTTTTACATCAAGTAATAAATGTATTTACATGGGTAAAAAAGTGGAGGAATTATCAAATTTTACATTTTTTTTTAAGAAAAATATGTATACAGGTAAATTACCTTACTTCACGTACTCATTAGAAATAATTAAGTTTTAACATAAAAAGAGTGAATTTAGAGTAGTTATGTCAAAATTAAAGTTAAAGATTATTCCGAATTTTATAATAAAAACTTAAGTTTAACATTAACAAACACTTACAAAAAGACTCAAACGTAAACTAAGTTTATTACTATTTTAAATTTTAATTTTACTTTTTTGTTTCCAAACATGTCAATACATACATGTGATTAGTAAGTAAATAAGAGTATAGTAAAATAGTAATAATGTATTTATAAAATATTAATTTAAATTAAAAATAAATAAAAACATAAGAAATAAATAAATAAATAAATAAAAGTCGCCAAAAAAGCAAAACAGGCAGCGCAACAGAAAAGAGAGGAATCGTTAACTCTGTTAGCTACGAAACTAAAGGGATATGTAGTGTGGGGGTCCATAAGAATCTGTCATCCAAAGCAAACGACATTGGCCTACAAATTAGTCAATAGAAGTGATGCCAATATTTCTTTTTATTTATTTATTTTCTATCTTTACCACCACGGCCATGTCACCATCATTCTCCTCCACATACTTGAAAAGGTGTGCCCATGCCCCATATCCCACTATTGATCCTTTTCCTTTGCTCTAATAAGATTATTTATTTTGCTATGTCTTTGCTCTACTCAGATTCTATAGCATATATAGTCTGCATATAATCTGTCTTTCCTTTATCCTTTATAGGGATTAAATGTCTTTTCACCGCATACCAAACCGCTAGGGCAAAAAAATTGGGATAAGTCGCGTCTGCAACAAATGGTTTAGATTTATTTGAAATTTTATTATTAATTTTAAAATATTTTATTGATTATATATATATAAAATTTTAAAAATAATATTATCAATAAATTTTTATAAAATTTTTAAAAAAAATTATCGTTGATGTGCTTATTTGATTACTAATTTTTAATTAACATTAAATAATTTTTAAATATTTTATTTCGATTTAATTAGATTTTTTTTTAAGTTTGTTTATTAAAATTAATTTAATAAAATAAAAATAGATAATAAATAATACGTGAATTTGAACAAAACATCCGATTGAATTGAAACAACAAAGTGATATTCGTTGAAAGCTAAAGTCAATCGGTGAAATTTGCATGTTAATTTGTTTTTTTTTAAAAAAAAATTTATGTGCTTTTGTGTATGTACATACTACAAACGCCACACCATGCATGGCATGATTATTGTATATATACATACATATATCATATAAACAAAACAATTTACATTATGTTCATGTGGGACCCCCTTAGAGGGCATAGGTCTCTAGGCCTGAATCTTAAGAGTAGCGATATGGGTTGTTTTTCCATTCCTTTTCAGAGTTTGAAAAATCGAGGCGCTTTAAAAGTTCGAGTGCGAAAGGCACTGTTTATTTTCGAGCTTCGTGCTCTAATTATCTATCTTCTCCCTTTTACGGTTTTACCATTACCATTTCACAGAACATGGAGTACTATCATTTACTACCACTAAATGGTATTTTCTTTTATCAGCGGAAATTTCAATTTACTTTTTTGTGGTTGAGAAAATTTTAAGCAGACCTGATTGGTAACCTTTTAAAATTATTCATTTTTTAATTATTTTTATTTTTTATATTTATATTTTAATACGTAAATAACGAAATAAAAATGAATATGAGTAAAAATTTCTCTCTTAGAAGATAAATGTTGACTTGGTTGAATACGGATTGAGTTTTTTGATAACGGATCAATGGGTATGAGTTAAAAATATTTATTTATTAATTAATTTTATTTTTTATATTCATATTAATGTTTTAACGAAAAAAATAACGAATTGGGTCAAAAAATTATATTTCTAACTATCTCGTTAACTCAAGTTTTTATTTTATTTTTTTGTTTAGTGAATTTTCAGGTTTTTAATATAAAAGACTTAGATTTGATGTTAGTCAATTTATCTATAAAAAATTCAAAAAAAAAATCACATCTATCGTAAGTTTGATTTATTAACTTGTGTAGCACTAATAAACTGGTTACATTTTCCTTTTTTATATATAAATTATAGCTAATTAATAATAATTAAATGTGCACCACTTTGCTTATTGATAGGTGAATTTACTATTGATATTATAGGAATGACTTAAAGAATTTATTTGGTTGTGGCTTGGTTTCTTTTCACTTTTTTCTTTTTTATCTCTTTGAAATTTAGTTTTTGTCAAATCACTTATATTTGATTTTGTGTAAATTGACGCTGTTAACTTAAGTAACGAAAGTAGTGAAATATAACTTAGTAGTAATTAAATTGGTTAAAATATAAAAAAAATATTGTAATAAAAAGGAAAGATCAATAAAAATGATAAATAATTAAATATAGTTGCATAGGAGTAATACTTGATTAGATCGGATCTAAAACTTTCGTCTGAAACTTTATTGGTAAGTTTAAAAAACTTCATTGGTAATATCATTTATTGAGTCTCATATTTATACTAATAATTAAGTTTCTTATAATTACCAATGAAATTTTAAGCAGATCTAAAACATTAACTTAGCCAAATATTTTTGCTCTCGAGGTGGAAAGGGATCTGACAAGGTCTTATTACAGTAGTTAAAAAAATATTTTAGATATATTTTGTTTTTTCTATCAACAGAACTTAGGTGAAGTTTTTTACATGAAATTCGTGAGATTTTTTTTAAAAAATAATATTTTTAAAATTAAATTTAAAATCAAACTTTATAATTCAATAAAACTGATGTAATAAATAAATTATACATAATTTCAACAAAAATATTATCATTTTATATGAAAAACTAAAGTTTAAATCACATGTTAAAATTTATCAAAGCATGTTTATTTGTTATAAATATAAAATTTTTATAAATTTATTTTAGATAATGAATTAAAATCATTAATTTTATTATTATAAACATGAAAAATTTATATAAAACTTCACTAATTTTGTAGTTTATACAAAAAAAGTAAATTTTTTTCTACAATCAATTAGTCTACTTTTCCCATAATTATTGATATAAAAAAAAGTTCAGTGCTAAAAATAATCACGATGAAAAAAGCCTAATTACCGTGAAAAAAAATCCATTTATACAAAATCATGAACATACACCAAACCAATTAAGTAATATATATTTATTAGTGTAATATTATATCACTCTTTTGTCTTTTTGGTGCAGAGAGCAAAATTTAAAGAACTGTTCCCGCGTGGAGGAGACTCTTTTTCCACTTTTGTGTACAGCAGTTTATCATCTCATGCTTACACCCAAGTACACGTTTCCACCCCTTTTTTTTCTTACCCTTTTTCATCTCTCTTGTAAAAAAATAGCCTTTTTCAGGTGCAAGATTCATAAGCATGCTTTTGGATCCTTTTTCATAGGATGCAGTGTTACTGTTCAACACTGCAAAAAAAAAAAAAAAAGCCCACATTAAAGTGCAAAAGATAAAGCTCTCTAGCTTTTCAAAACCCAAGAAATTAATTAACCCTAGGTATATTTGTTTTTTGTTTTCTGTTGTGCAGATTTAAGGAAAGTGATCTTTGTAGGGTTTCTGCAGGCTTGGAAATTTATTAGTAGTAGATGACTGATAAATCCGTATAGACTATCATGGCCTGAGAGGCTGAGACA
Source organism: Bretschneidera sinensis (assembly GCA_023935145.1). NCBI lineage: Eukaryota > Viridiplantae > Streptophyta > Magnoliopsida > Brassicales > Akaniaceae > Bretschneidera > Bretschneidera sinensis. The sequence continues at coordinate 23,177,940 of CM043700.1, read as the reverse complement.
GAGGGCTAGGGTTTGACTGGGGGGGGGGGTGCGCTGGCTTTGTGGTTTTCTTGTTTAGTGATTTGGGAATTGGGGCTCTTCCTTTTCTTTCTTTTTTCTCTCTTTTTCTTGGATGGGTTGATTTCTATTTCGGTGGATGGATTTTGCAGAGAGATAAATCATATGATGGGTGTGGTTTTCTTTTTTGTGTTTTGTACAACCAACTGTAGTAGTAGTTATTGTTTCAAACTTTCAATAAGGGTAAATTGAGGTGTTAATTAATAATTAAAGAAAAATGTTGTTTTGACCAAGTAATTCAATCTTAGATAAGAGGAAGTTAGATTAGCAACTACGTGAAAAAACACTAGTAATTTCCATATTCTTCTATTTATTTTGATCGATAAATTAGTTCTTAAAAGAACCAATAACTTGAAAATAGATACAAAGAACTTAAATTTTTATAAAATTTTAATTTGACAGTTCTTTTAATATAATTTTTATTAAACATTAACTTTTAGTTCTATAACTATATTAACTAAATTTATTTTAAAATTGCTTTTTACTTCATATAATTGAAGCTATAATTAAGCTTAAAGGGACTTTAATAAATTGAGCATTAGGTTCTCTTAATTTCGGTTTTGGTGGGAAGATTTTTGCAGAAAGAAATGGTGATGAGTGTGGATTTTTGGGGTTTTGGTAGATTTTGTAGCAGTAGTAGTAGTTATTGTAGTTGTTTCAGGGAAATTGAAGTGTGTTTATTAGGGTGGCATATTGGCTTTTAGGGTGTAGAGTTCATGATTGATAACTTTGTTCATTGGATTTTGTGTTGGACCAAACAAAGAAGTTTGAATTTTGTTTGGATTTAGAAACTCAGATCTTCTAGTGAATCTTCACCATTACACAGAAATTTGCAGCAAAGAATTCTCATTTAATATTTCTTCATTAACTATATTCCATGATTCAACTCTCTCCAAGAACAAAAGGAATAACAATAACATACATTTTTGGTGGGTTCTTGCCAAATTCATTTTAATATATTATAAATAATAAAGAACCCATATCACCACAACTGGATCTGTGGCGCAATGGTAGCGCGTCTGACTCCAGATCAGAAGGTTGCGTGTTCGATTCACGTCAGGTTCAATTTTTAAAAATGCCCAAAAAAGAGAGAAAAATGACAAGCTAAATCAATACTAAACCAAGTACAGTATTCAATTATACCAGAATTACATTCAAGAATTTACCAACCCGTAGGCGGCATAAATTATAATATTTATTTATATTTTATTTTATTTTATTCATAGTTTGAGTTTTCTCGGTTATACTTACCTCGTTAATCTTTATCGTTAGAAATAGAGGGATGAGAGAGACTTTTTTACTTATACTAATAAATTTTGATTTAATTCTTATTACAAAAACTATTTTATTAAAGAAAAATGATTTTATCAATTAGAGTTTATTGACAGTTAAAATTGATAACGGTTGAATTAAAAAAATATTTTAATAATTTCAAATAAACAAATACAATTATTAATTTTATTTTTTTAATCCAATAACTGTCTGCTAAAGCTAACATAAGTTGTAGCTAACAAAATCAACACTTTTTATTAAATGGTAACATATCTTTTCATCAAGAATACCATAAATTAAGAAAATTGTTTTCCAGTAAAGTTGGTGTAATTTTTCAAAATATGAGAAAGTGTAGATTTAACCAACCTCATGGAGTTAAATGTACTTTCTCTATTTCTTTTGGCAGAATATAAAAAAAGTTGCAGCTTTGATGGCTTCTTGCCAACTTCATTTTCATATAGTATAACAAATAAAGAAACCATATCATCACAAGTGGATCTGTGGCGCAATGGTAGCGCGTCTGACTCCAGATCAGAAGGTTGCGTGTTCGATTCACGTCAGGTTCAATTTTTATCCAGTAGCAAAACACTTTTATGTTCCATTAACAGCATGACCGTTGACTTGGGTGGGCTAAACCCTAAAAATCTGCTTTTGTGAACTTTGAACAAGGAGATTGGCCCTAAACATGATTTCGGTAGAAAATATTATCTGATTTTTTTTTTTATGTATAAGAAAGTCGTAACTTTAAATTTGAATTTAGGAACAATAAAGCTTCATGGCAAATGGGTTTTCATGGTTGGTGATTTGAGCAGCGCAAAGATGTGTGTTCTTGGATGCTCAAACCCCCTCAACATCATGCTCAAAAAGTTCATATAGAATAGGCAAAAGCTTGATCAAAAGAGGAAAAAGAGAGAAGGGGGGCAAAAGCTTATACACCTTTTTTTAGGTGCACAAAAACAATGGTGGAAGGAAGAAAATGATGTCTTTAGAACATGTATCATTTCATAAATTAGGTCAAAGGGTAATGAAAGTGAACGAGCCATAAGAGAAAAAGGTTTATAAAAATCAGTGTTTTTTATCACGAGTGTTTGAGTTCGAATTATTACACTGCAGTGAGATGAGAGAGACCTTACCCGATGACCTAACATGAAAAGTCTACTTTTGTGAACTTCGAACATCTTATCAAGGAGATTGACCCTAAACATGATTTCGGTAAAAAAAGTTACTTGATTTTTTTTTTTTTTTTAATGTATAAGAAAGTCATAACTTTAAATTTGAATTTAGGAATCATAAAGCTTCATGGCAAATGGGTTTTCATGGTTGGTGATTTGAGGAGGGCAAAGATGTTTGTTCTTGGATGCTCAAACCCTATCAACATCATGCTCAAAAAGTTCATATAAAATAGGCAAAAGCTTGAACAAAAGAGGAAAAAGAGAGAAGGGGGGCAAAAGCTTATACACCTTTTTTTAGGTACACAAAAACAATGGTGGAAGGAAGAAAATGATGTCTTAGATATAAAAGTAGGTTCATGTTAGGTCTTCGGGCAAGGTCTCTCTCATCTCACTGCAGCGGAATAATTCGAACCCAAACACTTTTGACAAAGAAAGTATGCTTTTATAAACTTTTTTCGTTCACTTTCATTACCCTTTGACCTAATTTATGAAATGATACATGTTCAAAAGAAGAATAATAAAAAAAAGATCATGAGAAAAATCCAATATTTTATGAATATGTTATTGATTTAAAATTATATGATTTTTGAATAACTGTAAATTTTATGAAATTATATTTGTAAAATTATAATTGTTTTCTTAATTTAAAATTAAAGAAAAAATTAATTATTTAATTTGATGAATAATGTACCGTGACATATAAATTGGGACAGATGGAATAGTAGTTAGAGTTGTTACACGCACACCGAATAAGATTTTTATCAATTAACAGTTTTTTGAAAAAAAAAATATGACTCAACTTTCATCGTTTACTTACTTATCAAATGACATTTCATTTTTTTTAATGAAAAAACGACACATCTTTATTTAAAAAAACAATAATTGAGATTTAATCACGTAACTATAACTAAGAAATAATGATAAATTGTACTTCTAATTTATAACATTTTTTGTTAGTAAAATTACACACTTGTTGAAAGTAATGATTGACTTAATTGGTAGTAGCAAAATTTAGACCTTTTTTTTTTCAAATTGTTATGGACAATTTAACAAAACAAATTACATAAAAGAATTCTATCAAATAATCAAATGGATGCTTTCAAAAAATCAAAAGATATCATCCTAATAATCAAAACTTTAAGAGTGTCTATAATGAGTCATTAATCGATATGTTATTTTTGTTCGATATCAAATTTTATTTTTAAAAATATAAGCTATTTTATAAAAAAAATCACATAAAAAACTTCATATAAATTTTGTCATAATTCTATACCCAATTTGTTCATAAGCCTAAATAAACAACTTTTATGAATTCACACAAACTTAGTTTCCAAGAAAATGAAATTTTGTTTTTAAAAATTGGAAGTATTTTTGCAACTGAGCACACCTTGAGCTTTGCTCGTTCGCGGCGTTTTTCGATTTAAAATTTTCCTTTATAAAAACCTAACGCAAAAGGGCTCGTGTGCCAAACGATTTTCGCTTGGGGTTTAAAAGGGTTCTCATGTTGGATTAATCCAATTTGTAAGCAGTTGCATCATTTATGGCCCAGTATATGAGCAAAGCTTACTGAGCCGTATCGAGCTGGCTCAAGGTTCGGGCTCGGTCTATGTTCGTAACCCAATTTGCACTTTCGTCGATGGGGTGATCTTATGGGTTTAACTCTTTGGTTAAAAGAAAAATTAGTTAATTACCTTTCCCATTTTTTACTTCTAGTATAGTGTTTTTGTTGTATAAAAAAAACATTGGTCAGAGAAAGGTGGAACTTGAATCTTTTATATGAAAATTTCAATTATGGCCATTATATTGAAAAAAAATTATGTTATAATTATTTTTTTCAACAAATTCTTATTTAGACATGATTTACTACATAACTATAGGGCTTAATATTTATTTTGGTCATATAATTATTTTATTTTTGTCACATAACTTTTAACTGTACCAATTAGAACCTACAATTTTGTTTGATTTTTCATTTCTGATTCTGATTTGATCCTTTCGATGAATTTGGTCTTAAAATTTTGATTCAGATTTTCATCTCAACACCTACTAAACGTTGAGGTGGTGTGTGATTCTAACCATTTTGTCCGTTGTTTATTACCTATCTTAGAGCTAACCTGATGCTGAGGTGAAAATCCGACAAAGTTTTAAGACCACATTCATCGGAATGATCGGATTTAAAAATTAAATAATATTATAAGATTTGTGTACAAATAAAAATTGTGTCATGAAAATAAAATCAAACTAATAGGTTGGCTAATAAGGGTTAGTTAGGTTGTAAAAACTTACTATTTAGTTTTGAGGAAATATGGGCCTTAAATGCAATTAACGGTCCAATTCAAAGCCCAACAAGTAATTGGGCTTGACTAAAGCGTTACATTAACTTCTCTCTCTTCAACGAGTAACGACCAAAAAAAGAAAGTTCATAGTACAAAGTCTCGCTTTGTCTTTGTAGAAAGATCGTCGAACGGTAATGGAGGAATCAGAGAAAGAATCGATAAGAGCAGCTTCAAATGAGGTTTCTAATGAGTTCAAAACCCTAATCAAGACAGAGGATTTGGATTCTCTCAAGCAAATGCAACACCTCATGTACACATAACTTCTCTCTCTTGCGTTTTTATTTTTGTTAAATTGTTTCACTGTTTTTAGATTGTTGAGTTTTTATTCTATTGAGATTAGAGGTTACTTATCGAGTCTTCAAATTTGAATAAACTAAAAGGGATTTCGATAAAATTCCTGTTAATTGGTAGGCACTTAATTTTAAATGCAAAAATTGTTAAAAATTGGGAGTCTAAATTATAGAATAGGATTGTATAATTTGATCAATTCAACAATGCGGGAGTGTATTTATTCGAATGGCAGGTTTAGTTGTTTTTCCCCTTTTTTTCATTTTGTGGAGTGAAATGGCAGTGAGACTGATGTTTTTGAAGTGTTCTGTTTTAGATTCGTTCAAAGGAAGGGGTTATGTTTCGTTACTTGTGAAGTTATGATTGATCTCATTAATATTGTAATTTGGCTGGGAAGATTTGTTAATGAATAAGAAAAATAAGGGAAAGCCATGAACGAGATAAATGAAAATTTAAGAAGAGTCCTTGTTAGTGATTGACTCTCGGTTGTTAAGGGGGATTTTTTTTGTTTATAATTTAGTTTTGTCTGGGAAGTTTTATGAAAAAACTAAGAGAATGGACAGAATAATAATCATATTAAATGCCGATTTTAAGCATTTGTGGGATCTTGTGACCTCTGGTGAAGTCATAGTCTTTCCAATCAGCTGTATATCTTTAAAAATAAATGTAGTGAGGAGATGGTACGTAAAATGCGTAATTGGATTTTGACTTTTGGGTTGCTCATGTGCAATTTGTAGCTCCTCTTTCATATCTTTATTGAATACAGAAGTAATCTTCAACTGATTTCTCTTTAGATTTGGTTTTTTCTTTGTTCTTGGCCTGTTGCCTGTAAAGGAGTAGCTCTGTGAGTGAAACCTTATGAATTATTCTTTTGCAAAAGAAAGTGATTAAAAATTTGGTAGTTATAAAAAAAAAGTGATTATAAAATTTTCACAATATATATTACTTCCCTGCATTAAGGGAATCACCTTGACTAAATCTGAGCACTTTTTGTTCTTTCTTCTTTTTGGTGGCTAGAACTTCTGCAAAGATAAGATTTTTGTTTACATTACGATCAATTGCAGTTTGATTAAACCTTTCAACTCCAAGGATATTGCTAGTCATGATAGACTCAATCACCATGAAAATTATCACTTAAATACAACTTTTTTTTTTTGGGGGGGGGGGGGGGGAGTTTACAATAAGTTTGAATCCAAAAGGATGAAATTTTTTCCTCTACTTACCTTAATTTATCTTAACTAAGCCTTAATCTAAACTAGTTTTTTTGCTTGGCAAATTATTTTCCTCCGATCTTCCGATTCTCAGGTTATACCCTTTGTGAGATCAAAACTTCCTGTATTAAATGATAGACATTGTTTTGAGTAGATGGGAAATTAGGTAGGCATATGCATAATGTGACTATAACCGATAGTTTTATTCTATTCGTTTTGTTATTTTTTATATCTTGTTTTCTGCATTGAATATGAGAATATGGGATAGTGAAGAAAGGTGGCTAAAGATAAATGAATTTTAAATTTTTCACATGCAAGCCAAAACTTCCATAAAATCAATTTACAAACTAAAAGTTGATACGGAAAATTTGAGCTTGGAATTGAGCTTAAAGTTTCGAAGCAATCATGCATTGTATGGCTATTAAGTAGAATTTTTGCTAGCATATATTTTCTTTCTATATTTCACTACATGTATGCATAAGCAGCAATTTGTTGAATGCAAAGGTTAGATCTTGGACCTGACTTTGATTTGGTGCCAATAGAGCTTGCTATGTGTCTGTTTATTGTGGACTAAACAATTTAGATAAGAAGCACCTAAGAAGTTTTCAAGTCTACTTAACTGAACTAATCAACCATTAATCACAGACTAGTTGGGGTCTGTTTCAAGGGTCCTCCTATTTAATTTGTCTGATAAAAAACCATTTCTTGGTGAGATTTTAGATACTTAGCACATGTGCATGTAGATAATATGATGTGGGTTGCAGTTAATGCCAATTTGGCATCATTGGAAGATATTATAATTCACTGACTTGCACTGGATCTTGAGTAACAGAATATGTAGGTAACAGTTAATGGACTGACTTGATTGGATTTTCAATTTATAGAACATCTATTCATCAGTGGAGGAAGGATTTGATGATACTATTGTTGTAACATGTTAATTATGAATTCTTATAAAACAAATATGTTAATTATGATTCATGAACTAGAAACATGTACTCTGCAAGCATAAGCTCAGTCTTTTGTAGTGTATCGTAACTTCTAAGTTGCATAGATCTTTATTTGACAGATCTCAATCTTGAATTTGAAATACCATCAGCACTCAGAAGCATGCAGCATAGGAGTTTCATACTGCAAAGTCTAATTACAGCCTATAGTTTTTATTTCACTATTCTTCTAGCTTTTCTCTGGATACGATCTTGTTTTTAGAGGGTAATCCATTTGATAATCCTCTCATATTGCTTACTTGAGCAGGAACCATCGTGTCCTTGTTATTGTGCTAGGTGTTTATTGGGAATCATATGTAAACGTCCGCATTGGTAACTTAAAACAAATCCATTATCACCTAACACTGCTTGTTTTTTTGGATGGTTTAGGAACACTTTCTACCTGGTGTGAGAAGTGCTGCTGTTACTTCCCTCTTATAATTGTATGTTGGACTTTGCATTGCCTGCTGTTGAATTATATGTTTTTGCATGCTTGGCTTAAATGCTAACTTTAGCATTGACTGGAATTAGGTGCCATTTAATTTATTGGAGTAATTCATTGGAGCAGTAAACAAACAAGCAAACTCTAAATTTCTAATCAGCTTGAAATTTGGGCATGCGAGACCATTTTGAAAAGCAGATTTAATCCGAAACTTTTTTTTATAAGTAAAAGTATATTAAGAAACGCACCATGAGGGTGCAACCCATTTACAACGAATTTCTATCGGATAGAAACGCTACAAGCTCTACAATACCTATATCATTCATCAAAAATTCCCCTTGAACCAAAAATTAAGGAAATTGAACTAACTATCTCTAATTACATCAAAATTTCTTTCAATGCCCTCAAAAGCTCTCCTATTCCTCTCATTCCACAGTACCCAAAAAATAGAGAGAGGAATCAATGAGTAAGCTTTCTTTAGCTCCTTAGAAGCTCGAAGCCCACTCCAAGCTCACATTTCATCTTTCACGGAGCCAGCAAACACCCCAGAGACATCCAAAACACTATAAGCCGCTTCCCACAAGCTTCTAGCCAATGAGCACTCCATCAAAAGATGAAAAACGGACTCGGCGCAACCTTTGCAAATGAAACACCTATTAACAATCACTTTTCCCCCTTCTTTGCAAGTTGTTAACGGTGAGAATCTTCTCCCAAACGGCTTACCAAACAAAACAAAACACACTTTTTAGGGGCACGAAACACCAAATTGCTTTCCACATGAAATTGGATGAACCTTTCGAGGCATCCCCAATGCAAAGAATCTTACAAAAAATTTCATCTCAAATCCTTTATCCGGGCTATCCCTCCATATAATCGAATCCTCTCTAGATTTAATCCGAAACTAGACTGGATTAAGGCACAAAATGTTATTTCAGGGTGTAAAAACACAATCTTTACACCATGTGTGATGTGATCTTGATTTATCATATTAGATATATGCTTATCATTGATTAATATCCAAAAGGAACAAATAGTAAATTAGCTGAAGAGACTTTCTGGTGCTTCTGTTATTGGTATCTTTGCATTGTTCTCGTGTCTGGGAAATAAATTATTTTAGGGTATACAGGTGAGGATTAGATTGCAGGACTTTATTCCGGAATCATATTATTGCATTTGAATCTATTGGGTTTTTCTTAAATTCTTTTATAAACACCCTAATCTGCAAGGTAAGTGGTGGCGCTTATACGACAAAAGGTGTTCACTGTTTGACCGTCAAGATGCTTCCTTGAAATAGCACACTAATTTATCATGATGAAAGAGAAACTATGCTATAAAGCATTCTGTTCTCCTCATACTAAAAGCGACTACTTAGTTATGATTGTCTGGGAACCTAAATTGTTTGCTTTTGGCTGTTGCTATGGCACACCTTTGTAACAACTTTGCAACAAGCACTAGACAAGGCCAGGTTGCATGTTGTTCAGGCCCTACACTGGCACCACTATGAAATGGTTGTGCCAGGGGATGCTGTGGCTATGGTGGCTTAAAGAGGCTTACACATGCTCACTATAAGGCTAGCCACGTTAATCTCTATTGACATACTCATTATATGCCGAGATGTCCGTGCCATGAGTTTAAAGTGGGACTTTAGTCAATAATCTGAAAAACAATGGCCTATGTAGATTAGTAGAAATTATAGAACAGAGATAGACCAGCTCGCTATAGGAAACCAACAAGATCCCTATAATTGTTTTGGCATAACTAGGCTTTGGTATCTAATCTGTTTTCCACTGTATTTTCATGTTTCCTTTTGTGCCCATACTGCAGATTGGGAAGGTTACAGGACAGCAATGCAGTCCTCTCTCATTTTAACGAGTATTCAGAGCATTGCTTTGGTGAGGTCTCTGGAGATTTTTCGAGAAATACACGTCTTTTAAAGTCAATGAAGTCAGACCTTGATTACATATTCCAGAAGCTAAGGTATGGTCCTCAAATGTTCTTGTTCTTGTTTTTACTGTTTGATATGCAATGGATGATATGCCTAAGGCACGCCGTTTTGGAGGCTAGTCTATACACCGGCTAATATCAATTGCTAAAATTATGATATCAAAATACATAGAAGATTCAAAATTTAATTCTATATCAATGTAGACATTTTGGGTCCAAAGTTAGAAGATGAAACTTTTGTTGTGTACAATTAATTATTTGTCCATGAAGTTTCAATCAGATCTCTTCCATCTTAGCCTTTAAAATCTACATGATATTTAATAGCAAAAGGAGGAGAAGGGCAGTGTTTTGGAAACTTGGGGATATATATGGTGTTTGTGCAGAACTATTGTGGTGTGTTTTAGTTCAGTCGGCCACTGGTAAAGGTGCTAGTTGCTAGGAGTTCCCACATTCGAGTATGGTTGGTAGCAACGATACGTGGTGTATCGGGATTTAACCTGGGATCGTCCTACGCAAACATGTTGGATATTGGACCTTCCCTTGAGAGCGTGCTTGCACACCCTATGGTGGGCCCCTAAAGAATGATTTTTTGTTTGTGGTAGTCTCTTTAGGTCTCTCCTAGTAGGGCTCGTTTGGTACGGTTAATCCTATGTTTGGTTGGGGAGATTTACTATTCATGTGGGATTAGGGTGGGAAAAAAATAATCATAATCCTAGTATTTCTGTCCCATCCCCCATGGGACAGAAATAGTCTCACCCCTTTGGACTAAAATTTTTTCTCCCTATTTCCCCCTGCCTGCATAGATTCTTTTTTGCTTCTCCTTCCCTCCTTTCCCTTTCTTCTCCCCCTCTCCCTTTCCTTTTCTCCTCCTCCTCTTTTCCCTTTCTACTCCTCCTCTTTTCCCTTTCTCCTCCTCCTCCTTTCCTTTTCTGCTCCTCCTCCTCCTCCTTTCCCTTTCTCCTCCTCCTCCTCCTCTCCCTCCTCCCCCACTCCCCCTCCCCTCTTCCCTCTTGGTTGGGGAGATTTACTGTTCATGTGGGACTAGGGTGGGACAAAAATAATCATAATCCTAGTATTTTTGTCCCATCCCCCAGGGGACAAAAATAATCCCACCCTTTTGGGGCTATTTTTTTTTTCTCGCCATTTTTCCTGTCTGCAGAGACTCTTTTTCTCTTCTTCTTCCCTCCTCCCCCTCTCCCTTTCCCTTTCTCCTCCTTCTCCTCCTTCCCTTCCTTACTCATCTGGGCAGATCTAGTTTGCACCACCTGCCTCTCTCTCGCGGTTGCCTGGGTATGCCTCCTGCTGCCCCTTTGTCGCAGATCTGGGTAGTTTGCAAGTTCTCTTTGATTTTCACCAAAACATTTGAGTGGAAATGAGTGTTTGGTTTGAAAGAAAATTCCTAAGAAAATTCTCTTCTCCTTTCGGATTTTGAAGATTTCACTTAGATTTGGTAAAGATCTTTGAGGAATCAGATGACGAGAAATTTCGGTGTTTTTCTTTGATTTTAACGGAAAATAAGGGAGGAGAGGGGTGTTAGGCTTGTTAGAAATGGTGAGAAAATGCTGGGAAAACTCTCTCTACCTCTTCTCTTCCCTGCCTCTCTCTCTGCTATCCAAGTATTTTGAGACTTTGTTGGGAAAGGGGATTTAGAGTGGTGATAGTTGAGTGACTCTCAAGTGGCAGTAGGGAAGTTGCAGCTCCAGCCTTCTGCTCTGGATCCTAATCGTAGAATTGTCGAAGCTTGCCGTGAGTTGCTCGACAGAGATTGGGACTGCACTATTTCTTATATGCACAAGGAAATAAATTTCAGCACAAATCGGTTGGCCAAGAGTTTTGATCAGTTGAGTCTGGGTCTTCTTGTGTTCGATTTTCCTCCCAACAATTGCAATTCTCCAATATCTTAGAAATGATTAGCTATGCCTATGTGTCCCAAGTTTTGTAGAGTTTAATTTATCTCCTCTGTATCCAAAAATAACAAAAAAGATTGAAATTATATTGAAATCTAAGGTTTGTGGTGGAATTTGTATGGTTTGTCGAGAAATTACAAGGGTAGTATGGTCTTTTAATCTATAATCCTGTTGTAATACCAATTAGCTTATCCTTTAAACCAAATATAGGAGTAAAATAGTACCACTTTAATCCTTTGTAATCCTATCCCCGTGAATCAAACGGACCTCAACGGGTAAGGGCTCTTATGGTCAGACACCCAAGCATGGTCGCCATTTACCAGTAGCCCCCTTCTACCCTCTTTTAATTATTTAAAAGAAAAACATTGGTTTTTCAATACAAGATAGTTTGCGGTTGGAGAGAATATTATTGATATTTAAAACTTACATAAATTTAAGACACTTGAATGCAACTTGTAAAAAAATTTAGGTAATCATTTACTTGGTACATGATTTCTTCCGATTTGGGCAATTGAATATGATCTGAATTAAGACTGTAGAAGTTGAGTCTTGTGCAAGGTTTTATCTAGCACATTTCATTTAAAATTCTTGATATTAATTTCAAATCTGATTGTTTTTCTGATTCAATAAGACAAACTTTTATCATAATTTGAGATCTGATGCAGATTGGTTATTTGATATTTTCTCTACCCTTTCTTACCCCCCGCTTCAGGAGCACGAAGGCGAAAATACTGGCTACCTATCCAGATGCATTTCCTGATGAATCCACTAGAGAAGCACTCGACCGAAGACCAGACCTCGAAATCCCTCAATAACTCAAGTACATTATGTTTCTAAGATCTAATCAAATGTCTACAGATTTTCTGTTGTAATAGGAGTTGGGTTTCTCTCTAAATTATACCAGGTATCCTACTCGCTTGAGACTCTAGTTCTTATGGCTAAGGATGGTGAACTAGTACGTTCTTATAACTTGACCATATTGCCAATTCAATATGCAAGTATTATGAGCTTTAGGGTCAATTTGTTTCATGGAAAATAATTTGCAGAAAAACTTTTTATTTTTATCTTTTCTAGTTTTTTATACAATGAGGAAAGTTTGCTAAATTGGTTAGAGATAAACATAAAAATGGTACAAATTTAACATTTGAAATATATCGTTACATAAGAAAAAGCTTTTACTGTTAACAAAGGTGATGATTAGTTCTCCAGACTGCAGCAGAGAATCATGAAAACCAGAACCACTTTCAAACCTGAAAAGGTAAAGAGCATCGTAGACTCGAGTCCACTCTTAAGTCTCTGACTAAAGAGATCGACAAGTGTAGTAGGTTCAAGTTCTTGCTTTCTGTTTTTCTTACTGCTTAGAACCCAGCCAAGCATATTCTCATGGTTGAAATGGTGACGTTTTTCCTTCCAGGCACCAAGCAGTTGATTTGGTTCTTAGAGGAATTTGTGTGTTTAGAATCCTCACTGCCTAAATTATATAAAATGCCTTTTATATAACTCTACCACTTCAACTCTTACTATTCAAATTGCAAAACAAAGGAAAAACAAAAATCATAGAAACATAGAAGGAAAAAAAGATGCCCATTGAAAAATAGAGGGGAAAAAAAGAAAAGAAGAAAAAAAAAAGAGAGGGGGAAAGAAAGAGTAGAGTTATGCCTTTCTAAATTTCAAAATAAAAGGGTGATCAGTGTAAATACCCTTTGACTTAACATTGTGGTATAATAGATCAAATTATTATAAAAATACCAGTTCATTATAACAAGTTTGTTAAAAATTACTGCAATAAACTATTCACTGTATAAATGGGTTAAATTTAAAATATAAAAAAATTAAAATACAAAATTATTTGTCTAATTGTAGTTTCTGTTAAATTAAAACCATATATTAAAATATCCTAATTTCGGTTTATCGGTCAATCAACCAGGACTGCAGTTCTCTTGGTTACTCCTCTCACTCTCAGCATGCGTTTGTCAGCTCCTGACTCCTGAGCCCCATCAACTGTAGGAGATCAACTCAGCCGCCAAACTTTATCTTTCCTTCCTGCCCTTAATTATCAGATTCTTTCACGTACGCGCTCACCCTCCCGCGCGTGACACACTTTCTCTGCCTCCTGCTGTAAACACGCAATTTTTGCCCCCATACCTTTTCAGTGCTGTGTATCATGCAAAACACATATAAAACCAAACCCCTCTGATACTACACCTGTATTACCCACATCAGAAAAAACAGAGCTAGATTTGAAGAGAGAGATGAAGGAGGGAGGGAGGAGTGAAAGCGACAAAGAGAGGACAAAAATGAGGGAGAGGCAGAGAAGAGGAATCACTACCAAGATCTTCAATGGCCTAAGGAAGCATGGAGGCTACCAACTCTCTCCTCGAGCTGATATCAATGAAGTCCTTCGTGAGCTCGCCAAGGAAGCTGGTTGGGTCGTTGATCCCGATGGCACCACTTACCGGTCTTTCAAAGTAAATCTCTCTCTATTTTTTTTCTTTGTTTATTTATTACTGTTTAGAAAGTGAGAAAAGCAGAGGAATGTTATATCTTTTTTTGTCAATTTTCTTTTCTTATTTACTGTTTGGTTAATTGGGTTGCTTCCAAAATGAAAGAAAAAGATATACTACATGTTTTGATGTCTGTTTTGGTTAGCTGGGTTGCTACCAAAATGCAAGGAAACGCTAAGGAAAGTGTGCATAGGTTTTTGATGTTAATTATGCAGAAAGTAGAAAGAAAAAAAAAAGGAGAAAAACCAGAGGAAAGTAATGCCTTTTTTTTCTTTCTTTGTTTACTGTTTAATTAAGTAGGTTGCTTCCAAAATGCAAGGAAAAGATATAGTCTATGTTTTGATGTTAGCTATGGCCTTAGCTTGACCTTATGTAATGGCGATATTTTGGGAAGGATTTAAACGAGTTAGATCAAAAGTTGCTTACGGAAAAGTGGAAAAAAGAGAGAGAGACCAGAGGAAAAGTTATTATTATTTTTTTTTATCATTTTTATTTCTTTTTCTCATTTACTGTTTGGTTATTTGGGTTGCTTCCAAAATGCAAGTAAAAGATTATACTGCATGTTTTGATGTTTATTTTGGTTAAAACGGCCTTAAAAATTATGGGCAAAGCGACCAAAAAAATACAGATGCAAGTGAAAAGTTAAAGCCTTTTTTCATTGGTTTTGTGAAATATGCAAACTGATTTTTTTTTTTGTTCTTTTCGTTTTTGATCTTTTGTTTTGGTTGGTCAATTTTGAAGGGTGTGAATTGCTGCCCTGTTTGTGGAGTGGCCAAAACAAGCGCCACCCCAACACCCACAAGTAGCGTCGTCATCGGCGGATGCGGCGGCGTAGGAGGAGGAGGAGAGTGCTCTACCACGGCGTCGCCTCGCCGCATCCCAATCGGAGAGCCAACTGTCGACAACAACATGAACATCAGTGCTGATATGTTTCTAGTTGGTGGGACTCATCATGAGCTGTACTTGTACGGTGGACTTGCTGGCGGGTCTCACCTGGCCTCCTCTGCCTCTGCCTCCACCACCACTTCTGGCGATGGTGATGGTGGTCTTTCGGTGGCGGCGGCGATGGGGTATCAGCAGCAGCAAGCGTACTATCTGCAGGAGGCAAAGGCATCGTTTCGCTAACTAAATTGATTCTCTCCTCTCATAGAAAACTCTCTTTATTAGGCTATTAATATAATAATATTAGGTATATATTATTACTATCTTTTTTTTTTCTTTTTTAGTAAAGTTTAAAAAGAAAATAAATGGATATATATTAATATATGGGGAATATTGCCAGGAAAATAGAACTTTTTTTTTGTAGTTCTGCTTTTTGGGTGGGAGGTTTTGTGGTGATATGGAAATTAATGACCGAGATTATACTTTTCTCTTATCGTTAATTGATGGTATTGATAATGTTTGTGCTACAAGCTTAAAATCAATTATAAGATGAAATACATTTTTTAATTTAAAAAAAATGATTAAATTAAATTATTTATTAATTATTATTTAATATAATTTGATCAAATTTTTAGTAAATTTTAAAAATAAGCTTGATTTTAAACTGATCCAGACATTGTCATTATAGATGATCGTTTTCTATCGCATCTGCTTCCTTTCTATTCATATCTTTTGTGGGAAATTCATGAATGGGCTTAGTTCAGGAATCCAATTCTGCACAGTTTTACTATTAATTATATGAAAGTTTCAATGGTAATTTTTTTATACTAATATTTTATTTAATTTAGGATCAAATTTGGTCCTAAATTGAGGGCTCCTAAAATTTTTCCTTTTTCCCACAAACAATTGGTGAAAGCAAAATTCTAAAAGAAATAGACTGGGTTGGCTTATGAAGCCAGATTGCCGATTTCTGTTTGGGCGTTGGCCTCCTCCAATTACCCATTTTCTGGGAGACCAAACAAAATTTCTGCCAAACCTGCTGTCTGATGCAATTGATCTTCAGCATTTTAAGCTAAAAAGGTTACAATTGTAGTCTCCTCTATTGAGACCATAAAGAAAGGAGAAAAGAAGAAGATATAGATGCGTAGTCCTCTGAAGTTTCATGACATTTGTAATTCCTGTCTCCTCCTGTGGAGTGCACATCACATCATCCCATCCACCAACAATCAAAAGTTGTTTAAGAGAGGTGAGCCTGTGCAATCCACAATGGACGCAGTTGAAGCCTGTGCATGTGGTGTAAGATTTTATTTGGGGCAAAACAATACATAATTTGTGGTTTTAATCGGTGTCATATGCATTTAAGCGAAAAAATTTCTTTTTAAGTCCCAATTTCTTTTTAAATCATTTAATCAAGTGGTTAAATTATTTTATTTTAAATGACAATAACGGAATCAAAAGAATTATAAGAGGAGATGAAAAGAGTGGAGAAGGAAAAAGAAGGCAAGATTACCCTTCTTTGCTTGGATTATTAGAAAACAATGAGAACGTGAACTATGAATGGAAGTTGTTACTGTCGTATTACATGTATTACCTTCCATATAAATTTAAACTACTAAGATAATGGTATATATAAAATTGCACAATACAATATAAACAAATAAACTCTAATCCTCTTAATCCCTTTCCTTCTTCTCCTTTCCCCTCTAACACCCACTAAATTGGAGACTATTGAAAATGGGGGGCTTTAAAGGAGATTGGAAGGGAATAAATCCTCCTAATCCCTTTCCTTCTGCTCCTTTCCCCTCTAATACCATCCCTCTCGATACATTGTTATTTTTCGCAATTAAATGTTTAAAGACCAAAAAGGTAAACTACGTAACCAATAATGTTATTTACCCATGACAGACTGAAAATAATGTCTATATCGGTCACTTTTGGAAAGCTTAAATCCAGCATGTTAAAATCTCTTCAAATAATAGCCATGCCTCACTAAAAGACAAATAATAGCCAGATTTAAGCTGGCCAGCTTAAATCCGTGAACCAAACATGGCCAATACCTTCCTTTCCCTCGAATTTCTAAAAATGCAAACAGTAATAGACAACCGAATCAGTTACCCTACTAACAATATTTCTTCAATTTGGGATTGGCATCCCAACATTAGAAATCTTATTCATCATGAAGGGAAAGAATAGTAGGGGAGCTCTTCAAAATGACTCCAAACAGAAAAGAAAGCATAGAACTGAAATTACTGTTTCCCAAAGACAGTACAGCTTTCTAATCAGTTTCTCTGATGAAAACAAAAAACTCTTTAGCATCCAAAAGTGCAAGGTAGAGATTTTTAAATGATCAACTGAAGCAGAAGCACAAATAGATAATGAACATGCTAACTTTCAGAACATGATCCTAGAAGTTGATTAAAAACACCCAAGCCTTCATATAATTGTAACAGTTCTCTAATGCTACTACTAGTACTTCTACAAGCATGGTTTTGAATCAACCGTCCAAATTAATGTTACTACGAAGTCATGATGCTACTTACAACATCACTCAACCATTGTCAAAATCAGAACCAGCACTGTTTTTAACTTCTCAGCAACCATAACTGATGGAACTTTGGCTGGGCCTTCAGACATTCTGCCAATTCAAGAGTAACCAGGGATTTCTCCAGGCATTGGAGCCAACTCATTCTTATTGAACCTCTCCTCGTCATAGAATGAGGCACGAACCACCCTACCCCCAAAGTACCGGCCGTCGAGGTCAACAAGAGCCTTTGTTGTTTCTTCTGATCTCTCAAACTGCACAAAGATTCTGACTGCCTCATTTGTTGGAAAATTTGGCTCTGTTATCTCAAATATGAGAACCCGGGTAACTGTGCCATATTTTGCACACTCAGATCCAACCTCATCTTCTAGCTCATCATCTACCTCACCAGGCCCAACCTTCAAGAATAAAGTATAGTAGTCAACTACTCCTATCCAATTCCTCCAACGAAAATTACAAGCATAAAGCACAAAGACATAAATCTCAAGAAACTATACAGTAAAAAAATTGTAATTGCCATCCATGTTTTTTTTATAAAGTAAAAGTATCATTAAGGGCAGCAAGGGGGTGCAAACCCAATAAAGTATAGTAGTCAGCTACTCATATCCAATTCCTCCATTGAAAATTACAAGCATAAGGCACAAAGACATAAATCTCAAGAAACTATACAGTAAAAAAATTGTAATTGCCATCCATGTTTTTTTTTTAGATAAAGTAAAAGTATATTCACTAAGGGCAGAATGGGGTGCAAACCCAAAAACAAAATCATTTGCAAGACAAAAAGTCAATAAACTCTAATAGCTCTTCTTCATTAAAGAAGAAGTGCCCACTAAACCAAAAATGAAGAGTGTGGAGCCATTTATCTTTAATTACACCTATAGGCTTTTCCACCCCATCAAACACTCTTTTATTTCTCTCATGCCAAACAATCCAAAAAATTTAAAGATATTAAACAATTGCCATCTATGTTTGCTTTTAATATGATTCATGACGAGGGCATCATTCATTTTTTCAGAGAGAGAGACAGGAAATAGAAATAATTGAACAAAAATTATATTAAAAATATATAAATGCTTGCGGCAGAGTATTCGAGGGTGGAAGACAGATGGCAAACATGAATGAAAAGGGCAACATTAAAACTTTGCATGTATTACTACTGAACTTTACAGTGGTCCAACCCTGATCCAGAATATACTTATAAAAAGAAAAAGCTAATCCAGAATACAACTGAGCGGCAACTATCAACCACAACCCGACATGATTCCTCAAGCCTATGGCCCTAGCCTGAGCCCCATGTTATGGAATCTGCCCATTGCTATACCAATTCATTGTCATCATCATTTTTGCAGAAACACCAACATGCTGCAAAGATTAGCTTTCCAATAACTAGAAAGGTCAATTACACCATAATAATCTCATTAAAAGAGGGTTAAAAGAGAAACAGCCAGGCTATACTATCCTCAAGTACCAGCATGGAAAGGCTGCTTTAGGTAACCTATGAAGTCCAAGACTTTTACCATTACAAGAAACAATAACTTTTACAATTTTAACAATCACTAAAGAGGAGGAGGTGGTGGCAAAAGGGGCTTCTACGGCAAGGTGTATTACGGGTCCAACTCAAGACCAAAACCAATAGTCAATTTTTTCTAAAGTTGATGAGTTCAACACTTGTTATGGTGGCCTTAGGCTGCAAAGCTACCAAACTTTATTAAGATAAAACTGTAGTTATAATCAAGAATACAAGCTCTCTAAGAACAGACTGGACTAATATTTTATTCTTAAAACTAAAACTTTGAACCAGGCTTCTATTTAGTGGACAGCAAGCCACCTGAAATCAGAAAAGTCAAAATTAATTTCATTTCTAATATTTTATACTCCATAACTTTAAAAACTAAAAGTCTGTAGGAATATAGCTAGTAAAAGGTTGAAGCTTGGACCTTTTTTCTAACTCAAAAAAAAAACCTTAGCAGTTAAGACATATGAAAGTAAATGTTCAAGAATATATCAAAAAGGTTGCAAATGACATTAATCAGCATGAAAGATTACCATAACATTCCAAGTTGCCAAAAGGCCAAGGCGAGGAAGGCAAATTTTCTGATTGTTATCTAACGGTGTTTCCCTAATCCTAGCACACTTTGGCCTAATCGTCTACACCATGGCCAACACATATCCCAGATTAGTAAAAGGAAGAGTAACTTCTTCAATCAGCTTAGCTTTACCTATCGATGAACTTAACCATGAGAAATTACCTAAAGTATGTATATTTATGATTATATAAAATGAGTAATAAAACTTCACCACATGTTCTCTTACTAATTAAGGCACATAATGAAAAATTTAGATTAACAAGATATGCTACAAGTATGTGCATATATAAAGGGTTTAGCTCAGTCTCCCATGTCACAGTGGCAGCCACTACACTCCCGCACCCTTAAGAAAATCTCCTTAGTCTTCCTCCTACTCCTCCCTTTATTTTTCTCCTTTCCCATAAAATGATGTGAGTTTTTACCCTCAGTTTCTCCTTTTACTTGTATTTTCTGTCAAAATTCAAACTCTTTTTTACCCTAATCATTCTAGCAAGGCTGTGGTCTTTCCTCTGACAAAAAGTCTAAACAAACTGCAATTAATCCAAGATCTGCTTCATATCTAATCATCCGTTTACACTGCCTTACTTTCCTGCTTCCCTGCTTGCATCAGCCAAACTGCTTTCAGAGGTCAGTTCAACTTTGGATCTGCACTTGGCATCAACCTAAATGGAGTTGGACCTTACTATGCCACTGCCGCTCAATTTTAAGATCAGCTGTTCAGGTCTTTAGCAAAACAACCAAGAGACTTTCCGAAGTATGCTAGTGAACATATTTTTAATACTAATTTTTAGAGGCATTAAAAATTACTGATAACTAAAAAGACATGGATATAAAAGGTCTTGATGATGATGCCTCATCTCATGAACCACTCAATTAAACAGAGTGGAAGTAAGAAGTTAAGAATCAAAATCATAAATAACCAGTAAATAAATTAAGTGAAGCCAACTCAGGTTAAACTTCTCACAGATTGCATACACAGCAAAACTATAGCATTTGCAAGTTAATAGGTAGGTGGACAAATAAGAGCAACAGAATTTTAATGAAAATAGAATTAAGTGTAAAGAAACCACAAAGAACTGAACCATTTCAAGTTACTTTAACCAATTTCTTTTACTGGTCATATCATTTTTCATGAGCACATTATCAATTCATAAACCAATTATATAAGAAACCCTTCTTAAGATTTCAAGAACTTGTTGACCATTATTCTATGGTGTTTTTAATCCAATCAAATAAAATGTACTATGGAACCACATAGCTCCTTGAAATATGTAGATATACAATGCAGCAAAAAATACTTAGTAGATATGTGTATACCATGTTTCGAAGCAACATAACACGAGTGGGAGGTCCATTGAAATTCACACTCTTCACCTTCTTCTCGGACTTATTTTCACTCGCATTGACAATCACCCCAGCTCTACGATCTGTCTTCTTGGCCATCAACGGTGTTGTGATACCCTGCTCCTGCTTCCCAAGCCCTTGCCCCTCCTTCCACCCCATCTTCGCCATCATCCTCTGTGCCGCAGTCATCTGCCCACCAGCCCCAACCCCCAACCCACTCGTATCCGATTTCCCAATAGCAAATCCATCTCCATGGCTGGGAGGGGATGGCGACCTTGGCACTGCGCCACTCATTGCCGCGCGCCTCTTCCATGCTTCCTCCCCTGAAATATTCAATCTGGTATCGTTATAATCCCTATCCCTCTCTCTTTCTCTCTCCTCCCTCTCCCTCCTCTCCCTCTCCCTCTCCCTCTCCCTCTCCTCCTCCTCCTGCCGCCTCTTCTCTAATTCCCTCCTCATATCCGCCTCCATCGCCTTCTTCTTCCTCTCCCTCCTATACTCCTCGTAATCATTCGGCCTCGCCGGATCATACTCTTCCATCACTGTCGACGTGACACCCATCAGAGCAGGCTGCGCCACCACCTCCTCAAACGGCAACACCGACAGGGACGGCATCATCGCCACCTGTGAGGCCATGGTTTTCGCGTGCGTGGCGGGCGAAGGAATCGGGTTTTTGGGCTTGTTTGCGGTTTTTAGAACAGTCTGCGGCGGTGCGAAAACCGATGACGGCTTGCGGAGGGTCGGCGGGGCCATTTTGGCGCTGCTGGACCAGACCGTGGAGTTGCTACTGGGTTTGTCCTCATCGGACGGTGGAGGAAGGTCTCCGTACAACCCACCAAGCATCTTGAAACGTACCCGATTCTGCTCTACCCGTCGTTTGTTTGTATTGTCCAATTGGTGAAGCTCTATATAATTGGAGATGCAAATTGTTAATTATGCAGCATCGTTAATAGATAAAGCAGATTTAATTGAATCGGACTTTGGATGTTAGGTTACGGATTTTCGGTGAAGGAGCAAAAGAGATGGGTTATTTTGGTTTCAAGGATTCATGGAGAATTCGGGTGAAATTAGGGTTTTGGTTTTGTTTTTGGTTTTGCTTGGTGGGTTTGATTTGGGGGTGCAGATGCAGTAGAGTGGAGCTGATCAGCTGATATAGTAAACGTGGAAGCCTGGAGCTCGTTGTCCTGGTTGAACCCCGGGTAATGATTTTTAACTCAAGATTAAGACTATTTGTCTTAATTTTTTTTTAAATTACTTTAAATATCAGTTAAAATATATTTTAAACCAACGCAATGTTTGTAATTAATGAATTTCATTATTGCTAAAGATTATTTTTTTTGCAATCAAATTTTAGATATAAAAAATAAAATTCAATTTTAAATGAGTTTGATTTGATATTAAATTAATTTATTGTTAATCCTCTCAAATCTGATAAAACTTAAAAATAAATTTCTTAAAATAGAAAAAGATAATACTATTTGGTAAAAATAATTAAAAATATATTTAATAATACTTTAGTGTCAATAACAATAACATGTAATCAATTTATCGTAAACTTCTCAATATTACGAGTTACAACTTTCGGTTTCACAACAGCTCTACAAATATATATATATATATATATATATATATATATATATATATATATATATATATAAAACACCGGTGTAAAGTGTAAACTACAATTGTATTTTATTATATTAAAAACATATTAATACACTCTTAAATCCCAACAATTATTAGTTTAAACTGATTCAAATGGTATCATATCTATCACTTATCGATAAATGAATGTTAACTGACTAAAATATATTTCATTCACGTGATTTTTACGAGACATTTTGATCAATATAAAGTAATAACAGTTGAGGTTTAGAGATGTATTAGTATATTTTTAATATAACATTATGTAATTACAATTTGCACAAAATCATATGGATATTTTTGTTGTTTTTCATATGCATCAAAATAGATTAATTTTGCGCTCAAAATAACTATAAATAAACGGATGAGTACGTTAATAGTTCAAACTACAGAGTTTGTTATGTATCGAAAAAAAACTTAAAGTTTGGTATGAAAATGAACCAATAAAACAATGTTATGCATGTATTTTAACATATATATTTTTAAAATGTTTTCTTAAAGAGATTAATTATCTATGTTTTCATAAAAATTATATAATAAATTAAAATTTAAATTTGTAATGTATACTAAAAATAAAATTCCAACTTTCTCCCAATTTATATGTTTTTTTTCTCTAAATATCACATTAGTTAGTAATTGGACTTAATAATTTGAAGAAAAATTTATGCTTGATTTTAATAGACTAGTTTTTTCTGACATAAAATAAAAAAATACCAATGAAAATTCATTTGGTAGTTAATTTTTCTAGAAATTAAAAATGAACTCACCCAATTTAAAAAATAAAAACTACCGTTTTCAATAAATTTTAAAAAATGAATAGTTTTTTTAATGAAATAAAAAAAGGTTGAAAATGAAAACAAAACATGCAAGCGATTTATCATCACATGAAAACAAAACAAAAAAAAAGGTTTTTTTATTTACGAGAATTAAACTTTCAAATTAATTAGGTGAAATCTACATTGACGAACATTCCTAGCCCATATGTAAAGAAGTGGGCCGCATTCCGTGGGCCAATATAATCTTATTTAGGCTTTCTCTAGCACATCATCAGAAACCCTAAATCCTCTCTTTCTCTGATCCTGGCCCTGCTACCCTTCACTCTCACCTCCTCCACTTCTTCCCTCACGTTTCTTAATCGACCGCAAAATTTCAGTTATTATCTTATTTCTCTCCATTTCAAGAAAAAAAAAATATGATCCGAGTAACGAACCCAAAGCCTCTACTGGACTCACTGAGTCACCAGTTCATCCAACGATGCTCAGTGAGCGGCACCGCGAAAGGTAAAGCGAAGCTGAAAAAAGCGGCACAACCTCTCAAGCGCAACAAAGTCACCACCAAGAAAGGCGGTGGCGGCGATATGGCTGCAGAGACCTCCGGGAAAGGGAGGATCCCCGACGAGAAGAATCGCATCTACGACCAATGCCTCAACGCCCCCTCACCCGTCCGTCACTTGACCCCCAAGGAGAAAGCACGGGAAGCGGAGCGCGAGAAGTTAGGGCTAGTGAGCAAAGATCGGCAGAGGGAGCTGGAGATCGCAAAGAAAGGAGGAAAAGCTGCTATGGGAGTTCCCGATGAGCCTTTGCCCATGGGAACCCCCGGGTTGGATCTAATATCGTTAGGATTGGTGGATCCGGAGAAGATCCCTAAGTATGAATTGACCGTGGAGGATGGGAGGAGGCTGGCCAAGGAGTACAGCAGGGTGCTCATGAGGAAGCACAGAGCCAGGCAGGCCGCAGAGTCCACGCTGCTCAGACTCAAGAAGGAGGCTATTGAGGCGTTGCCGGAGAAGCTTAGAGAGGCTGCCTTGGTGCCGGACTTGACGCCTTTCCCGGCGAATAGATTTATGGCCACGCTCACGCCGCCCATTGAAGGGTATATCGAGAAGGTCATGGAGGCGGCCAGGAAGAACTCTGGGAAGGAGAAGCTCAGATGATGATTGGAGGGGGTAAGGAGCTGCTCTTTGGTTTTTTTTTTTCAATATTCTTTCCTTTGTGAATTGATGGCTTTTTGAAGTTCTACGATTGAAGTGTGCTTGATTTGAATTATGTTTTTAATTTCTTATCAATGAAACAATTTAGGCCATATTCGAAATAATCTTGTCATTCTAGTAAGTATTTAAATTTTTAAACAAGTATTCTTTGGGCAATGCAGGTTGGGTAATGCTTGAATTTCTTTCAAGCGTGTATGTTAGAGTTAGACTTCATGTAATAATGATTTACTTGAATGAGAAAATTAGAATGAGATGCAATGGCTTAATTTATTAAATATTATATTAAATTTTCTGGTTTACAGATTTGAGCGGAAAAGTAAAAAATGGAGAGAAGAAAGGCATTCAGAGTGAAGTCACAGACACTTGCTATCAAATTAGGCTGGGAATACTATTTGTCATAACATGAAGCTGCTCTTACTATTTTTGCATTGATACCCTGCTTACCTTAGATACTATGTCATGATCATTGCACAACTTGATGAAATATAATCAAACACCTATTCTCACTTTTCCGTTGTGGTTTAAGTACAAAATTTACAAAGGAGTACTTCAATTATCTGTATGGAAACCTTTGTTCCTTTTTCTTTCCACCCATTTTATTTTATCCTTCACTCACTGTTTATTCTTCTCCTATTGTGTGAGGATTCTCATCTCTCTTGTTTTCTCTTTCTTTTTCATTTTACTTTTTTGTGACAGAATCTTGCTTCCAAAAAATGTTGCCATTGCATAACCTAATGAAAAAGAATTCAGTCACCTATTCTCATTTTTCTAATGTGGTTAAAGTTTACCATCAATTATCTCTGTATAGAACCTTGGTTCCTTTTTCTTTCACCCTTTTATTTTCTCCTTTCGTCCCTGTTTATTCTTCTCAGATTGTGTGAGGATTCCCTATAATCAGTCTTCTTTTGTCGTCCTTTTTTCATTCTCCTTTTCTGGGACAGTCACTCTTGTTTGCAAAAATTGTTGTGGGTAAAAATAAGACAAAAAAATCAACTAAAGCCAGCTTCACTATGGCAAAAATAAATTTCTGAAATTTTAATTCCACACATTTCCCCCATTGCGAATTCTGAACAATATTTTTTTCTTGCTTACAGTGTAATTCATTGTGCTCTTACGTTCAATTTATTTATTCCCAAGTCAATCTGTGGTCTTGTATCCATGCTGACCACCAACATTCAAACCTTTTGCCTATTTTTCTTCTCATCGGTTCGACTAAAATTTTTATACCTTATAATAATTACAAGTACCTTATCCAGAAAGCCCCAAGGGAAGAGCCTCAAAGTCCCAAATCTCCAGTGTGATTACGAATGAGCAACTTAGTCACTTTGCCACTTTTCAGCATTTTCAACCATGTTGCTATGCATTCCAGCACAGACATTTGCATTGCACATGACTCATACTACAACTAGAAATTACTGAAAAAATTAAATATGGATTATTTTATTAGAAACTTAGGTGGAGATTCTGTGGATATAATTAAAGTTGAAACTTAAAAAAACTGAAGATTATTGGTGATGATTTGAGCAATGTAGGGAAGATTTATTCATGGGGAACAGATGAGAAGTTGCCCCCACTGTAGAGGACAAAAATCAAAATTATCCTTGACATTTTTCTTCGTTTTTGTATGCAGGAATCAAGTTTATCTACATATATTTTCATGGAGTATCTCACTCTCTCTCTGATGCCATACAACCATTGAGTTTCATGATCATTGATCAATCAAATCTTTTGCTTTGTCAATAATTCATCAGATGAAACTTCAGTTTGTTCTATCAATGAATTTATATTCAGAACCTTTAATGCTTGGGCTTAGGCTTTGCCAAAATTTTAGCGTAACCTGCTCTGGTGCATTATCAGATGTGTGCCCAGTGATGAAAAATTGAGGTGAGCTAACAGTGGATCATGTTTTAGAGGATATTTTAGTAACTTAGTGTTAGTAAATCTTATGGCTCATTGTTTATTGCAATATTCAATTTGCTTTCATTGATTCGTTTTGCTTTTCTGTTGTAAGTTACTGCTTGACAGAATTATGTTTGTCAAAAAATTTGTCCTACAATTTTATATGATCTCCCCAAGATGAGACTGTTAATGACAGTATAATGATACAGCAAGGCAGCCAAGGCTCAATATAGCTATTATGTCTTACAAATGTACCCCCACCCCTCCCATCACCACCCTCCAGACTCCGAAGAAAGAAATATGGAAGGATGGACCTGTGTCCTTCACAATATTATTAGATAATTTTTACTCAACTCAGGTGGAGTTTTGATTTTGAGTTGCCAGTGTACTCTAGCTTGCAGATTTCAAGAATCTGTCCGACAGAGCAGTTTTCATTAACTAGTTGTGTTATAACTTTAAAGTCCTCATTTAGATATGTTGTAAAAGTATAAATCGCTTATCCAAAAAAAAAATGGTAGAAATCATGTAAAATTTGATGTATGCTTAGCTATCTTATCTTCTGCTGTACTTTTGGCTTTACATCTTTTGATATTATCTTCTTCTATGTTCAGTTGATGTTGTGCCTAGAAATCAACAGAGTTTGGGTCATTTGCCGAATGGTAATCACTGAAGTCAGAAAAGCCTCGTTGAGGTTTGAGGGAGCATTCTAGCATTGAAACGCTGATGTGATAAATTTGTTGATACTGAAACTACCATATATGTTAATAGCAATCCACAATTTATAGTTAAGGTGACCATTTTTATACTGTGTTAATTGCTGGCTGAATTCCAATTTTGGTTCTCTTATTATTTGAGGTTTCCCAGATTGGTCCCCCAGCAAATTTTTTTTATAATTTGTACTTGTGGACTATTAATTGTGTTTCAATGTTGCCCACCTTTGCCCTGTCACCCTCTGCCTTCCTTTATCTCACTATCTTACTCTCTCTCACTGTCTCCCTCGTTTTCCCTCTCCCCCACTCCCCCAAGCACGCACGCTCTCTTCCTCTCGCACAATCTTCCTCTCCCGTACATCTTTTGGTGAATTGGTTTAAGGCTAACTTGGATATGAAACCAATTTAGGGAAGAACAATGTTAGCGGTACTGTACAATTTTGATTTGAAATTGCATTCAGTAAGCATTTCACTTTCAGAATTTGGTCAGTTACAGGGTAAAGATTAAAGGGTCATACAAGTACTAGGAGAGCAATTGGTACTTAACATTTGGGTCGTCAATTTGTGTCTAAATCATTAATGTTTGTTAATTATCCTTAATTGTGGTCACGAAAGTCAGACATATTACTTATTCTAGAGTCCACCATCATTATCAATGGTACTTAATAATTTACTTTCCTTTTGCAGTTTGAGAATGCTTGTCGTTTCAGTCATGTCTCATTCTGTCTTCCTATATTAAAAAGGGAGCCATGTGCTCAATATGTGATGAAAATGTTTCTAATCTATTTTTAGGTTGAAAGGAAAAAAAATCATTGCAATTTGGGTTAACCTAATGACAAGACAAGATTAGGTGGCAGGTCACGCAAAAATTGTATCAGTGTCAATAAAACTCATGGTATGTTTGGGTAATAGTTTTTTATTTTCAGTTTTCGAAAATGAAAGCTGAAAGTAGTTTTCTGATGTTTTTTGAAGAAAACATGTTTGGATAACTGTAACTCGAAAACTGTTTTTAAAATAAAAAACAGTGAAATATTGTTTGGATAATCTTATTTTGAAAACTGTTTTGATATGCCTTATAATTATTTTTAGTTTTGAGTTTAAATTTATGGCATATTTGGGTAACAGTTTTCTGTTTTCAATTTCGAAAACTGTTCTCAATAATGAAAATTGAAAACAGTTTTTTCGATATTTTTTGAAGAAAACATGTTTGGCTAACTGCAACTCAAAAACTGTTTCCAAAACAGAAAACAATGAAATGTCGTTTAGATAATCTTATTTTGAAAACTGTTTTGATACACCTTGTAATTATTTTTAGTTTTAAGTTTAAATTTAAAATTTATATTAATTTTATTTCTCATATTTACTAAATATTTAAAAATAATTAATATTATTTTATTTTCAAAATTTTGAATATTTTTTATACACCATGGAAGAATAATGAAACAGATGAGTGAACATTAATTTTAGGACTATTCTTCGAAAATTATGTCAAAAAACACAAATTTGGAGTTTTCAGAAAACAATTTTTGAAAATTGGTTTTATGAAAACTCTTTTAGAAAATTGTTTTTGAAAACTGTTTGCCAAACATAGAACTTAAAATCAATATTAATTTTATTTCTCATATTTACAAATACTTAAAAATAATTAATATTATTTTATTTTCAAAATTTTAATATTTTTTATATACTATGAAGGAAGAATTAAACAAATAAGTGAACATTGATTTTATGGCTATTTTTCAAAAATTATGTCAGAAAACACAAATTTGGAGTTTTCAGAAAACAGTTTTTGAAAATTGGTTTTATGAAAACTCTTTTAGAAATTTGTTTTTGAAAACTGTTTGCCAAACATAGAACTTAAAATCAATATTAATTTTATTTTTCATATTTACAAATACTTAAAAATAATTAATATTATTTTATTTTCAAAATTTTAATATTTTTTATATACTATGAAGGAAGAATTAAACAAATAAGTGAACATTGATTTTATGGCTATTTTTCAAAAATTATGTCAGAAAACACAAATTTGGAGTTTTCAGAAAACAGTTTTTGAAAATTGATTTTTTGAAAACTGTTTTAGAAATTTGTTTTTGAAAACTGTTTGCTAAACATAGAACTTAAAATCTATATTAATTTTATTTCTCATATTTACTAAATACTTAAAAATAATTAATATTATTTTATTTTCAAAATTTTAATATTTTTTATATACTATGAAGGAATAATGAAACAAATAAGTGAACGCTGATTTTATGGCTATTTTTCGAAAATTATGTCAGAAAACACAATTTTGGAGTTTTCAGAAAATAGTTTTTGAAAATTTGTTTTTTGAAAACTGTTTTTGAAAATTATTTTTGAAAACTGTTTGCCAAACATAGAACTTAAAATCTATATTAATTTTATTTCTCATATTTACTAAATACTTAAAAATAATTAATATTATTTTATTTTCAAAATTTTAATACTTTTTATATACTATAAAGGAAGAATGAAACAAATAAGTGAAAACTGATTTTATGGCTGTTTTTCGAAAATTATGTCAAAAAACACAAATTTGGAGTTTTCAGAAAACAGTTTTTGAAAATTTGTTTTTTGAAAATTGTTTTAGAAAAATGTTTTTAAAAACTGTTTGCCAAACATAGAACTTAAAATCTATATTAATTTTATTTCTCATATTTACTAAATACTTAAAAATAATTAATATTATTTTATTTTCAAAATTTTAATATTTTTTATATACTATGAATGAATAATAAAATAAATAAGTGAACACTGATTTTATGGCTGTTTTTCGAAAATTATGTCAGAAAACAAAAATTTGGAGTTTTCAGAAAACAGTATTTGAAAATTTGTTTTTTGAAAATTGTTTTAGAAAATTGTTTTTAAAAACTGTTTGCCAAACATAGAACTTAAAATCTATATTAATTTTATTTCTCATATTTATTAAATACTTAAAAATAATTAATATTATTTTATTTTCAAAATTTTAATATTTTTTATATATTATGAATGAATAATAAAACAAATAAGTGAACACTGATTTTATGGCTGTTTTTCGAAAATTATGTTAGAAAACACAAATTTGAAGTTTTCAGAAAACAGTTTTTGAAAATTGTTTTAAAAATTACTTTTGAAAACTGTTTAACAAACATAAAAAAGAGTTTTTGAAAATTAAAAATAATTTTCGAGAACCCTATCAAAACATACGCATGTGATTTCAACCCAACTTATTGAGGTCCCTGTATATGTGAAATATGATTTTATTTAAGGGATTTGTTTGTTGAGTTCATCATATAACACGCCTATCTAATTAACTAAAATGTTAAAATCAACCAAAGACACCGTTGTTTGAAAGGTCCACGATTGTATTGTACAAAATTAGCAATCCGAAAATAGAAGTTATCAACACAAAATGATGGTAACTAGTGACCACAAGATAAAAAGTAAGACGGTTAGCTAGAGAGAGAGATGGATCGATAGAGTGAAGCAGATAGAGACAGTGAGCTAGAGGGAGAGGCCAATGATAGAGAGAGAGAGAGAGAGAGAATAGGCAATCAAACCCATTTTCCCTTTTTATGTTAAAGACTGATTTTCTCACCCCAATAAGAAGCGCTCTACAAAGCGATGAGATGAGAATTTTAGAAACTGTTAAGGTTAATTGAGTATTTATAAATATTATTAATAAAATTTTTTAAAATTATTAATTAAATTTTTATTTTCATATAAAATTAATTTTTATGTTCGATGTAAAACTTGATTAATAATTTAAAGAATTTTATTGATAACATTAATTGAGTATACATGAATGTTATTAATGAAATTCTTTAAAATTGTAAATCGAGTTTACATCAATTGCAAGTAAAAATCTCTCATATTGAAGGGTTCAATTTTCATCATTTACTTTATTTTCTTTTAACTACAAAGAGACGCATCAATATTTAAAAAATCAATAATTAAAATCTGTATAAATAAGAAGGTAATTTAAATTCATGTTTAAATAAAGTCATCTTTCTAGATATGCATAACTTAAATCACTCTACTTCTAATTAAATTTTAAACTCAATTAATAATGATCCAAAATAAAACGAATACCAACGAGAATGACCAAATTTATATTGTGCGGTTTAATACAATCGAGGTCAATAAAAATAGTATTAATTAATTTCCTTGAAAGAAGAAATAACAAAAAAATGATAGATGAAAATTTAAAAAGAGGTTCTCAAAAGAAAAAAAAAATAATACTCAAAGGCTTTTGAGTTAAAAAAAACACCGAGCCCTTCACACTATTGCTCTCATTTCTTTAATATTTCTGTTAAATCGTTCAAATCATTGGCAAAACCTGTACTCTTAATATCAATCTCAAGTTTCTCGATGATCTCTTGGATTAAATAATTTTTTTAGTGTAATTTTATCATATTAATTACATTGCATTTGATAATATGTAATTGAAGTGAAATTATAGTACTTTTTAATCATTTTTTATGTTGAAAAAAAAAGATTTAATCTCAATTCCAATTCTATACCTTAATTTCACACAATCAAACGTTCAATGATAAAAAAAACAAATTGGATAATTGTTTTTGGATTTTTAAATTTTTGAATAGAAAATAAATAATTAAAAAACAAAAATGCAAGTTTTGAAAAGAAAATGAATAAAAGAGAAGCGAAAACCCAAATTGTTTGAAGATAGTATCTAATAATGGAAGGTTTTCTTATATTAAGCAGTTAAGGGGACAATGAGCCAAGATGAGCTTTGCAATGTTGAAGCTTAACTCCACAAAGAAAAGTGTGTTCGACCTGGGTCGAATTTATGTAAGTTCAAGTTTGAGTTAGATGAATTTAATTATTAAAATAATATATATTTAAATAAAAAATAACTATAATTATTTGAGACAATCAAACAAATTTTTTTTTATTATATTTTTTAAATTTGAGTTTTGCTGGTGAGTGGAACTTGGCTTTTTCACTGGTTGAGCTCAAGCAAATTGCAGAATAGTCTAAATTCGAACGAAATCTAGACTTGAGACTAGATTTTTAATAAAACATTAAAATTGTGCATTTGATTTTAAAATCTATTTATGTTTTCAATATATATATATATATATATATATAAATATTTTCAGAGAATGAAAATTGTCATGATTTTCACATTTTAATTATATATATATATATATTCCATATCCGTTTTCAATTTTTACCCAAAACAATGAAATTATGTTTTTTTTTGTTTTCTAAAATTTACCGTTTATCATTTTTATGTAGTATAATATTTTTTTTCAGTCATATTTCTACATAAATGTTACTCCATACCTATGTAAAATAAACTCAAACTCAGAAAATGGACATGTTTTCAAAAACAAACACACCTTTTATTTTATATATACAACAATATATATATATATATATATATATATTTTTTTGTATTCATACATTTTTAGTATAAACAAAATATATTATTTTTTGATTTGGTGATGTGAGGTAGTATATAAGTTATGGGGGACACGTTAAATGGCCTCCCTAGCCGGTGGACAACCATATTCCAATTTTAGAGGGACAACTAAACCTAAGCAATAAATTTTACTAGGTTTTACTTTCTCCATAAAGGCCATAGCGCCCAAAATCATTAGCCTCCAAAATTATTTATTTTGCCTGCTCTCATATAGCATATATATTTTTACCATATGTACAATATAAAGATTTAGGCCGACATATATTTAGATTTCTTTTCTTTTTTCTATCTCCAAACACTCCTCTCCCTCCCGCGATTGCAGGTCCTTTTTGGTTTCTCTCTCTATTTCGCTTCGATCCAAAATCGAAATTTATGCGAAATTGAGAATCCCGTACGATTCGGATTTAGGAGTTTCGTCGTTGCGGGGCTGTTTGGATAATTCTTCACGGTGGTTGGAGAATTCCGGTTTGTTAGGGTTGGTAAAATCCCAACAGTTTTGCAGATCTGAGTTTTGTTTGGAGGCGATTTTTCGCTTGTTAAATTCACAAGATGTTTTGGCGCATGACAGGGTTGTCCACAGCGTCTCCTGTGAGTCTCTCTTGCTGGTTCCTTTGTATTTTTCTGATCCATATACGCACGTGTGGATTTGTGTATGTACTACATATGCAGAATACGCGTGTGTGTGTTTTTATGTTTCTGTTGAACATGTTGTATATTTTTGGGATTTTGCTTTTTTCTGGTTGAGAGTTTTTTTAATTTTCCGTTTGGTTGCTTGGAGAATGTAGGAAAGAGTGAAGGAATTGTAATTCTAGGCTTCTGCATTTTCATTTATTGGGACCCATAATAGCTTTGACTATGCATCGCGTGCATTATTGTATTTTCCTGTTAAAGTTCTTGTTGATATTTGAATTTTCATTATCTTTTTCCTCTCGGGCTTTGCAGCAGTTTATCAGATGATATTTGGTTGGATTATCTGGGCTTATCTCATGTTGGACTGAGAGTTAGTTCAGTTTTGGATTACAAGTTCTGTTGAAATAATGATTACTAGGCTGTTTGAATTTTAGGGATAAAGTCCTTGAGTTCGCATCATCCTCTTTCTTCTGATGAAACTTAATGTACTTCGTATTCCCCAATAGAAGTAAATGAAACTATAGTTGATGAGAAACTTGTTTCAGATTTCCTGGAATCCACTTTGTGGTTTAGTGTGATCCTGCTAAGAACCTTATTTTCTTCTAATTTTCAGTGTTAGTTGAACTGTTCTTCCACTTAGTTCTTTTTGAGAGAAAAGCTTATTATTTTTGCCACCTTTCCTATAATAGTTTACTTGATAAACAAAAATTTGAATATGTAAGGGTGAATCTGGTTCATATTACTTTTTGTTCATCTCTGTGAGTTTCATAGATCTTTGAACTATTTTTTTTGTAAGTAAATATTCATTGTCAGGGCACCAAGGCCCTTTACCATAAATCCTTAAACAATTAGCTTATATTTCAGTGGAAGCCTTAAAAAAGGACGTGTTTAAATGGCTCCAGGTTTGAGTTTTGGGTTTTCTGGCATGAACAAAATAGATAATATTCTAAAGAGCCACCCAATAAGATTCTAAACATAAGACAACAGCCAACAACGTTACCAGGATCGCTCCTCTCCCTGCGAACTACGTTCTGGGTCTCGCGACCCAGATTGTGGTACGTTTGCGACCCAGATCGTGAAAAGTATTGATCCCAGTTCCCAACCTTAGATACACAATCATACATAGATAGTAGAGAGGGAGAAACCATACTCAGAAGAAAGTTAGCCTAAAGACGGAGATCGAGGTGAGAGAGGGAGTTTGCGGCCGGAGATAGGAGAGAGAAACACTATTGTCGTATTTCGAGGAGAGAGAAATGTCGCCTACCACAATCCATGAGAGAGAGGAAGGCCAAAGGTATTGCTGGTTTTTGGGAAGTTATCGAGGAGAGCGAAAGGCAGAGAGAAGTCGGCGAGAAGAAAACGAGAAGAAAGTGTTTCGTTCCATGTTTGGATTTAATGATTCCTTCTCTTGAATTGATTTATATTTTTTCTACCCAATATAGAAATTAGAGATGTGTTTCTC
The DNA here is from genome assembly GCA_023935145.1 of Bretschneidera sinensis. Classification (NCBI taxonomy): domain Eukaryota; kingdom Viridiplantae; phylum Streptophyta; class Magnoliopsida; order Brassicales; family Akaniaceae; genus Bretschneidera; species Bretschneidera sinensis. The sequence continues at coordinate 23,143,179 of CM043700.1, read as the reverse complement.
TTTTATTTTCCACATTGTATTCAACCTAGGAGCATTTGTTTGGGTTTGTTTTGGATCAGCTATATTGTCTTCTATTTTACTTTTGGGTCTAGTATTTGTTTGTAGAGGGCCTTTAGAAACTAGCCCATCCGAATCAGTATCGGAAAGAAGAAGGGTTCTCTTTTTTTATAAGTAAAAAAGTATATTAAAAACGCACCAAGGGGGTGCAACCCATTTACAACAATTATCTATAGGATAGAAACTCCACAAAATCTAACATATCTATCTCATTTACAAAAAAAATTCCTTTTAACCCAAAAACAAAGGGCATTGAATCAACTATTTCTAATTACATCAATAGGTCTCTCAATGCTATCAAAAGCTCTACGATTCTCCACACGATCCAAAAGATAGAAAAGGGAGTCGTTGAGTAAGCCTTCTTTAGATCCTCAGAAGCTTGAAACCCACTCTAAGCCCACACTTCATCTTTTAAGGAGCCGGCAACCACCCAAGAAAAAAAAATTCTCTTAAATGTTATTTATAATATAGTATATTATATTACTTCATTAAGAATTTACCAAACAAAGGGAGAGAGTACAACAAAATGCTTTTGTGGGATCAAATCAGCATATATAAAATAATTTACTTGTGGGTGGGTGGAGTAATAATGTATCCTTGGATTAAATAATAATAATGTATCACAAAGACCCAAATGGTGACTTTCTATTTTCCTTTTTGGTATTAATATTTTCCTTCTCTATGTCGGTTTACATATCCTACTCCTGCACAAACAAGCATTTCATTAGTCATATAATATTTTATTAACTATAATATATATATGTATATATATTATATCAATCTGAATTAGCGTACTCTAATGTACCATGATCCCAAATAGTGATCCAACTAAGTCTATCCCCTCGTACCGCATACTAGGGAAAGTCTCGTATCGCGTACCTGTAACCTTATCGCGTACCATACTGTATCACGTTCCAGGTAACTTTGAGCCAACCTTCCATGGCCTACCGCAATGGTGAGAAGGACGTTTCCCCCTGCCTATGGGTGGGAGTGCAAAACCCCCCACCCCATCCCCAAATATCGCTAATGATAAAAAAAAGACGTGCAAACCAGTAGGTTTATTCTATTCCAATGTTATTCTTGTTGCTAAACGAATTTAATCTATAGTATTTGAGGCATCGTCATCTCTTGTTCTATTGGAAATTTGGCCGTTACAAATTTGTTTTTCTTCCATTGATGCATGCTACAGAAGAGGAGGCCTTTTATTTTCATTTTCTCTGTGAATATAAAATATACCAAATTTCACGGACCATCTTTTGTCCATGTCCATGTACAGATATGTATGTGTGAATAATTCCATTAAGTCAAAAGCATGGCCTTTGATTTGCTTTTTACACTCTTCTTAGAAAGAATGGGAATGGTTTGATTGCTGCTGCTTATCATCACCATTTTTCCTTTTAGTATGGGGTGGGATTGAAGGTTGGGCTGTTTTTGTCCATGTATCACTGACCCCATGGAAGTCAAAGATTTGATACCACTACTTGTTATTTAGCCATCGAGAACTCTCACCTTTATTAATCTACTGTTTTGTTTTCTAATTTGGAGGGTCAACTACATTCTGTTTGAATGCTTTAAACAAGTGGAAATTTCATTCTTCCATTTGTTTCATTTTGAATTCTCACCTTATGACCATTGCAGGTGGAAGCGATTTTGGATAAGGAAGATTTTACATTTGAGGAACTTCTTGATGAGGATGAAATAATTCAAGAATGCAAAGCTCTTAATGGGCGCCTTATAAATTTGTAATTCTTCTTATCTATATCCATATTTTTTTTTATATTCTTTGCCTTCCAGTCTTTCTGTATCATTTTTTTCCCTTCCTGATTAAGTGTGAATTAGTAATTGATATCTAGGGATGTTGTGTTCATGCTGATGTAGGGGCATTACGAGATAGTTGCTTCACTGAATTTTGTGGTAAATAAGATCGCTCATTGATGTTTTATAATGAAACATGCGTTTACAAGTCGAATTGTTAGCAAGGAAATAACTATACCCTTATGATTTTCTTTATTTCTTTGCCTTCCAGTCTTTCTGTATCTTTTTTTTTCTTCCTCATTACGTGTGAATTAGTAATTGATTTCTAGGTATGCTCATGCTGATGTAGTAGCTTAACTGAATTTTGTGGTAAATAATATCGCTCTTTGATGTTTGATAATAAAACTTGTGTTTACAAGTTGAACTGTTAGCAAGGAATCCTTTTGTATCTTTTTTTTTCTTCCTCATTATGTGTGAATTGGTAATTGATATCTAGGTATGTTATGTTCATGCTGATGTAGTGGCTTTATGAGATAGTTGCTTCATTGAATTTTGTGGTAAATAAAATCGCTCATTGATGTTTGATAATGAAACACGTTTTTACAAGTCAAACTGTTAGAAAGGAAATAACTACACCCTTATGATTTTTTTGGGTAAATAACATTCTCATACTCGAGCTTTGAACCTAATTACAACTAAGTCCACTAGCTTGAAAACCTACAACAAAGTCCTGTCATGTAAAGTCACTAAAAAACATGAAATGTCCATATAGCATCCCTTACACGTGATTAATCCAAATGCGCCTTAGACACAAATTCAGTCTATCGCCTTTCCCAAACAATGTCTCCCTTTTTCTTTTTCAAACCCTAGCTAAAAAACCTGGTGAGTTTTCAGTTGGACTTGGTCGTTTTGAAAGCACCAAATGTTTGTGGGATTGTTGTATTGCCAATTTGATATACCTGGTTGTAATTAGGTCCAAAACTCGAGGATGGGAATGTTATTTACCTTTTTTAATATAAATTTTAAACACATTTTTGCCTTGTATTAGAAGAGGGAGTGAAAAGTAATAAATACCTACATATACAAAATATATAGAAAGAATCATAATTTTTGCACTGTGCGTGTCTACTTAGAACTCCTTTGGCCTAGCTGGAGCTTTTGCTGTGATGACACCAAAAGTGTTGTTACAATAGTCATTGGTAGAAGTGCTATCACATTATTATTAGAAGTGCTGTCAAGTTACAATAGTTCCTGGAAGTGACAATCATTTTGGTGTTTACTTTGGACCCACATTTTATTTAGATTTTATCATATTTGCTCCTTATATGCTACCTTATTTTGCAGTCTGCGAGAAAGGGCTCAGGTTGAACAACTTATTCGGTATATTGTGGTAGAACCTCCTGAGGATGCTGAGAAGAAACTGACTTTCAAGTAGGTTACAGACATGTCAATCTTGTCGCCTTGATGTCCCTGCATAAGTGGATGGATTTTGTGGTTGATACTGCTATTTTGTTGTGTGCATAGGTTTCCTTTTATCGCTTGTGAGATTTTTACTTGTGAAGTGGACATCATACTCAAAGCATTGGTAGAGGATGAGGAGGTAAAAAATTGATTCTTTTTCCTTCTTTCCCTTCATGCCTTTTATCTTTCTGGAATTTGTTTAGCTAAATCCTTGGTCACTGTCTTTTTGCAGTTGATGAATTTGTTGTTTTCTTTTTTGGAGCCAAAACATTCCCATAGCACGTTGCTTGCTGGGTACTTCAGCAAGGTACACATTGAACTTCTATTACATTGTCAAATCATGAAAATCTAGCTGTCAGATTCTTCTTGAGGTTTTCTATATTTTTAGGGATATTTTATTTTTTTGATCATTTTACCTCCTTTATGTGCTTTCATTTCTTCTTGCTAGGTTGTCATATGCCTGTTGCTGCGGAAGACAATTCCTTTTATGCATTATGTAAAAGTAAGTTAGCTTGTGCTATAATACTTGAATGATTGTTTGAGATGGGTCATTGTATGATAAAAATGTATTGTTTTTATTCTTATGTATACCTATCGAAATGCAAATAGGGAAAAAGTATAAATTTGAAATTATTTGGTTTTATATTGGATGTAATTGCAATTTTTGAGAAGTGGTCTTATGATAACATGATCACTTTCAAATTGTTGGTCCTTGCTGAGTCATTGAGGAAGGTTATTTCTTTCTTTTCTTACTAGCATTTTATTTGCGGTTATACCTGTGGAGTTAAGCTAATGTCCTCTTTGTTCATGTTATTTGGAAGATTTAATTACTTAAAGTGGTGTGTGCTCCTCCAAGATGTAACCTATACAGACAAATTTATCTATAAGCTTTATATTTCTTTGATGTTATGGCAAATATGCCTTTGCTTCATTCTGATTTAGATACCTCTATTGTCTGATTGCTTTGTTAATGGTATAAAGTTGCTTCTATTCTCGGTTTAACCTTTTTCTTGCTTCTTTTGATATGTAAATTGTGCTGACTATTGACCTTATGCCATCATCAGGGTCATCAGGAAATCGTGAGGCAGCTAGTTGAACTGATTGGTATTACATCCATTATGGAGGTCAGTTGCTGCTCCTATCTCATTATGACTAGTGTTTATGGGTCTGGTGAGAGTGGTAATAGAAGTCTTTTCTGGAAGAGTTGGTGGCTATTAGACATCGATGGCAGCTTCCTTGTGTGCTAGGTGGTGATTTTAATGTAGTGCTTTTTCCTCATGAGAGGTCGAGGGAAATCTTGAAACCAGGTTTACGAGAGAGTTTTTAGAGTTTGTGCTTGGTCGAACTTCAGAGATTCTCCTTCTTTCTCGAGGTTAGACAGGTTCTTGTGTCCACTTGTTGGGAATACCAATGCCCTAACCTAATCCAAAAACTTCTCCATCAGCCAACTTTGATCATCATCCTATTGTTCTTGATGTAGAAGGTCTAATGTGGGGTCCGTTTTGGTTTGAGAATATGTGGTTGAGGGTGGATGGGTTTCGTGATTTTTCAAGGGCTGGTGAGACGATGATAATTTCAATGGTGTGACTAGCTTTGTGGTGGCTAAGAAATTGAAAAGAGTTAAGGAAGAAGTGCAAAAATGGAATAGAGAGTTGGCTAAGCTCATTTCCATGGAGGAAACTTCTCATAGACAAAAATTTAGGGAGTTGGGGTTTCGAGAGGGAGATAAAACACCAAGTATTTTCATCGTATGACCAATGCTCATAATAGATTTAATTTTATTAACTCCATTGAGGTGGATGGGATGATGTTTGAGGAGGAAGGGGATATTAAAGAGGCCAGTAGTGGATTTTACGAGAACCTCTACAAAGAGATTTGTGGAGGTAGACCAAATTTGGATGGGTTGAACTTCTCTAGAATTGATGAGACTGATGTAGTATGGCTTGAGAGACTTTTTACTTCGGAAGAGATTTTTTTTTTATAAGTAAATTTTTTTATTAGAAAAGCACCAAGAAAGTGCAACAAGAAGCCAAAGGCTAATTACAATGAAGGGACTCCATAAAATCTAGTAAATCCTCATTATTTACAAAGAAATTCTCTCTTAACAAAAAATTGAGGGTGTTAAACCAACTATCTCTAATAACCCCAAAAGGTTTTCTCCATGCTGAGGAAGAGCTTGTTGCCGCTCTAAAGGAGTGTGATGGAGATAAAGCCCTAGTTCCTGATGGCTTCATGATGGTTTCCCTAGCTCATAAATGGGAAGTGATTAAGGGGAATGTCGTTTTGAAGAGTTTCATTCTTTTGGGGGGGGGGGGGTTGAGTAGCCTAAATGCCACTTTTATCACTCTGGTCCCTAAAACGAAAGGGGCGTCAAACATTAAAGACTTCAGACATATTAGTCTTGTGGGTTGTATTTACAAGCTCTTTTCGAAAATGGTAACTTCTAGATTGAAAGGAGTCATGCAGAGAGTGGTAGGTCCTATGCAAAATACTTTTATAGAGGGAAGACAAATTTTGGATGTGGCTTTGATAGCCAACGAAGTGGTGGATGCTTAGTTGAAGTATGAAGGAGGAGGGGTTATTTGCAAACTTGATATGAAAAAGGGATATGACCATGTTTGTTGAAGTTTTGTTATTTATTTATTGAAACGTACGGGTTCAGGGAGAAATGGTGTAAGTGGATTCTTAAGTGCATGTCTTCTATTTTTTTCCATATTAGTTAATGGGTGTCTCTCTTGTTTTTTTCGAGCTTTTAGAGGGCTAAGGGGATCCTTTGTCTCCTTTCTTATTCATCTTAGTTATGGAGGCATTAAGCAAGATGTTGATGAAATGGGTTGAAATGGGTTTATTGATCGATTTCAAAGTGGAAGGAAATGGTGGTAGTGCTTCTGTTTCTCACCTTAATTTTGCCGAAAATATGATTCTGTTTTTGTGGGGGTGAAGCCACTCAAATTTTGCACCTTTGGGAAATTTTTCTTTGCCTCGAGGCAGTGTTGGGTCTTAAGGTTAATATTGCTAAAAGTATTTTAATCCCTCTTGATGGAGGTGGTAATGGGAGTCTCCTTGCTACCTTATTGGGGTGTAAAATGGGATTGCTCCCTATCTCTTATCTTGGTCTCCCTTTCTGGGCTAGTTTTAAAGACAAAGCATTTGGAATCCGATTGTGGAAAAGTCTGAGAATCGATTGGTTGGGTGGAAGGATCATTACCTCTCAAAAGGGGGTAGACTCACTCTTATTAAGAGCATTCTTTCTAGCCTTCCAATCTATTATGTCTTTTTTTCCTATTTTTAGTTTGGTGTCCAAAAGATTGAAAAGCATCCAAAGGAAAGATTCCTTTGGGGTAGCATGGCGGTAGGATTTTAAATACCACTTGGTTAATTGGGAGGTGGTAGAGCAACCTTTGGAAAAAGGAGGCCTTGGAATTAAATATTTCTCTTTACTCAATAAGGCCTTTCTTGGTAAATGGCTTTGGAGGTTTATAGTTGAGAAATAACACTTGTGGAGGAAAGTGGTGGTGGCCAAGTTTGGGTTGGATCTTGACTGTTGGATGTTGAAAGAAACTCAGGGAGTTAATGGAGTGGGAGTGTGGAAGTGGATTAGAAAGGGATGGGAGGAGCTTTGGCATTATATTGAGATTTCGGTGGGCAATGGTGTGAAGACTCGACTTTGGTATGATACTTGGTGTGGGAAAATACCCATTTAAAAGATAAATTTCCGAGTCTTTTAATTTGGCTAGAGATAAAGAAGCGCGGGCTAGCTCATGCTTTTCCTTGACTAATGAAGGGATCTCTTGGGTTGTGCCTTTTATCGTTAATGTTCAAGATTGGGAACTTGAGGAGGTTGCGATGTTTTTGGATTCCTTATACTCTTCTAGAATTGAGGTGGGGAGGGAGTGCTCCTTAGCTAGAAGCTTGTGGGAAAAAGCTTATAGAATTGTGGAGGTCAATTGGGTGGTTGTGGGGTCTGTGAGAGATGAAATTGATGCTTGGTGTGGTTTGAGGGCTTCCAAGGAGGTAAAAAAGGCTTTGGAATTCCGCACTCTATTTGGTGGATAGTGTGTAGAGAGATTAACTGAAGCGCCTTCGATGGTATTGAAAGGCCCATTGTTACTATTAGAGATTGTTGGTTCAACTCTCTTAATCTTTGGGTTAGAGGAAATTTCTTTGTAAATAATGAAAATCTTTTAGATTTTGTAGAGTTCTTGCATTGTAATTAGCCTTTGGCTTTTTGATGCACCCTCTTGGTGCTTCTTAATAAAAAAAAATTATTTATCAAAAAAATCTCATTGCAACTGTATGATATCTGCAGTATGTTATCAATAATATTGATAAAATATCACTAGATATTTGACCTTGTTTTTTTTGAATAAATGGTGCTCGAAGTTACCTTTTTTTTTCCTCATTCCTATAATGTTTCACAGCCGTGAGTACAATTTGTAACTTCTAATTACCACCACCCTTCCTGATTGGCATCAAAAGGTTTAGTGTTGGCCGAAGACACAATTAAGCGTGGTTGTTTATGGAAATCCCATTTTCTTGTTGTCCAGGTTTTAATACGTCTGATTGGTGCTGATGAACATATGTATACGAGCTATACAGAAGCAATGCAGTGGATAGAAGATACAGATGTGTTGGAGATGATTGTGGACAAGTTCAGCTCTTCAGTGAGTTTCTTTCATGGTCTGACTAATATTTTTATTTTTATTCTTTTTTAACATATTGATGGAATACAGTTGTTACATGACGTTTTTTTGGTTCTTATTGGTGGATGGGAAGAAAATTCTCTCTCTTGATATTGTTGTACATGTCACATGTTCAGATGCTTGGATTGAAATAGTTCTGTTGTTTCTGAGAACGTGGCTTCTGTTCTTCCCTAGGAGTTTAACTATGCGTTAGATGTTTATGAAATTGATTAACTGGGAAGAACACATAATGAAGTGTTTATCTTAATCTCATGACTATTTTGTGTGGACGGATATTATCCAAGTACCAGACTTCCTATCACCTATCAGGCTCCCTTTTTGACCCATAGAGCTACTTAAATTGAATATTTCTGTTATAGTTTCTCTGGTAATGTTACCCACGTTGTCCATGGTAGAGTACCACTTGCTTTTACCACTCCACATATTGAAATGTTTTACATATGGTTTTATGTACTTATCTATTTGCTTTTTTTTGATAGAATAAACTTATCTATTTGCTAACCAAACTGTTGGTTGACATTAAGAAAATATTTATTGGACACGTATCTACAGGATTCTCCTGAGGTGCATGTTAACACCGCGGAAACTCTTTCTGCTATAACACGATTTGCTCCCCCTGGTCTTGCTACGAAAATCTCCAGCCCAAAGTAAGCTTTTCTCTTCTTTTTCTCCCATTTTTTCGTCTTCTTATATTGCTTGGTGGCCTGCTTTGAGTTCTATTTTGCATTTGTTTAATTATTGGTCATTTGTTATGTTTGATTTCTTGCAGTTTTATTGGAAGATTATTTCGACATGCTTTGGAAGATTCACGACCAAAGTCTGTTCTAGTTAACTCATTGTCTGTATGCATATCTTTGTTAGATCCCAAGAGGCTTACCTTGGGTACATATCATACATACAATCGCCAACTATCCCATGGATCCACAGTAACTGCTAATCCTGAGACAGTTGAGGGAATGCTGGAGAGCCTAGGTGAGCTTATCCACTTCTAACATTGGTGTCTAGTTTTAAATATTGTTTGCAACAACATTCTCCATCTCTATCTTCCTTTTCTTTTCGATTCCCCTCCTCTCCAAGAAGAGAACATCTTCTGTTAAAAAAGGAAATTTGAAGATGTTATGGGCAAATGTATCAGCCCAAAATTATTCTTCCGAGCATGGATTTTAGTTTCAATGTCGATGTTGTTAACATTCTAGTTATGTTGATGAGCAAAGAGCGTATGACATCTATTGTAAATATATTTAGCTATTTTCTGCGACATCTCTTCATTTGTAAATACGTCGTGCTAGTAGATTTCTTTTTAATAAGTATCATGCAAATAATTTTTCTAACTAAGCTTTAATTTCAGTATCTTTTCTGGGGAATCTTTCGTGATGTTGGCTGAAGAAAATTCATATATAAATTGAGCATCTAGAAAGTTTGAATTTTGTGGAGTTCCAATGTAGTTTTTGCCCATCTCAAGTGATTTAGTGGAATTGAGTCAGTTGTCTCAAGTAATGATATGAAGAACTTTTTGGGCCCGCTAATTTCAGTAGTGTCAGAAATCGTAGGGGCCTGTGTTGCATGGGCTTAGTTGTTGCCCTGGAATACCATGTCGAAACAACATGATGTGGAGGCAGGCAGGAAGTGCAGGTTAGGCCTGCCAAAAAAAATTATTTGACATGGCGGCTTTGAAGATGCGATTATGATGAATTCATTGGTTCTGTGTGTGTGTGTGTGAGAGAGAGAGAGAGAGAGAGAGATATCTTTATTGTATTCATGTCGACATGGCATCGTTTTCTCATCAAAACATGTGTTACTTAGCTGAGTCCACATGTTGAGAACTCCTACGCCTGGGCATGTCTGTATTGATCACCCGTACCAAGTCCATGGACATACCTTCCGTTCCTGTACCACTGGATAGATCAAGAAAACTTGTATAGCAGCTACAACAGAAGCTGGATATGTAAATAATCAAAGACGTATTCTAAAGACGTATTCTATGTCATTATTTAGCTTAAAGTAGGGATATTTTCTTCTTTCTTTCTTTTTTTGTCCCCCTGAATATATCATGGGCAATCAGTTGTCTTTGCAGTCTGCACCTCTCACCTCCCTTGAAGACCTTTCTTGTGTACTCATGCTTGCTTGAATCTTTATTCTTAAATGGTGATTTTTGATTTGGACAAGGTGAATTGTTGATTGTAACTAGTGCTATCTCAATGTTACAAAGCTCTATCTTGTATGGTCTCTCTCACGTATCTCATTATCTGCTTTTCAGGTATTCTCTGTTTAGGGTGATGGTATTTCCTAACTGCCCTGAATTTTCATGTGCCTTAGTGCTGTCTTATAGAACTATTCCACTTGGTTTAAATATTTTCATATAAAGTTAGACAATCAACTTATAGAACTATTTCACTAGACAAGGTGAATTGTTGATTGTAACTAGTGCTATCTCAATGTTACAATGCTTTTTCTTGTATGATCGCTCTCACGTATCTCATCATCTGCATTTCAACTATTCATGTGGCTTAGTGCTGTCTTATAGAATTATTTCACTTGGTTTAAATATTTGCATATGAACTTAGACAATCAACGTATATTTACGAGCATTTTTTAGTAATGTATTTTGCTGTGCAATATTCTCTGTGTCTCCATGTATATAAAAATCAATTGCTAATGAAAAGTAATTTTTGGATATTTCTTGGCCACCAACTTGACTGTTCTGTCCTTTTCAACCATTAGTTTCGGATTTATTGCTATTAGTGTCATGCATTTTTCCTTTGGATTTGTTTGACAAATGGAAAATTTATCCTTAAGTGCTTTTGATATCCTTAAATGAGGACTTCCTGCCATCAAATTTTGCTCTGGTACCCTCTGAAAGAATACTCTAGACTTTTTGTTTTTGGTTCAAAGGAGATCCATTTGGTCTATGGGCTACACAGTGGGAGGTAGCCGTTTCCATCCCTTATTCCTCCTATCCTAGTGTGAGTGGGGTTTGATCCTTAGTTACCATGACAAAGTGACTCTACCAACTAAGCTAGCTGACACCTACAATACTTTGGCTTTTATTAAAGTGTATTACATGCTTAGTCATCTCAACGTTGAAACTTGGGTTTAGAGCATTCCATCATTTTTTTCTTTTCTTTTCTGATATAGCAGTGGTTATTTTATGGTGTAATTGTCTGAAATTGTGTTTGGAACCACATGAACCATATTGCCATGAAAGGTGCATACCCAAATTTACTTTTTCCCTACTATTAGGAGGATAAGAGAGATTCTTGATTATCAGCTTCTTTCCGAAGCAATGCTTTTTATTGATGATTGGCGTCAGACGATTTCCAAAATATCTCTGTTATTTTATATCTTCATCACGCCATTGTGAGTTTCAAAATGATCTTTTCAGGTGATAGTAAAGAGAAACATAACACAACGAATGCTTCTAACCTGCAGGTGATTTACTGAAGCTTTTAGATGTCTCACCTGCCGAGGGTTTCTTGGTGACTACATATGGGCAGTTGCAGCCACCTCTTGGAAAACACCGTTTGAAGGTACATGTTTTCTAATACTTTTTTTTCTTGTGTATTTTAAGGCCTGATTTTCCCCCATTTGTTTGGTTCCCTGATATCTCTCTCTATATGAACTGACTATTTTTTTAAGTTCTTAAAATTGTATGTCTATTACAATTAATCTATTAAGCAAACCCAGTTTGAATAGCTTTTTAGTTTTAGGAAATCTGAAAATGTGTATTGGCAGCTTTATTCTAATTATCAGTTGACATGCCATATTTTTCTTTCAGATTGTAGAGTTCATCTCAGTCTTACTGACGGTTGGTAGTGAAGCCTCTGAGAAGGAATTGATTCGACATGGAGCCGTACAGAGAATTTTGGACTTGTTCTTTGAGTAAGTTTTAGAATTTCTTCCATGCAATGAAGGGTGATTATATTCCAGGCCTTATTATCCCTTGCTTCAATTGTGACTGCAGGTACCCCTACAATAATTTTATGCACCACCATGTAGAGAACATTATTCTATCATGTTTGGACAGCAAAAATGCTTCACTTATCGAACATCTTCTTCGTGACTGCAATCTTGTTGGGAAAATACTTGAAGCAGAAAAGAATGTTGTGTTGGCAAATGATCTAAATAAGGTAGTTGTCCAATCGATTTTTAAATGACTATATCTCTTTGTTGGAGGCATATCTCAGCAAGTATTTTGGCTTTCTTTTTCTTCTGTTACTTTGGGTCTTGAATTTCACTATATTGTTGCTGTTATTTCCTTCATGCTGTTCATTGGAGGCTCAATCAGTATATAAATGGTTTTATTTGTTTCATTCTTCCTGCAGACAACAGTCCCTGCTGAGGGTAGAAAACCTCCCAGGATAGGGAATATTGGACACTTAACCCATATATCTAACAAACTTGTTCAACTGGGAAATAGCAACGGTGAAATTCAGGCATATTTGCAGGTTTTATTCTAAATTTTCACTGTTCTGCTTGTTGATATAGTTAGTCAGTTAATGTAAGTGAGATGATGTGTGTATTCTTGAAGACACTTTGTCTAGCTTGTTAAGTTGTACAAGGTTGAGGTTCATTTAGTACAGTTAAGCAATCATTTATGCAACATATCTTTTACACAATATGCTTGTCCATGGCAACTTTAGGGAAGTTATATAACGATGTTTCTTAGGTCTTTACATCTTTATTTATATCATAGTTTACATGTTTCGGTTTCAATTAAAGATCATCTCAATTACTTATGAAAAAAGAATTAAAGACCATCTTAAGTACTGTAAGCATTGTTTTAAGACTTCATTTTTTTTGGTCTTAAAACTTCTCATCTTTTATCTTTGGGTTCTGTTTCATGTCTTTTTTGAAGTTATAATATTTCAAATGTGATTATCTGTACACAGCATAACGTTGATAGGACACAAAACTTTTCAATATTCCCATTATAATTTTCAGTTCCAAATTTGTTTTTTTAGTGTGGTTTTTTCATTTGACAGGAGAATAGTGAATGGATGGATTGGCATTCCAATGTGCTAGCAAAGCGTAATGCGGTGGAAAATGTTTATCAGTGGGCCTGTGGGTAGGTTTCTACTTTCAAATGTTTGTTCTTCAGTAGGTTTCTCTTCTAAATAAGCACTTTTAAGTAGGAGGGAGGATTAGTGCTTGCTTTAAATTTTATTGCCATGTTGAATAAAATTTTCATTTTCCAAGCGAGAATCTTTTTGCCGTTGGATGTTTAACAGTACAAGTTAGTTTTCCTTAAATTAGGTTTTTAAAGGTTAATATTCCTTGCAGGTTAGGAGATTTTTTAAATTATTGGTGGTAAAAACGCATTTCATTTCTGTCTGAGTTATTTAATCATGATTTCATCAATTTTGACAGGAGGCCTACAGCACTACATGATCGAACAAGAGATAGTGATGATGATGATTACCAAGATCGAGACTATGATGTTGCAGCCCTAGCAAATAACTTGAGTCAAGCCTTTCGATATGGAATTTACAGTAATGACGACATTGATGAGGTGCTTTCTAGAATTTCTTTATTAGTCCGCTTCTGTTTAATTATTTTAAGTGAATACATGTTATAAGAGTATTATGGAGGAAAAAAGAAGTGAAAGCATGGAGGAAACAAGCTTATTTGGAAAAAAATGAAAAAAAGGTATGAAAAAAAACAAGTTGTAACAGAGACTAGATGGACAAGCATAATAGCATGATATGATTATTGTATACTCAGTAAACTTAGACTTGATGACAAATTTAGTAGAGATGAATTCTTCATCAAATAGTGTAAATATCCGTTGTTTGTGTACCGTACCTGCATATACACACACACACACACACACACAAACATCCAAGTGTCTATTAAATCCTCTTTCCAAGTATGAATGCTGCATGGGACTATTTGTTGACTGATGTTTAACTTAATTGTGCTAAGCTCTAATCACCTTGCAACTAAAGTGGTCTACAGTTCTGTTATTTATGCAAGTTAGAATTTCCCAAAGAAACTCATTTAAGCTGCAAAGTACAAAGTTGTGGAAGCAATAGTTGATGCCATGGAATGTAACTTATGATTTTCTCTCAAGTTCATGTTTTTGTTATATCTGACTTACAGTGGCTTCTCATTCCCACTGTTTCCCAAACATGTCCAAAACATATCAACAAGTGGTCCCAATATGGTGTATGAAGAAAAAAATCTCAGGGAATCTAGCAGTGCTTAAAATGCTAATTGATTTTTTTCTTGTGTTTATTGGAGATACTAGGAATTATGTCTATACTAGAGGTTTCCAGTAATTAAGGGGTGCAAATATTTATTGGAGACACTGAAAAATATTGCAAGATGCTTTTGTGGCTAAACTGTTTCCAGCACCTCCATGATAACTCTATTCTTGAGGTTTATGGTTGTTTTGTACTAATATACAAGATCTCCACCCTTAAATTTGTCGTCTTTCCTTTGGCCCCCGATTTCTTGTAAGCTTTTGTTCATCTAATACTTTCATAAAACAGTTGTTTTACCTTCATTCCCCTCTCTCCTGACCCCTCTTTTGGATAGTCTGATCCTTTGATTATTATCTCTACTTACCTTATTGCATGAAGGTAGAACATCCATTTACTATAACATGTGGAACTGCTTTTTCTTGTACGTACTTATTCCTTGTTCATCCATTGCAGGCACATGGCTCACTTGAACGGGATGATGAGGTATGGAATACATTTCTGATTTTACACTTGATATCATGGATTGGAGGGTTGATATTTTGAATTATTATGAAGGGCTTTGCAAGAGACTGTTTGTTTTCCCCTTCTTTTTTCTCCCATGAATGAATTTAACATGAACGTTTTAGTCAAATTGGAAGAGTATTACATGACATTTATTACCATGATGAGCACTACACACACACACAACTATATATATATATTATATTACACCACTCTGTGTTAGTATCTTGGATCTTTTTTAATAATGTATATCATTTCTATACGGATAGAGCTCAAGTCTTGTGTAATGAGTCTTCAGGTGGGGCTGAGTCAACTTTAGTGAATGCATTTACTTACTGAAAACTAGAAAAGGTTCAACTTATCTAGATAAACCATATCCATCTAGGATTACATGGTAACCGACAAAGACTACATTGATGCACACAGGATATGCATGATCATAAGGTTATAGTGGATCGTTTAGCCAGGGATCATATATAAATGGACCATATGTGACTCATTGTTTCGAGTTAGCTGAGGATCCTGTTATGGTTGATGAGAGGGATGATGAAAACTGAACTGATACAATATAATCACTTAATGTAGTTTTTCTAATCTGCCCTGATCTAGAAGTTATTGGAGCGGTGAGACTATAATAAATATATTTCTTTTGTTATACGTTATATTTTGTTCTTGTAAAGTCCTATATGGATATGTTGTCTGAAGAAAATTATTAAAGTTAGCATTTATGGCAGGTAGTGTAAGACCTGTGTCCAAGCCTTGCATGGGCTTTAGTATCACCTAAATTAAAAATACTTGCCATGCTACCTACTGTCAACTATTTTTGTCTGACTAGGTGCATTTGCGAAAAGTAGAAAATAATTGCAAAGTTTTCTCACTTGGCAGGATGTCTACTTTGACGATGAATCTGCTGAAGTTGTCATATCTTCTCTGCGTCTCGGAGATGTCCATGAAAGGTAGGTGTCTTCTTATGTTCATTGTTTATTTATTTCTTCATGCAAAGCTAGATCTGCCGTTGATTGGTGTTAGATGAAGGATTAAATGGTGGTTTTGACCACTCCGATCTGTCCAGCAAAAACTGGCTGATAGTGAGGTTTCAAAATCAACTTCAGCTTAAAGGTCAGCAATGCCGAATATATTGGGTTAGATTGCCCCATTTTGAAGATTGCAATAGATTTCAGTTACAGAATTGCTTTAACCAACCCCTCTCCCTTCTCTTTAAGGCTATAATTGGTAGAGAAGAAAAATGGGAGGAAGGAAGTAGGATAGGAGAGGAGAGCACTTTTCTATCGTTTGGTAGAGAAGAAAAGTGAGGGGAAAGAATAGTGGGATGATTGGTGTATTCCCACATGAACAAATCATATTCCTCCCAAATTAGGATGATTGAGAAGTGGAAGCTAAAGTAAGCTATTTTTTTTCTTTTCTCTCACTTTTCCATCATCTTTACCAAACGCATGATGGAAAACATCAATCTTCTTATTTTTCCATATTCTCTCTTTTCTTTCCACTTCCTCTTCCTCCCTCCCACTTTTATTCTCTACCAATCAGAGCCTAAAAATGGGGGAAAAGAAAGAGGGCTGTCCGGGGGTGGGGGTTCAGAGGTTTTGTTGAGTTGTGACATTGTTTTTCTGCCCCCTCTTATGTAAGGCTATCCCAAATTGCCTAATCAGTGGTTTATTTGATTTGGTGTTTGCAGTGGTTCTCTTTTTACAAATTCCGACTGGTTTGCTTTTGAGGAAGACAGAGGTGCCGATGAGCGCTCAACTAGCTCGCTTGCTTCTCCTTCACCAAATACTGAGTTGACCGGTGGTGTTAATGGTGGAGGAGACGATGAGGTCATTGTTGGTGAAGATGATGACCTGGATGACACTGCTACGTCTTCTCCTGTGCCTCAAACAAACTCAGAAGACACTACTGCCGATAATCCATCTGAAGATTCGAATGCAACAGGAGCCAGTGCAACTGATAAGCCACCTGTGTGGGTTGAATGGAGAGAGACTATAGATTCCAGTAAACCATCTAATGCAGATGAAACTCCAGTTTTGCCAAATGGTGAGATTGAAGTGGAATCAGAAGACCGTGGTGGTGATGGTGACCTAGATAAATCTTCTGCATCGTCCTCTGATGCATCAGTAAATAGTGACGAAATTGCTAGAGAATTACCACAATCAACAGATGAAAACTCTGCTTCCAATGCTTCTGGGCTGTCAGAATCAGAAGATGGTAATCCAAGCGTCAACCCACCTAGTTCTGAGAATGTGAAAATGGATGTAGGAAAAGAGGACTCTCCCAAACTCATCAAGGATGATGGAAAAGATGTCAAGGAAACAGAGAACTAGTGTAAATTCTTGAGGATAAGTTTAATTGGGCTAACTCGTACTTTGCAACATTGATCAGGTTGGATGATGAATACTCAGACGTACTCTTGGTTGACTAGGCAAATGCATTTTCAAAGGGTTCTGTACATCATCAATGGAGCATTGTTGTTTAAGTAGGGTTGATTCTTTTTTCCCACCATGAGAAGTCGCTTTCTCCCTCTCTGTCTCTCCCCACTTTGCAACTTTGAGGGAAAGGGGAAGAGCAGGTGTTTCCTTGTGAGTAATTTGTCTTTTAATCAATTGTTTAGCCTTTAGGTTCTCCTGCTAGATGATTTACAAAATGGGATTGTCACGTGGTATTTGGGCATTTTAGCATAAGAGCCTGTTAATACTATAGAGTCATATTTTCATCTAATGTGAAGTATTAATTATAGCCGAGTTCATGTTAATGTTAGTCTTTCCAGTGTTGTTTTCTAAATACAGAGCTGAGCATAATTTGTTGTATTTTGCTTCATATTTACTTTAATAGCCACATGTTTTGATGAAGGAAATTCAATATAGGCAAGAGTTGAACCATTTGAGCTAGATGGTGTTTTTAGCATCTTTGAAAGTAAGCTCTGTTAGCCCTAGATACTGGGATAGCTTTTGCTGCCAAAAAGCATAAGTCAGGCCTTTATTTATTTTTCTGGAACTGTTTTTAAGATGGATTAAAAACTGCAAAACAATTTAAAATAAATTTGAGTTTGGACCAAAATTAAAGTTTTTTGAGTTTGACTTCAGAAATGCTAGATCTTGGTCCATGCGATTGCGTGGGTCTCACGTTTTTTCATCTGTACTCATTCCTTCCTTTTTTTACTTTTTTATGCTGATGCGTTTGGTCTCTTGTTGTTTTATCTCCACTCGCTTTGTCTCCCAATTTTTCTTTTTTGAGCTATCACTTTTCTACTTTTGACTGTCACATGGCAGGATTTTAAGTTGCTCAAGTACAAACATGGTTGCTCTTGATGGTAGTGTTAATTTCAAAATGTGATTATTGAAAAGGAATTCTGCATCCTTGCCAATACAAAAGGTAAAAAATAATACTACTACAGTCGAATGGGTCTCACAGGGGACTTTTTTCTTTTAGAATTTCTTTATAAAACACATACGGAAGGAAAAAAAAATGATAGTTACATATCAATTGTTCTCATATATAAATTTTAGAACAAAATTTTTGTAGGAAGAGAAACTTTGGTTTTTCATGGCCCAAACAAAACGATATTACTAGTTTGTTTGGTTGTTATCTGTTTAAAACTTTTTTCGTCTGCAAATGTTCAAATCACTCTGAAATGATGAATTGATGAGGCTCCTTAGTGGGATTTGGTAGATTTCTGAATGATCTGAATTGTAGTGCTTGTATGAACATTAGTGTAAATGTTTGGGATAAAAAATTTAAAAGTAATTATAAAGGCAAAAAAAGTGATTATGCCAAGACTTGTTGTATACTTGGAGAAAAGATATGTTGATTAGTTTTATACCATAATTTTATGTTCGTATAAAAGAGAGAGACTCACTTAGAGAGGCAAAATTGGTTCTGTCACTTGGAGTCTGCCTTTGGAGGGGCAACATTATATTTTTCATGGTGTAATTCATTGATTGAAAGGAAAAACACTTTTTTAATTAAAAAAGAAATTGGAGATGTTAAGGGAAACATAATTTTCTTTTTAACTGTACCGAAAATGTAGGTACTTCTCTGTGTTATTAGCTTATTTGCAATGCTTGAATATTTTGACTTCTTGGCTTGATATGGTTTCTTTCTGTGGAATAAAAGTCTCGTGGTGACACAGAGAAAAAGTGGGACAAATATTATTTTATCATATAGTTCAATATCGATCATCAATACGTGGTGATAGATCATCTTCCGTTCAATAAATAACGAGGAGAGAGGAAACACAGTCTGCCTAATTAATTATATGTTGAATGTATTTTTTATTAAAGTGTATAAGTATAAAATAAATTAATAATTAAATTAAAATTAATTTGGTTCAAAACTTATTTTGATTGTGCTAAAGGCCACCATTATCTTATGCAGATAGTGAAATCAATGGCTGAAATTATATACACATTATCAGATGTTTGTTCATGGCATGTTACACATTGTTGGTACTTGTGGGGTTTATTAGACTTTTCTTGAGTACATATTTTTGGTGTGTTTGTTTTGTGGTGAATAGTGCATAGTAAATAGTACTAGCTGAGTTTTGCATAGTAGACAATGCACAATAAAATAATATAAATAAAAAATATGAGTTTTTTGAGAAACTCTGGTTAAAACAAAAATGCCTAAGTGAGATATATTTTTATACAAATAATCGAAGTCCTTAATTATTTGTTATCATGCGATTTGCTTATAAGGGAATATTATGTGTGATTTTGATTAAGAGGTATTATTATCATTTGAAATAACTAATTGAAAAGTTTTATGAATTATTTTAGTCCATTGAGGAACATTATGTGATTTTGGTTTATCTTGTGACTTGGTGTCATATAAAATTGATAAATAAATGAGATGTGTTTTGTACGAGGCTTATTGAACATTGTGCAAAACATGAATTAATATTTGGGAACTTGAGTACTTGACAAATTTGCGAACCTCCAAGTATAAATTTTTTATGAGATATTTGGAAATATAGGGGTCTTTGAAAAAATTGTTATTGGAGCATAAAAAGAGAAAAATAGGTTCTAAACTTTTAATTATGTGTTGACTACGCATATTTGTATAACATATATTATCGGGTGTATTAAAAGGTTATACTAATGTGAGTTAATTAAAGCCAAATAGTGATTATCTGTTTACTCTTGCAAGTGGTACAATCTTTTGGAAATAATATAAACAGTATAATTGTGAGTTCCATCATGAAATATAAATTTATTGCCTAGGAGAATGTTGTGTCTAATGCTGAATGGTTAAGACAATTATTTGTGAACATTCCATCATGGGGGAGATCAGTCTATATGAGACTTTCCATTGTAATTTCCAAGTGACAATAGCTTGTGCTAAATAAAATTTAATTTGTATTTTGATTAACCTGTTAAGGAACATACGATTATTGTGATTGGTCCAATGAAGGACATTGTGAAATGAAAATCCCGAGTAGAGCTCTATAAATATGAAATGTGATATGTGGCCTAGTGAGGGGCAATAAGATATATGATTGGCCCATTGAGGGGCATATGGATATTGTATTGTTGCATGCTGAGGGGCGTTACCTGCCAAGGGCGTGAATTAAAATAACTTTGTGAGGTCCAATAGGAATCTGACCAATTCTCTGACCAATCCACTATTAAAAGAGCTAGTGAGCAAAATATCGAAAGGGATGATGGATACCCAACCTCTGTGATTGGATATCCCATGAATAAGGTTCAATGGGAAGAACGAAGTCACTAGAGTCTCGTGAGGCACTATCACTTAACTATACGCCTTTTATATGAGATGATTGGTAAGAGTCATTCCCTATAGTGTATGACAGTGCAATTGCGAGTGATGTGGGGATGAACTTATAGCTCATAATGGATCCATAGTCCAAATTTGGATGGAGTTTTGATCATAGTACACTCTTGATAGATGCCACCTATACAAGTGTGGGAGTTAAGCCATTCCTCATGTGGCTTGGGCAAGTTGCTAGAGCACTTATAAAAATTTGAGTAGGCACATGACTGTAAAAGTACCAAACCATTAGAATTGCTATTGGTTGAGGATGTTATGTGAACAACTATCTTGATCGTATCACATTCAAGGAATTGGTTAAATTAGTTTAGCTCCACTATTTTCCTGTGAGACCAAAATGGTTCATTCTAAGTGAAGTTCAAACCAAAAAGTACTATCACTAATGCATAACTTCCTTATATTCCTTTCTATTGTCATTTCAAGTATTTTGAAATGTGCAAATGATTGTTAACTTTATTTTTTTAAGTGTTTCAAAGCACCTAACCTTTTGTGTAACTAGCCGTTGGAAATATTGAGGCCAAATTAGTCGTTAGAGCATTAATAAGGTCACTAACTCACCATTATTCCACTAGCCGTTGGGTCATTATTGGTCATTATCTCACCCATAATTTCATCATTTAATGTGCTTGTAACTCTAAAGTCCAAGAGCCTACGAAAATATTCATTGAACTATCCATCTCTTTTCTTATTTTCATAATTTATCAAATATTGTGAGTATCAAATAGCAAGGAATTTCTGGTAGCAATCTTTTAGCCTTTGTAGTGGATGAGAATTCATACAAAGGATTGTTATAGTTGAATCTTGGAAGGTAGACGCGTTGAGACCATGCACGCCAAGTCAAAGACTTCGGGGATACGAAATCTACCTTTAAGAACAACACTTCTGCATACCTCTATAACTAAGCTTTCTTGTCCTTAATTTTCTTAAGTGTTATGTTTAATGGTTAGTATAAATTATTGTTAGTAACAAGAATTAAAACATTCATACACAAATAATTCCAAGAGATTAGAGACTCCCCAAGAAAGAAACAATACCCAGTGGTGGAACGTTGATGAGTAGGATCTCCAGCCCAATCAACATCAGAATATGATCACAAGACAAGAGGTGACTGAGCAGAGAAATGAAAACCGTGAAATAAGGTCTCTCTGACATATCGAATAATGTGCAAGACAGCCATAAGTTGAGTAGTACGAGGGGCTGAAATAAACTACTACCTCCGTCCCATATATATTGATATTTATAAAAAAATCCAATTTTTTAAAGAGACATAATAATTAATGCTACAACTAATTAAATTATAATATAATTACAAAAATATCCTTATTTAATACCTAGATTTAATGGTAGAGTTGCCTAGAAAACCTAAATTTAAGGGTAATTTAAGAAATTTAACTAAAGTTGAACTTTGACTTTTCAAAATAGACAAACAATATAGGACATCCCAAAATAGAATAATTTCCAATATATATGGAACGGAGGGAGTAACTAACAATGTACACAACATAAGCAATGTCAGGACACATGACAATAAGATAAATAAGGCTCCCAACAAGTTGTTGATAGATAGTAGGATCATCCAGTGGTGTACTATCTGTAGCAACAAATTTCATATAAGACTCAATCTGGTTAGAAATTATTTTATTATTAGTGAAACCAACTCGAGGGACAAGATCAGAGGAATATTTTGCCTGAGTCAAAAATACTTAGAGGTATCAGAAGAAACTTCAAGGCTTAGAAAGTAATGGAGATAATCAAGATCTTTCATTTCAAACTGTTGACTAAGAAACCATTTTAGCTCAGAAATACCAAGATGATCATCCCCAGTAATGATCATATCATCAACATATAGGAGAAGAATTTGTTCTCGATCAGTATTTCAAATGAAAAGAGCAATATCATAAGGACTAGAAGTGAAACCCAACTTGCTAATAAAGAAATTCACCATAAGCCCAGAAAAACTAGGGAGATTTTAGGTCAAGGATTGTGCATGCTTTCTGCAATTTTTCTCAGCAACCAAATAGGAAAATAATAACCTAGTAGCTACAGTTCCATCTTCATAAAATTAAAAAAAATAAAAAGCTTAAATTTTTTCATATTGACAACAAAAATAACAATAATAAAAAATAGACATGCACATAGATAAATTGAATGCAAGGAATTTTCCTGTAAACAACAAATCTCACCTTTTAAGTCGCAAATCGGGACTTCTTCAAATGGGTACTATGAAGAAATCTACAAATAAGAACAAAAAAAAGACATAAGTGAGCACAGAGAGAAAAGCTAGGGAGATTTCAGAAGAAAATGAAGTGGATTTACCTTGTTCGGGTCTGGGTTTCGTTTAGACCTCTGTCGCTGTTGCGACTTCTGAGGAAGAGAAAAAGAGACCCAGTTTAGAGAAAGGACGAAGAAAGAAAGAAAAAGAAAGGAAATAGGGAGAGAGAAAGACCGAAGGAGTTGTAGAGAGAGGGAAGATGGCGAGAAAACAGTTTTGGAGAAGAAGAAGAAGTTTGTGCCGTGTGTGACAAATAAGAACAAAGAAGAGAAGAGATTTTTTCTGGGTATTTTTAGAAAATTAGTCATGAAAACACCAAATTGAGGTTTTCAGGAAACAATTTTTGAAAAGAGTTTTTTTAAAAGAGTTTTAGAAAATTACTTCTGAAAAGAATTTTCCAAACATGCTTTTGGGTTTTTGAAAACTGCTTTTAATTTTTGAAACTAAAAATAGTTTTCAGAAAGAGCTTTCAAACATATTATTTTGACATTTTTAGTAGTAATCAGAGAAAAAAGAGTTTAATTATTTCGAAATATGAAAAAGCATGTTTGGATACGGTTTTCAGTTTTTGAAAGTGATAATAGAAAACTATTTTATGAAGAAAACATGTTTAGATAACTGTAACTCGAAAATAATTTTAAAAAATAGAAAACAGTAAAAAATTGTTTGGATAATTCATTTTAGAAATTTTTTTGCAAATAGACATTGCAATATCAAAATACATATTCGAACAACATATTACTTCCAAATGTTTCAACCTTTTTGGTGATTAATAATCACATATTCAAACATTGATAAAAGTAAAACAAAAATTTCAAATCAAACACAGCAATCATGGTTGATTAAATAATTAACATATCAACTCGTTTTAGAAAATGAGCAAGAAAAACAATCCTAGTTAGATTGGTTTAGTTGTAAAGGAAAGATAATTGGGTCGGGGTTGGGTCAGATCTGACCCAGTGTAATTCCGGTTAGTGGCTAAATAGGCCTTATATATACATACTCCCCTCCGCAGAACAAAGACCAGAAAAAAGGGTAAACAAATATGCTAGACCAGAAAAAAGGGTAAACAAATATGCTAAGAAAACACCGAATTCGTCTATTTCATTAATTTTTTCCTAAGAAATTGAAATTTTCAATTGATAGTTAAGTTATACGCACATTATAGACGATAAAATTTACCTGGTGGATGAGCATAACTAGGTGGGAGTTGCATGTATAACTCATCCAAGAGATCTCCATTGCAAAATGGGTTTTTAACATCCATCCGAAACAATTTACATTTTTGGATAGCAGCAACCACTAACGCACTCCGAACAGAAGTAATACGAGCTACAAGAGCAAATATTTCCTCACAATCATTGCTATACTCCTAAGTGAAATCTCTCGCTATAAGTCTAGCTTTATAGCGATCGATAGATCCATCAGAATGAGTTTTGATCTTATAAAGTCACTTACAACAAACCACAAATTTATCAGAAGGTAAGTTAACCAGATCCCAAGTATGAGTTTTTTCCATTCCTTATAACTCTTCATCCATTGCTTGTTACCAAATAGGGTTAGTGTGCCTCTCTATAGGCATGAGACTTATATAAAGAAACAACAACAGGAAAACAATGATAGCCACGAAGATAAGCTAGAGGTTGGCTTACTCTAGTATAATGACCCAAAGGTTGAGAGTCAAAATGTGTAGAAGAGGATCACTTGGAAAGAAATGCAGAATCATCAGAAAGTGCAGAGTCGTGGGAAACACATCAGGTTGAGGAAAAAGAAAAAGATTAGGCAATGAAACAAATTAATCAAGAAATAAATCAACATAAGAATTAGTGAAAAATGGAACACAACTAGCACATGGTACTTGAAATTCTGACAAAGTTGAAAACATTTTATGTTCTCAGAAAGTAACATCACGAGAAACACAAAGACTTTTAGAAATGGGATCCCAACATCGATACCCTTTGTGTTCAATTCTATGCCCAAGGAAACAACATAGACGAGCACGAGATTCTAATTTTGTGAGCTCATGAGGTTGCGAGAAAACAAAACAAGCACAACAAAAAACACGAAGTAGATTATAGTTAGGAGAGAAACCATACAAACATTCGTAGGGGGGACATTACCAATAACAGGGGAAGGAACTTGATTGATTGTGTAAACTGCAGTAAGAGGAACCTTACCCCACAAATGTTTAGGACAAGAAGCAGCAATAGACAAGGCATGAGCAATATCCATGATATGCTTATGCTTATGTTTGGCACGCCTATTTTGTTGAGATGTGCCTGGATAAGAACGATGAACAATGGTCCATGTTGAGCAAGAACATTGTGAAATTCAGTTTCTTTATATTCTTGTGCATTATTGGTGCAAAAAAATTTAATATTACAAGAGGACTATGCTTTTACCATGTCAGAAAAATTAGAATAAATTTGAGACAATTCATAACGATTTTGGACTTGTTAATTCCAAGTATAATGAGAGTAGTCATCAACAAAAAACACAAAGTATTAGGATCCACTCATGGTAGCATTTGGACTAGTTCCCTAATATCAAAATGAATTAGATCAACAAGTGAAACAGAAATATAAGTACTTTCATTAAATAGTAAAGCATGTTGTTTTGCTAATTGACGAGACACACAATCAAGATGTTTAGTCTTAACAGTTCTTAACCAACCATTAGAAATTAAGGGACTTAACTGAGAAAAAGAAACATGACCTAGATGCGAATGTCAGACTTCAGAAGTCACAGGTACTGCAGCAAGAAGTAAAAAACAAGATAGAATTCTATGAGAAACAAGATCAAACAAATGACCAAGTTTACGACCGATCCCAGAAATTTATCCCATCTGAAGATCCTGCATACGGCAACCATGGGTAGAAAAATATACGTTAAGACCAAGTTTACATCATTGATCAACAAAAAATGAGATTCAATGTAAGTTTAGAAATTAAAATGGTTTCTAGAAGAGTTAAGCAGGGAAATATTACCAACATGACTAAGGGAGTGTTTGTTTGTACCTATTGGACCACTTAATGGCATCACATCTAAATCGGTCAGATGTGATGATATTAAGTTCATTTGTTTTTTACCTTTTAATGACACTTAATGGCTTTGACTAAATCAAACCTAAAATTGAATCTTAATACCTTTCAGATGGTTGATTGGATAAAAACACCCCCACTATTTTATCAAAATCTCACAAATACCCTCTACCCTAATTGTATAAGCTTCTCATTGAATACACCGAATTGAATAAGCCACCACATGAACGAAGAACTCTGGAGCTCCAAGAACCTCTCCACCATTGACCTAGGGATTTTACCGGCCTCAATCGTCGTTGCCCGATCCTTCAGGAGATTCTCTAATGCCATTCCAGCCTCTGCTAGCACCAGCAGTGCCTCAAGTCGGTTTTTATTTCCCCCACCTTTATCATCACCATTACTTTCGTCATTGTCATTGTTGTTGTTACCGTTTTTCCGTCGTTGCTGCTGCCGTGGCTGTTGTTATTTTCATTATTGTTGATGCCGCCGGTGTCGATGTCGGAGTAGGAGGAAGAGGAGGAGAGAACTATGAATGGGGAGTTATGGTGGTTATGGTAGGAAAGAGTGGTGGCAGTGGTGGTTGTGGGGGAGGAGCCGAGGCGGAGATGGTGGCTTTTGAGATTGTAAGAAGCTACAGATTTTCCTCTCATTGACCATGGCAATTCTTTCGTTTTTTTTCCTCTTCTTAAGTATTTCTTAGGCAAAAAGAATTTAACAAGAGAAATAAAACAAAAGAGAAACACATATAAGAGATTTTTATTTCCTTTATTATCGATTTAGTTTTCATTTTTTCATAATTAACTTTGTGAAGAAAAATTTATGGCTTGGTTTAATGAGCACAAATAGAATTTTTTATTTTCTTTTAATTTTATTAACTATTTAAATATTAAATTAGTAATATGTATTTATTGTTAACTCAATATATTTTTAATGTTTAAATTGGTTATATAAAGGTACTGAAATTATGGCTCAATTCATTTAAAAAAATAAAAAAAATCAATTGGGAATATTTTGTGATGAAAATGCAAATTTTGTTCAGATCAACAACCGATCTCAAATAGATTCCATCTCAGCAAGCTTCATTCGATGAAGTGTGCCCAAAAGTTGATATCGAGTAGCAAGATCAGTAGAAGTATACCGTTTGGTGAGAAAATCCCAAATGTATTTTGGCAGACTCAAATCTCACGAATAACCTACAAATAGAGGGCACATTAGCATTTCTGAACCAAGTAATAATCTGTCAATTCTTACATTGCCGAGCGTGTAAGAACAGGAAGACTGCCAAAAACATGACGCCATAGACCTTTCAATAAGAGAAAACCACGCATAGCGGCAGTCCAAAGACCATAATTTGCACCATCTGACATTACGTTAATAGGCTGAGAGATTTCAGATTTCTCCATACCTATACACATAATTAACCGTTGCAACAAAAAACAACAACTGTAAACTGGTTAAACGACAAATCACAGTTAAAACACAAGTGCAAATCTCAAGAGTAGTGAAGTTTTGTGCAGAAGCAGGAGTGCGTGACAATACACTAATAATTTATTGACAATTCACTAGTAAATTACTAGTGTATTGGTGTACTTGTATTATATATAAAAATTAAGAAAAATACTATGAACATAAATTAAAAATCAGTCATTAAACCTCCTTCTTTGCTCTACTGAATTGGTTGCAATTCTGACAGCAACTTTTTGATCTAACTGTTATTTTCAAGTCCTCCGAATCAAGGTTCCATCCCTCTCTCTCAATGTTAAAAAACGAGGTAATATTTTTTATACGACAAATTAGTAAGGAGATTGAATCCAAATCTCTTATCGTTAGATCAAGAAGTTCCCTTAATTTTTTTGTCCTCAATGGTCTTAGTTTTGAATTTGTGCCAATAATTTTTTTTTTTGTTGAATTTATATCTATAAAAAATTGTGAATTTGTGCATATGAGTCTATCTGATCAGCTTGGTGTGTAGATGGCAAAGGACAAAATGGTCTAGAAGAAACATGAGGGCATGATGCAATCATGTTTTACATTTTTTTCCTGCGTTATTTATTATTATTATTATTATTAACTGTGTTTCAGTTCTATTACAACTGTAATTGCATTTTTAATTAAGATGGCTTTAAATGACAAGAATCTTATCAGTTAGGAAATATTATCTTATTTTTATTAATTGGTGGATCATATCATAAATGGTAATTTTTGTTGTTAGGTTCTTTTCATTTTTTTAAAAGATAATTTTAATTTTTATTAAAAAAAAATTTGCTATTCAAAATCTTATGATTATCATCGCAACAATAAAAATGATTTAATTACATAATTCATTTATGGTTCGGATGAATTTTGATTTAAATTTTTTAAAAAAAAATTGTGACAAATTCGAGCTATGAAATTTTGTATTTTGTCAAATAGAACTTTGAAATTGAATCATAACTAAAATTTAATGATCTATTGTTAGCTAATGAAAAGTATTTTTTCAAATTTCAGGTTCGATTTTACTAACTAACGAAAACTTATGACTTTGATTTATCACTGAAAATTTTCAAAGTTTGAAACGAAATCCGTCAAAATAATTAAAAATAAAATAAAAACACATTGGCATAGTTAATTAGGAAAATATTTTTAAAATGTACATTATCCATTCATGGTGCATGGTTTTAGCAATGGATCCGATATTTTTTACCTATAATATCTCTCTTTTATTGACTTCCCATGGTGAGTCAAAAGGAGACGTTTATGCTAAGAATTCCATATGGATCAATCAACCAACATAAAACTGATTCGTTGGATTGATTTCAGGTTAGGAGGGTGGATTTTTTAGCTCCTACCTATGAGGTGTTTGTTTAAAGTCCTGTACGAGTTGCTTTTGAGCTAGACTTCTATAGCCGTGCTTTGTTCATTGCTGCTGTTTCGGAGTTCATTGCACAGTCCTGCTTCTTTGGATCCAAATATCTAACAAACAAACATCGCCTCCAACAAAGTAAACAGGAAGACATCTCTCTCGCCCTCAATTGACTAATTCTTCTCATAGGATAATTAAGTTCCAAAGGTACGTTTTTATATGCCTAGCTATTTTCTCTCATGCATGCAGAATTTTTTTGGTTTCCAATTTGAAATTTTGTGGGTTGTCAAAGACCTAGATGGGCATTGAGATGTTTTCGATTGTGTTGTTTTTTTTCTTGTATAAATGCCATCTTTTAAGATTATGAAAGGAATAAGATAACATTAGCTAGAAAAATATAAACTTAATATGTTGTTTCCAAGTAATTTATCTTAATGCTATAGAAATTCTAAACTTGTCTAAGCATTAGTAATTTTCGACTATGAAAGTTCATATTTTTTGTTACATTTTTCCACAACTAAATTCCCATTTTTAATTGACTTCCCTGAACTTTCTTGGGTCTTAGATAACAACGATGACTGGCAATGATAGTGGTGGTGTTGCCAATGGCAATGGGCTCAAGAAAAGGGGATGTATATGCAACAAAGAAGATTTCTTGCCTGAGGAGTCATTTCAAAGTTGGGAAAACTATGTCAATGCATTGTCAAGCATGAAAACTAGGCTCAAAGACCGCCTTTTTGCACGTTCCCTCGATCACCTAGAGCTGCATGAAATGCGTGCTCGCAGCCATCATGAAATGAAGAAAACCCTCAACTGGTGGGATCTCATTTGGTTCGGTATAGGAGCCGTAATGGGTGCTGGAATCTTTGTCCTGACAGGAGAAGCAGCTAGGAATTTTGCAGGCCCTGCCATTGTAATTTCTTATCTCATATCAGGTATATCTGCTTTGTTATCTGTCTTGTGCTACACTGAATTTGCTGTTGAGTTGCCTGTTGCTGGCGGGTCATTTGCTTATTTGAGAGTAGAGCTTGGTGATTTCTTGGCTTATATTGCTGCTGGAAACATCCTTTTTGAGTATATTGTGGCTGGTGCCAGTGTTGCAAGGTCTTGGACTTCTTATTTTGCTACCTTGTGTAACCATGACCCGAACGCTTTTCGCTTGAATGTCTCTTCCTTGGCTGAAAACTACAACCATTTGGATCCGATTGCGGTTGCTGTCTCTGTCATTGCTTGTATTGGTGCTTGTATGAGCACCAAGGGTTCATCCAGATTCAATTCGGTTGCTACCATTTTCCATTTGGTCATCTTGCTCTTCATCTTCATTGCTGGTCTTACAAAAGTTAACCCCACAAATTTCGTCAGCAACTTTGCTCCTAATGGTATTCGAGGCATTTTGAAAGCGTCGGCCGTGCTTTTCTTTGCTTATGTAGGTTTTGATGGAGTTGCAACTCTTGGAGAGGAGGTCAAGAACCCTGGTAGAGATATACCAATTGGGTTAATCGGATCAATGTCGATAACCATAGTTGTTTATTGCGTTCTCTCAGCAACATTGTGCTTGATGCAACCCTACTTCCAGATTGATGTCGACGCACCTTTCAGTGTAGCGTTCCAAGCCGTAGGCATGAATTGGGCTAAGTACATTGTTGCATTGGGTGCACTCAAGGGGATGAGCACCGTCCTGTTGGCTAACATCATCGGACAAGCTCGTTATTTCACGCATATCGGGCGAACCCATATGGCTCCACCCTTCCTTGCAGCCATCAATGAGAGAACAGGAACACCAGTGAATGCCACATTTGTCATGACTGTTGCAAACTCTGTTGTTGCTTTCTTCACAAGCCTTGATGTGTTATCAAATCTTCTTTCCATTTCAACTTTATTTATATTTTCGCTTGTTGCTCTCGCGCTTTTAGTCAGACGATATTATGTTACTGGTGAGACCTCAGATTCTGATCGAAACAAGCTCCTCGGATTCTTGGCCTTGATCATAGGATCCTCAATCGGTTCGGCTGTGTATTGGGCACTAGAAGATGGATGGGTAGGGTATGTAGTCACAATCCCTGTTTGGTTTTTGGCTACACTGGGTTTGCATTTGACTGTGAAGCAAGCAAGGAAGCCTAAATTGTGGGGATTGCCTTTAGTTCCTTGGTTGCCATCAGCTTGTATTGCCATTAATGTGTTCATTATGGGTTCGATCGACGGTCCATCGTTTGTGAGGTTTACTATCTGGACACTTATTCTGCTCGCCTACTATTTGTTCGTCGCACTTCATGCTTCATATGATGCAGCTAAAGAGACTGCAAAACAAGCTGAAATGTCCAGTGCAGCAAATATGGAGGATGGGGTCGCCAGCAAATGACACAATAAGTTCTCGAGGAAAAGTTGCAGCACACTTTTTTAGTGTTCTTTGTACATGGTCATTAAGCGAATTGGTCATTTTAATTCTTTAGATGAGACAGAATTTTCTTTCAGAATTTAATTGTTAGGGCACAAGGTATTTATATTTAAAAACTTCTCCATTTCATGAATGGTCAATTGTCTTTAGCAAATTAAAACATGCCCCAAAAGAAGATCAAATTTCCGAGCCTGAGCCCTCCCATTTTTATGAGAGGAGGTATCTTTGGACCCCCAACACACCTACTGGCAGCTCTTGATATATTTATTTATTGCTAGATATAGGCTATAGCTAATTGGAGCACCCTTAATGAGACGATGACCAGTCTAAATCTTAGTATAAGATTACATAAATTAGACGACTGCACAATGAAAGGGAGTCTCTAAATAAACTGCAAGTATGGTTGCTTCATGATAGAACGGTCCTTGTCGCATATTACCTGATTTCAATGACTGAAGCAGTAAGCTCATTGATGACAATAGCATTTATACTTAAAAATTAATAGTGATTTGTCTATTTCAACTAATATGTTAGGTGATTGTTATATATTTGTAAAGGAAGGCTTGTATTCTATCAGCAAAGCATAAATTTTCATGAAGAAAGAAAATTATAACATCTAGTCAAACATAGATTAATAAATAGCAGCCTTCAGGGTCTTATCTTATATACTCCTATCTGATTGGATATATAATTGATCAATTAAACCAAAGATATGGAAGCACTAGCAAAAAAAGTGAGATCCAAAATGATAATACTGTTGCAAGATGGAGCAGTTAAAAGGAACATAATGAAGTCCACAGAGGTTAAACAGGACTAGAAGTTCACAGAAAATTGGAGATAATCACACCTCAAACTTCACTGCCCCGATATCGAGTTTCTGCTTCACTTCTCTATGAACATCAGGCTCTGCAAGTTAATAAATGATAATATAAGCATAATGTAGATACCAAGAAGATTAAATCTCATAAATCCACAAAGAACATAATGAAGTTGTAGAATACATTCCCCTCCCATAAGTGAGGGAAGTGGGGAAAATGTAAATAAAAGAGAAAGAACAAGGAAAGATAATATAGGCACAACAGGAATACGCAGTCTTTATTTATTGAAGGACAAAACAATTTAAGCATCTAAGTTGGGAAAGCTTATCAGAGCACAAAATTTAGAGCAGCAGCTGCAAGTTCAGGTAAAGAACAATTTCAGCCTAAGACCGACCAAATTGCCTGACACAAGTTTGCACCGCTGCTCTTGAATTAGTGAAAAATCAAGAAAATTGTTTCCACATAATCAGCATGTTCGTCACCAAAACTTTCGTTAAATATTTGATACCTAAAAAAAAGAGAAACCACAAGAGTCAGGATATTGGTTCCCAAATTACCAACTGCAATAGGCTACGTTGATGCAGAAACAGGTTGCCCCTCGATACCATCCTCTATTACCAGAGTATAGATAGCCACCAGTCAGTACCCAACATCATTAACATTAGCTTCATACATCCTCCCTGTCTCTCCCGCAGAATTAATAAAATGACTGGGATCAAATATTTGAATGAATAAAAAGCTGCATTATCT
This sequence comes from Bretschneidera sinensis, assembly GCA_023935145.1. NCBI lineage: Eukaryota > Viridiplantae > Streptophyta > Magnoliopsida > Brassicales > Akaniaceae > Bretschneidera > Bretschneidera sinensis. The sequence continues at coordinate 23,110,579 of CM043700.1, read as the reverse complement.
AATTATACATACAACTTTGTTGAGCACACAATCAGAAAAATAGATCTTCTTAGGAAACTTATCGAATCATACAGGGAAAAGAACTCATTGCGATATTGAGGAAGATGCTTCCTCTGAAGTTCAAGAAAAAGACTGAACTTTTAAGAGAGGAAGCATAAGCTGTCTGCAAAAGCTAGGCAGTCTAACATCATAACGGAGGTAGCCTCATTCATTAGACTATGGAAATGGAGGTTTTGTCTTTTCTGTTTGGAACCAGAGTAGTAAATCTGTAACGGAGATCAGCAGAAAGCAATATGGTTAATAAGTTAAAGCAATTGCACAATGTGTTTCATATTTCACTTTTAAAAAAGTGTTTACATGATAAATCTCGAGTCAGTAGAACTTTAAAAAGATTCGACTTTTATGCAAGTACCAGTTAGAATTCTAAATAGAAAGGAACAAGTCTTGCGTAAGAAAGTTATTCCTTTAGTTCAAGTGTTATGGCAAAACAACTATGTTGAAGAAATTACTTGAAAGCATGAGGCAAGAATGATAAAAGAGTACCCCAGTTTTTTCATGAGTTAGATTAAGAAATTTCGAAGACGAAATTTTTATAAGATAGGTAGAATTATAATATTCGTGTTCATAAAATAATGGTAAATAATTAATTTTATGTATATTATATTGAATTAAATAATCCATAGATGAAATATTTAGTATTGATTTGAAATAATATTGAAATTTTGGTTGAAAAGAGTTAGAAATTTTGGAACAAGAAAGTACTGAAAAATTTGAAATTTGAAGTTGAAATGAAATAATTTTGAAAAAAAATATGAACTGAAGTTGAGGAAATTTAAATAAAAAAAATGTTTTTGGAAAAAAATATAAATTTTTGTATTTTCTTATAATTTTATAAAAATTTTAGAATGAAGAAAAGATGAAAAATTGATTTTTAAAAGGAAAATGACAAAACTGTAATGATATAATGGCAAAACAGTATATTTGAAATGATGGTAGAATTGTAAATAATTGATAGCAAATGCATAAATTGTATTAAAAGAAAACTCCAAGTGGTGAACAGTATCGTGAAGGTAAGGTAAGTTAAAAAAACATATATATTAATATATTATAACTTATATATATATAAGTTATAATATATAAAAAAAACAAAAAGGGAAAAATGACAAGAAGGTTGATTATGTTCACGTGAACATAATCATCTACATTTGATATTTTGAATTTTTTGTTATAAAAAAAAGGTTGCAAAACCTTATATAAGTCTCGAAAGCTCAAAGACTTTATATTGTTTCAAATTCCCGTTTGGTTTCTTATTTCTTCAATTCAAATTCTTAGCAAAAAGTTATAAACAAAATTTATCCAATATTAGATATAGTTACAGTCATTCAATTACAATAGCAAGATTTCATCACATTTGAGGTAAATTTTCAATAAGACTCATAACTAAATAATTATATTGTTTAAATTAAGTTACGAAATAGTAAGATTTAAGAAAGTTTATGATTAAGTATTGGTAATCAACAATCCCAAGAAATTACTGAAAAAAGCAGAAAAGGCAAAAAAGTGATCCACGGGTAACTTTAAGTGCTACGTGATGAATTAAATTTACTTTTAGTAATCGAGACCAATAAAAATATGAATTTATGATACTTGAATAAATTGTTGAATTATAATGATTGAATGATATATTTTCTTTTATGTATGATAATTGATTGATTTATTGATTAGAAATTAAATAATATGTTGAAAATTAATTATATAAGAATTTATATTTTAAAAAAGACATATTAATGAAAAATATGCTGAAAAGATATGCGAAATTTTTGAAAAATATGATTAAAAATTTTTGAAAAATATGATTAAAAATTTTATATGATGTATGATAAGACAATTTATTAAATATGATAAAAATAAGAATTTTGAGAAAGAGATAGTTGAATTGAATGCTTTGATGTATGCTTGCTTGTATGTTATTGCTCAAATGCATAAAAGGGAAGACCATGAAGGCAGTTGATATAGCTGAGAAGATTAAGAAGGTAGTTGGTCTTGTTGAAACATATCAACACGTGGGAAAACGTTCACAGGTGATTGTATGAAATGATCTAATGAGAAAGAAAGAAAGACAATTTAAATTCATGTATTATATTTGTTTTATATATTTATTATTAATGGTTGAGATGCTAAAGAATCATTCTTAAGTATTAAATGATTGATAGACAAATGAGTTTCATAATGAGACAATTTTGATGATAAATAAATAAAGAAGATAATATAATAAAGAATTATATGATCAATTGTTTGTATGATGTGAACCTTATGATGATATTAAATTGATAAAATATACGAGATATATGAATCGAAAGAGGATAACCTAACAATTTTTTTATTGAGAGATTGATAAATGATTGAATTAGTATGTGAGAAGAAATAGAAGATTAATTATGTTGATTTAACAATAAATGAATATAACTAAAAGTATACAAATCGAGTATTTCAAGTAAATTTAATTCACTGAGCTTGTGAAGCTCACTTCTCATTGTTAAATAATTTCAGGTAGAAGACATAACAAATAAATTTGTGAACTTAAATTCAAGCTGAGTTATTATCTATAAGTTTCGTAATCCACATCCTCAGACTAATAAAAGAAAAAGAAAAGAAACAAAATTAAATATTCATGCATTTTGAATGTGTTATATATATTGTTTAAGATAGGATATTGATAATATAACTCCCATGTTGAGGGTTGAGGTTTGATCTGTGTGTGTGTGTATTCAGCTGATATATGTTTTTATATTGTTGCATACATGTGTCGTGTTGAGATTTCAAAACGTAATGACACCATCTTGGGAGTGGCCAACCTGGGATTGGTCGTTACAATTCCTCATGGCCTGAAGCAACTGAAGACTATCAGTCTCGACTTCTATCTTTGTATATCCCAACTGAGATGCGAGTCTCAAACTATCTCAAACAACCATAATTTCAGCAAGGGTCGGGTCCAAAACCAAAGGAAACCTAATGGACATTGCTGCCAGAAAATGTGCTTCTGCATCTCAAAACACTACTACTCCTCCCGCTGCCAGCTCAAACTTGAAAATGGCTTCATCTGAATTGAATTTAACACAAAAAGAAGTTGGGGGTCTCCATCTTGTCGAGATTGCATCACCAGCTTGCCGCCGATTAGTCCCGACAGTCATTAACGGACTGGAACTCCATCTGTGTAGAAAACATTATCTGCGCTATTCCATGTGGTGTTTTAGCTGGTTTACCTGCAAGAACACAATTTCTATTGTTCAATATTAGACATACAACAATAAACCAGAGAGTTAACACCCCAATCTCCCATATATCAACCACAGAGAATAACCAATCTCCCACACATAATCTATCACAGTTCTCCCATAAAAATCTTGACTCCATAACCTCCGCCCATACGCTTCTTGCCTCTATGCGCATGATTCACGTCCTCTATATCTGTTTTACAAAGTTCACAAACTGCTGGTATTTGGAGTCCTCGTTGAATCAAATTTATTCGACACAGAAGAGCGTGTAATACCTGTTTTCTTAAAGTATGGGTAAAAAAGTAGTTTGATAAATATGATATAGAATTAAAATAAAATAATATATATGTAAAAGGTTTATTATTTGAATAAAATAATTATTTTGAAGAAAAATGGACGCGTGATGGTGTGGATACAAAGAAAAAGAAAAAAAAAACGTTCAGGACAACATGGAAGAATAAAAAAGAAAAAAAGGAAAAATAAAAAATAAAAATTGGCCAACACCTTGACGTCCAGGTGTTGGCTCAAGGACAAGCAAAGCTTGCATGTGAGATGGCAAATGAAAGAAAAATGCTGATCAGTGGCGGTGGCTTTTGGGTATAAAAGTTACAATTTTTTGTTTTTTTGTTTTCGTTTTATTATTTTACCAAATTCTGTTTGGTTTTTTTCTTTCTTCAATACAAACTACTCTATTTCTTTAAACACTTGAAGACTGAAAAAAATTTAAAAGGGTAAAATTTTGAAAGAGTTTACAAGAGAATTTTACAGAGAGTCATGGAAAGCTCTCAGAAAAACAAAAGATAATAATGTGAAGTTTGTTTTTTTAAATTTAGCATACATGAAATTTCTCGGAATTTAATGTGCGAATTTTCAAAGGGTATGAATTATGGAAGAATTAAATAATAAATTAAGATTTTTAATATAAATATTATGTCAGATGTTGATGATCAACAATTGGGTGAAATTGCTGAGAGGAGTAGGAAAAGAAAGGAGATGATCCACAGGTAGCTCTAAGTGATACGCAGTGAGTTAGATTTACTTTAAGTAATCAAGATAAATATGAAATATATAATGATAATATTAGAATAAATCATTAATTTATGATTTGGTGATAGATGAAAGTTGGTTAATAGGTATGATAAGAATAGTGGATGTGTAGAGAATTATTTTATGAGAAATAATATTATTGGAATATTGAATCGATTTAATAATAAAGGCGATAAGTGAAATTCTTGATGAGCTATGGTTAATGATTTGATATGATTTATAAGGAGAGGAATTTAGTGAAATTTTTCAAATAATAATTTGAGAATAATCAGGATAGCTAATTTAAATATTTGAATTCATAATTGTTTCTATATTATTGTTCATATGCATATTTCATACATTATTCATATGCATATAAATGAAAATAAAAGAATTGTGAAGGCAGCCGATCTAAATGAAAATAAAAGAACCGGGAAGGCAGCCAGTCTAAATGAGAATAAAAGAACCAAAGAGGCAGTTGGTCTAAATGAGAATGAAAGAACCGGGATGGTAGCCGCTCTAAGATAAAAACATGTCGACATGTGGGAAGACGTTCCCAATAATAATAACATTTAACTTCACGCATTTCATTTGCTTTAAATATTGATTGTTATTGTTTGATATGTTAAAGTGCTATTTATGATTGTAAATCTATTGATAGAGGAATGAGTCTCACACATAGACAAATATGTTAAGGAAGAAATATGAAAATATGTCTGATGAGTAACTTAAGAAGAGATTGGATAATAGAGGAATTATGAAATTGAGTAGTAATTACAGAACATTGTTATTGAATTAATTGAAGAAAAAGATAAATGAATATCGGAAGATTTTTTTTGAAATAATTGAATTATAATATGTTACTGGAAGTATAAAATTGAATACTTCTAGTAACTTTAATTCACTGAGCTTGTGAAACCCACTCCTCATTGTATAATGATTTCAGGTAGCATGCATGACAGATAGTTTGGTGAGTTGAAGTCCAGATGAAATCATTTTCTGTAAGCCACGTACGTGTCCACATCCTCGGACTAATGAGAAAATAAAATATAAAAAAAAAATTATTTGTAAATATTCATGCATATTACGTTGTATATAATGTTTAAGTCAAAATCAGAATGATGTATCTCCCATGTTGAGGGTTGAGAATTGATGTAAAAATTTATTTTGGTATTATTTTTATTGTTGCATAAAATTTATTTTTATTGTGTCGTGCTGAGATTTTCAAAATGTGACAACATCGTCTCGGGGGTGGCCAACCCGAGATGGGTCGTTGTAAAGCGTCATGACATAATCTCCAAATGAAAACTCTGATTTTGTGAGATGTTGGCAAGGACCACATAGTTCTCCATATCTTATCAACATGAGGGGTAAGACCACCTCCCGTTGCAGACGATGCCGCATAAGATCTTGACTTTTTACTGACAGCTGCCAATGCGACTTGGTACCCATTCCTTACCGAGTAAAGACTATTTAGAGTAAAATGCCAAATACAGTGATCCTCCATGCGGTTCCAACTGAGGGGGATTTGTGCAATCATCTGGACTTCAAGAGAAAGAAAACGATTGTTTAAAGCCTCGGTGTTCCAAGAAGGCGGTGAGTGAATGAGAAGATTGGATATTGTCTCCTCTGGGTCAAAGCTGAGATTTAGCGAAACAACTTTGAATGACCATGGGATCGGAACCCACAAATCTCACCAAATTTTAATTTTTCCTCCAATTCCCACTCCATACCAAAGCATGTTGATCAATACCAACTTACTCTCCCAAATGCTTCTCCACGTATAAGAAGGGGAAGACCCAAGATCTGCATGAAGAAAATCACAAGTTGGAAAATATTTAGATTTTAAAACATGATAACATAAAGAATATGTGCAATTAAGTAATCTCCATCCCTGTTTGGCCAGAAGCGCAATTATAAAAATATGAAGGTCCCGAAAACTTAATCTACTTTCATACTTGGGACAACACATCTTATCCCAATTAATCCAGTGAATTTTCCTCTCATTAGACTCTTGCCCCCACCAGAATCTACTAATCATAGCCCCCAATTTGTCACAAAAACTTTTTGGTAGCTTAAAACAGCTCGTGGTGTATGAAGGAACTGCTTGAGCCACAGCTTTAATTAAGACTTCCTTTCCCGCTCTGGACAATAATTTTTCCTTCCATCCTTCTATTTTACTCCAGACCCTAAATGATCAAGTAATCGTATCTTAGGTTACATTTGACATGTCATTTAGATCCTTAAACTCTCAATGGTAAACCCCCAAATTGAAGTCATATTCTCCAAAAAAGAATTTATGCTCCATCTTTATCGTTGTGAAGCCCTAACACCCCCACCACCAAAATTTTATCTCTATCTTCATCGTTTTGAATCCCTAAAGCAAATCCCCAAAATTTCGTCTAATCATTTTTGTTCTACATATAGTTTGCTTCAATTTTCTTGTTGGTTTGATGAATTATTGTTCAAATATGGGAATTCTATGTTTAAATTTTTTTTTATTTATATCCAAGAATTGTTATTTTAGATTGTCTTCTTCTTGTTCTTTTAGCAAAATGGAAGGATATGATTTTAAACCCTCTTTGGTTATTGAGAAAAGAACAAAAAATTAGTCATATTATATTATACAGCTTCAAAAAATATTGTAACTCTTCATTTCAATATATCGACTTCTTAGATAACTGAAAGAAAAAGAAAATCAACCTAATCTTTAGGTTAGTTGGTCGTAACTAATAATCAACCATAAGTCGAACCGAAGAACCCTAAATCAAGTACCTAATAACCCTTTATATCAGTAGTAAAATTGGATCATTGATCAAAGTAATGATCAAACAGTTCAGATTGATCCTGTGAAGTCAAGTGTCGAATGTGATAAAAATTGGCAATTTTTTTACTGTCAAAAGCCATGTAAGATGCCTCCTAGAATGAGTTTACTATGTCATTTAGGTGAAAGACCTGATTGGAACGAAAACTAAACTTAAAGGACTTAATATGGACGTTTTAAACTCTAAAGATCCAATAAAAACATGAGGCAAACTATATGGACTAAAAATAGAATTTCCTCTAAAAGAAAAGGTGAGAGAATTTAGTGTTAAAAGTATTAGTGGTCTCTGACAGTTACCCTATTGTAACGACCCATCCCGGGTTGACCACTCTCGAGACGGTATCATCACATTTTGAAAATCCGAGCATGACACATATATGCAACAATTAAGCAAAATAAAACTAGCAAGAATTTTCACTGTAACCCTCAACCCTCAACAGGGGAAGTACATCAATCTGATATAATTTAAACATAATATACAACTTAACATGCATGAATATTTACAAATAAATTTTTACAAGTCATTTTCTCATTTGTCTGAGGATATTGACACGTATATGGCTTACAGAAATATGATTTCGTCTGACTATCAACCCACCAGACTACTTGTCATGTCTGCTACCTGAAATCATTGTACAATGAGGGATGAGCTTCACAAGCTCAGTGAATTAAATTTACTAAAAGCATTCAGTTTGCTATAATGGCCCTTTAATAATTAATCATTTATCTCTCATATAACTGACTAATAGCATTTCGTCTAACATTTAAATTATTCATAACATATCATATTTCTATGTCTTTTCTTTCTGTAACTGTTTTTCTCTGAGACTCATTTATCTACCAATAAATTTATCACATCAACAACATTCAGTAAAAATATTAACATGTAAACAGATGCAATGCATGAATTATTATTATGTGAACGTCTTCTCACATGTCGACATGTTTTTATTTTAGACCGGCTGCCTTCCCGGTTCTTTCATTTTCATTAGACCGACTGTCTTTCCGGTTTTTTTCTTTTACTTAATACATATGCATATAAGCAATGATATGAAATATGCATATAGTCAGTAATATAAAAACCACGGGAATTCAAAAATTGTCTATCCTTATTTTTCTCAAATTATATATATAAATATTCCACTAAATTCCTTTCATCCTAAATCACGTCAATTTGTTAACCAAAACTCGTCAAATATTTATTTATCACCATTATTATTAAATCAACGCACGATTCTCAAAATATTTCTTTACACATAATAATTTTCTACGTGTCTAATATTTATATTATACACATCAATTTAATTTATCTACCACCAAAACATAAGCTAATAATTTATTTTAATATTTTTACTATGTACTTGATTTTTATTTAGATTACTTAAAGTAAATTCAACTCATCATGTAGCACTTAAAGCTACCCATGGATCCCTTCTTTGTCTTTCCTGTTCCTCTCAGAAATTCCTCTGGTTGTAGATCGTCAACACTTGACATCATATTTATATTAAATTTATAATTTATTCTTCAATTCGTTATAAATCACACCCTTTGAAAATTTTCACTTTGAATTTGAAAATTTTCATGTATGCTAAAAAATTCAAAAAATAAACATTATGTTATTACCTTCTGCTTTTCTAATAGCTATTTGTGATTCCCTATAAAATTCCACTATAAACTCCTTCAAAAATTTATTATAACTTTTCTTTGGGTCTCCAAATATTTAATAAAATAAAAAATTTTAAAAGAAAAACAAACAAAATTGCTAAGTATTAATTTTTGTATATGTATATATATCCATATGCTTTGTCGGCAACCTAAAAAATCAACTGCCCAAAAAAAATAATCCTAAACTCCACCTTTTTACTTAGGTGGAAGACTGCACTTTGCTTGCAAACACACTTGGAGGCATTTAACTAAACCACTTGGAGGCATTTAACTAAACTTGGCGGTGGCAGCATGTGCTGCCATGTTTTGGTTGTTTGATTTTTTTCCCTTCTTCTCTCTCTGCCGCTCCCTATGGATGTTTTTTTTTTTTTGTTAGGGACATAAACATCCTTTTTTTTTTTTCCTATTAGGGACATAAACATCTTTTTTAAATTACTTTATAAAATTTTTTACTTTCCGCTTTTAAAAGATATCATTTAGAGGAATCTAAACATCAAATTCCAAAAAGCTTGATCAACCCTCCCTCTATAGCCGTTCTTCGTTTTTGTCTCATCATCAACCCACCTCCATTTCAAACCCTTACCCAGATCGAGAGAGATACAAAGACAAAAATAACAAACCCAAAGTTTTCAAAATGCAACAATTGAGATCATAAAAAATTCAATTCAGCATTTTCAATCAAACTAACTAAACAATTCACCAAAACAACCCAACCACAAACCCAATAAACATAAATACTAAACTCACCAAAAATCAAACAAAGCCGAAGTCACCAAATCCAAAAGCTCACCTCGCCAAATTTCGACCCACAAGCCTCATTGTTCCCACAAAACACCCAAGTATCACATAAGCAAGGCCCATCACCGACACTGCACATGTCCTTGCAAGCCTTGCAATACTTCGGGAAGAATTGAACTTGAACTCGGATCCCCACTTCACTCTTCTTCCTATAACTGTTTCGGTCTAAAACCAAAATAACTGACAATCGAAATTTGAAATTTATAAAAAACCGAATTTACTGAAATTTATTTCGGTACCGAAATAACTGAATTTAATTCTGTTCGATTTCACGGTAACCGAATTTTAAAAACCAGTATTAACAGTTTATTCAACATGGACTCCACAAATTCCAGTCTAATAAACATAAATCTATTATGGTGCGAGGCATAAACAAGAAGACCATCTCTTTCCCTATCAATGAGACTAGATAAACATGTACAGAACTGAAACAAAGCAAATGGTCATATAATTTTCTCTATACTCAGCTACAACACATTTTCCCCTTATCTTACTAACACTAGACCATATCCTACCTTAACTGGCTGTAAATCTTCAATGACTTGTTGCACTATTACATGGCTATTTGAAAACTAGACATCCTTCAACCACAAACCCATACGACCATACTTACTTTGAAATGAGCGGCGAGGAGATCAGGATCGGGGAGATCGGCAAGGTTTCACTGTGCTAAGGTTTCGTCGCGCCGCCAGCCGACGGCGAGGAGATCGGCAAGGTTTGGACTTTGGAGGCCTGCCGTCTGCCGTCTGCCGTCTGCGAGTCGCGACAAAAGACAGAAAGAAAATGAATTAGGTTTAGGTTTAAATTGTTTATATATTTTTTTAATTAAAAAAACGGGTTTTTCAGTTAATCAAAATAATAATTTTTAAAGATCAAAACCGACACCTCGAATAACCGAATAAAAAAACAAATTACTAAAAAGTTTTGTGGAGTTGTATTAATGAATTTTAAAGTTTTAAATTACAAGTTTATTAGTTTAACTCAATAATTATATCTTTCATAACATGTTAAAAAATATATTGAATACAATCATTGCTTCAGTGAAAATATGTGCATACAATGATTACTCATTTAAAATAAAAATATCATATATGCTTCATTTATACATTTTATCATTTTTTTTAAAATAATATATTTGATATTTTTTTATCACGGAATGTAAAATATTTTATAATAAAATATTATTATTTACCAAAAAATATATTCAATGACGCACACATGCGAAATTTTGTTATAACTTTGCACTGAAGCCAACTCTAGATTTCTCTGAAAATGAGCAGGATTATCCTAGCCCGTACTTGGAGTATTTACTCTCAAGCAGCCAAACAAGACATAACATTTCTATTTGTTTCTAAGTTTCCTTCTGCGTTGTTCCGCAGCAAAGAAAATTCCCGGTTCCAAATTGACGAGAGAGAGAAGAAATCAAACTCAAGAGAGAGAAAGCAGAGAGAGACAGCGATCGCCGATGGCGGATTTAGAGAGCGAGAAGCCATTGAGACAAATCGCAGACGCATTTAAGGAACTGGAAGCGACTGTGAATTCGGAAAGCAAGGACGTGGAGGTGTCCCTTTTCTCTCGCGCATGCTCTCTCGTCTCGCCTCTGTTTGGTTGCTTGGGCATCGCTTTCAAGTTCGCCGAAATTGACTACGTCGCTAAGGTACGTTTGGATCCTTAGAAAATGTAGAAAAAATGACGACGAATTTATTTGCCGTGATCTTTTGGTTGTTTGTATAAGGAACTTACCCATTTTGAAGTGAATTTATCATTTTTAGTACAAAATCATTTAGAGTATAGTTTCTGTAAAGAAATCCGTCAGTTCCTAGTATAATATGGCTGTCACGCATAATCTTAATTATATGAAGATTAATCATACACTTAAATTATATGTTTCTCTTTATCTATATTTGTTAAACAATCATATCCGGACGGAAAATTAACTTTATATGCTGTTTTGAGTCATATGATAATCATGGATTTAGTTTTAGTGTTTGATTTTGATGGTTTTGATTGAGTGGTTGGTGACAACAGGTTGATGATCTAGCAGAGGCTTCAAAGTCAATTTCGACGTTGCAAGCAATGCTTGATCAGGATATTGCGGCAAACCGTGTGAAGAAAGCCGGTAGTCATTCGAGAAATCTTTTGAGAGTGAAGCGTGGGCTGGAGATGGTCAGGGTACTCTTTGAGCAAATTTTAGCTACAGAGTACGTATTCCTACAGCGATCTTTATTATTTTCACTATTTTCTATATTCAGTTGAACTAAATTCAGCACTTGGTAGCGTCGTGCTCTGGATGATCTTATTCTTGATTTGTTATGGCCAATGGTGACTAATTAGTCTGGTGGACTCCAGCTTGAACTTGCTTAATCTAGGAAGGGCAGGATGTCTTGTTTGTGTGAGGCATATATATAATAGCTTCTGTGTGTCAGTGTGTGACTGTGTGTAGTGTAGGTGCACACACACATACATTCATTTTTGTTCCCGACATATAAACAAGCCCATGATTTTGGCTTAGAATTCTGGTAATTCAAAATGCAACATGTATAAATGAGCTTGGTTCAAGAAAATGGTTCAAGAAGATCAGATTTAGCCACGAGTAAGTGAAACTGCTGCTTATGGTTCTTACAACTTTGGTAGTTAGGAAATTCAATTTCTTAACTTTTACTTCTTTAGGTAGCTGCAAAAGACTTGTATACAAGGCTGGTTCTCAAACTTAGAGAAGAAAAAACTGGATTAAGTTTGCAGATTCTTATTTAGTGGATGACTCTAGATCTAAAACTCAATGGAGATTTAAAGCATGAATGCATAAGCATAGTTCAATTTTCATTGCCAGTTTAAGTCTGTGAAATTGTCCCTTGTTTCCATGTGATTTGTCTGTACAAATTGACTAAGTACTGCCGCTGATGGTGATGACAGCTTTGTTCATAACTTTTGATGTTCTTATGGTTGAAATGAGATCATGTCTTTCCTCTTTTTGGAAGGCGGGAGTGGGAGGTGTTCTAGGGGATATATTCTTCAATAAATAATTGTTTTATTTCTTTCATATAAAAGAGTATAGTTTTTTTATATCTAACGGAAATAATAGAAAGAACTCGTCAAAACAAATAATTATTTGGGGACATCAAAGATTATTCAGAAAATGAAATAAACATACTTTAAAACTTGCTTACAATCAGAGTTTCAGTTACCTTTCTTAAGAATATTTGTAATATCTAATAACATAGGGGTCGTCTATAAAGGATGGCTGAACATGTACATCATCAAATATATTTACCAGAAAAATTTGTATAATCAGTTATACCATGACATAAGAAATTCTAAGTGAATTGAGATTATTTTATTGGTTATTAATTATACTATGATATATAGAAATTCTACATCAATTTGGAAACTTTTTTAATTCCCACACCAGATTATACGGAATTGATAATTTTAGAAATTAAAGCTTCAAGTATCACTATTTTCACCCCATGAAATGCTCAAAGGGAGAAACACCAAAAGGTGAAAAAGACTTATTTGTACTTTTATATATGGTAAAGATATAGCAGATTATTTTAAGGACTTCGTAAAAGTATGTGTGGTAAATAGATGTGTTTAAATGCCTGCTTACCTAGAAAAGGGTAGTATTATGATCTTAAATTTTTATTTTAGTCACTTGAAGTAAAAGAAAGGGTATACAGTTTGTATTGTTTATTGAACCATAAGGTGTCAATGTGATCATACATTTATTATTTGAGAACCTCATATGCTTTTCATAGATGGAGTCTTTAAAACAATTCATACCTACTTTTCAAAAGGCTGTTTAAATTGTTTAACAAAGGCTAAAAGTTTTGGAAGGTCTTTTAGTTTCAGTTAGTCCATATAGATTAATTGTGCAACAAGCATACTTTTTGTTTATCTTCTAACAAATATGTATATTCCGCTTAGACAAGGAGTTGACCCTTTTCAATGTTAGTTTGCTAGATAGTCTTTTTTGTAAATGGGTTGCACCCTCTTGGTGCGATATTAATATACTTTTTACTTATCAAAGAAAAAATGTTAGTTTGCCAATGCCCAGAAAATCTTGTTTGCTTTTATTGTTGGTAATTAAAAATGTTGTTTGCCTTCTTTTTGATAATTAAAAATGTTTTTTTTTTTGCCTTAATGGCTATCAAAAACCAATTAATCTCAGATTAGTCTATGAAGACAAGAATAATTAATTCCTTTTGAAGCTACTTCTATTTACAAATTGAAGCAAAATGAACAATAATGGTGAAGTTGATATTACGTGGTTGATATTGTGAAGATGAACTTAACACTTCTTGATTTCTTGTGACAGGGGGGACTCGTTAAAGGATCCAGCTTCCAATGCTTATGCACAGGTGTTTACTCCTTACCACGGGTGGGCTATCAGGAAAGCTGTTGCTGCAGGGATGTATGCCCTTCCCACCAGGGCACAGCTGTTGAAGAAGCTCAACGAAGACGGTGAGTGCATGCACCAATGGTTACTTTTTTTTTTATTATGTGTTTGTTAAATACTGAAATGCTGGCCACTGGACACACTAGATGCAGTATTCAGATCTTTTCTCCCATTGGGGTGCAGTTTGACACAGTGCACCGCTTATAGGATGTAGATGGTATTAACTAAAATGCCATATCGAATAGGCAACAGTCTAAGATTTAGATGTCCAGTACTGGACCAGTTTCACGTAAAACATGTCGCAGTGAGTTTGGATTGAGTTGTTTGTAGTTGATGTTTCAAATACTTCAGTTTTGGTCTGCTTCCAAATTGGCTCAATCCAAGAAAAAAAAAATAAAGCAACAGAAATAAAGAAGAAAAATAAGAATGCGACTTCTGTTTTTCTTCTTCCAAATTAGAAGTTGTACTAATGCTTTTTTTTTGGGGGGTTTCTTTCAGAGACCTCAGCAAGGATTCAAATGCAAAATTACATTGTTGCGTCAGTTCCAGTTATTATGTACATTGACAAACTCTTCCATTCGAAACATTTGGGTGTAGACTGGTGAAAAACTGGACTGTGCATTGTATGAACTGATTTATTTATTACGACGGTGTCTTTAGTTGGAATACATTTCTTCTAATTACCCGTGAAATTATAGAAATCCTATCAAAAGTATTGTATATTGAAATAAACATCATTCCCATGCTGAATTTCCTATTATGCAATAGTCTGAATTATGTTGTTTTGGAATCTTTTTAACTCTGTTGAGCATCGAATTTTGAAGCAGAATCAATTCACAAGTCGCATGATATTTGGGGCGATATTTGAGTTAGCTTAAAATCAACTTTAAGTTGGCGTTTATTTTTTAAAATTTGTCAAAAAATTAATTTAATTAAATCAAACCATTTATTGATTCATGTTTTAATTGTTATTTAATAAAGTTTAATTAAATTTTTAGTAAATTTTAAAAAATAAGCTTCAATTTAAAATTTGTTTTAAGCTTACCCAAACATTATCATTATAGAAAAATGAATTGATGAAGTAAATTGTTTTGATTTACATGTAAACTTATTAGCAATGAGAATAAATACGATCCAAACTTAACATGATCATAAGTCATATTTCTAGGAAAAAACAAAATGAAGTGAAAAGACAAACGAGAAAAAGAAGTGAATATTTGACCCAATTCCAAGTAACCACCAAAGGGATGCATGAATTCTCTTGATCTTGATTTACGTTTTGGACGCTATTGAGGTTGTGAATACTCGTGTATGTGTTTACCCATCAAATTGATACACTCAATATCCGAATAAAATGAGAAACCCTTTTTGGTAAAATATTAATTTTCAAATGTCACATCTTCGAAACTTTCATTCGGTTAAAAAGTAATTTTGTAAAACCCAACATCAACACCATAAAAAGATTGACGAGAAGATGAATTTTCCTTTCTTTTCACATCTTCAATGTTTATTGTCAACCTCTTACTCCACACTCTGTGGTTATAATCTTGTATGATCCATAATTCAATGCAGTCATCTCTCCTGCCCTTTAGTGCATCTTTCCTTTCATACTCCACAAGCTCTTGGTACTCGAAGCAATCACTTTCGTTTATTTTTAGTAGTGAATACATAACCCAATTCTCTTTAGCAGGATAAAATATAAATACATTACCTTTTGTTGTGATCTCGTGAAATCTACCAAAAGCAAACATAACAATTCTAAAATTTAAAATTTCGCAATAAGGCATGTTTACATCCTCCAATTTCTTTCATACCTAAACGTTTGAGTCAAAAATCTTGCAATGAAGAGTATAGGTGTTAAACATATTGATCTATCCATGCTTTGGGTACGAGAACCTAACAATTTTATAATGAAGAGGGTTTAATTGTGTTGACACCTCTGATTTTGCTAGCTATTCATGCTTGAATTGATTAATGGAGTAATGTGTCTTGTCTAAAGGTTTTGAGATCCATCTCACTTTCATGTATCAGTCTCATCTTTTGTATCGACCTCATTTCTTGAATCGACCTTATCTTTTAGATTGGTCTTACTTGGGAAATTGACATGCTCGAGCTCAAATTGAAAAATATGAACACGTGTCAGTCAAGAGTAGAGCAATTACTAGTTGGTTACTTGATAGTTTTCTTTGTTTGAACTCAAATGTATTTAGTTCATATTTTTAAGGGATATGACAGTTATTTTTGTCATTTTTTCTTATAAATATTGTACAGTTTTCATTAATAAGACAATAAAATCAACAACAAATTACTCTTCTATCAAAGAATAGCAACAACGTAACTAGGAATAGCAATAACATAACAATCAAATCCCTGTTGCTAATACTTTGTATTAGGACGTGTGGAACCGAAAGAGAAACATTAAATATGTGAATCGTTCTTATTGGACTTATCATCGAAAGAGAAATACGAAATATAATGAATCTTTTTCATAATCGCCTGATTGATTATGGGTATGTAATAACATTCAATTCTATCTTGACACGCTCGTCAACACACTAATTTTTATGCATCAACACACTGTAATGCCATCATGGCAATTCATCCAATAAAATATTGGGTTTTTGACTTTGGTATCACTTGCCAGATATGATATATAGGGGCCTAGGTATTATCACGTGGGTTTTGATCTACACAATGCATGAAACTTTGATTAGGCGGACATGCTTCAATTTTTACAAATCCAAGTAAGAAATTAAGTGATAGTTTAAGCTCAAGATTTGAATTGTTAATAAACACGAACGTAAAGACATATTTGTTATGTATAGGATAAAATTTTTTGAAATAGTTTGTGTTCTCAAACAGATGATTCATATATAAGATTATCACATTTTTTATTGAACAAAGAGAGGAGCAAGGAACAATGTAGAGTGTGGTAATTGAGGTATTTTTTTTGGGTAATCGAGGAATCGGTTTGAATTTCAACCACTTTGATGGGTATTTTTAGACCTTAAACTACGAGGTGCATGATTTTCATATTTTATGCACTAAAAAAACAAACAAATCGAGACTTTACACTACAAAATCTCAAGTTCTATCACTTAATCACTCCTTGGAGTAACCGAAGCTAAGAAACTAAAAGGAGTTGTGTTTGTTGGTCCAAATAATGAATTAATGATAGTTCATGTGAATATAAAATCCTAACTAAAAGGGAAATCTGATGGATAAAAAAAGGAATTTCTTCTTTTGGTCGGATTTAATTTCCTAATTTAAATTATAAAAAATTATTTTGAATTTTATAGTAATATAAACTTCAAAATTCATGTCCTAATTTAGTTTGAAAACCACAGTAATTTTGGATTTACTGTTCATATATCAAAGAGTCAAAAGCCACTTTTTCCTTTTTTAATATTTTCCTTTCCTTTTTGGGCTAAGCAACGTTTGTAGCCTAATCGTTCACCGAGACCCATTACTGACTGTCTTTGATTACTTTCTGTCCAGTTCAACTCCAAAAACCCTCTGTATCTCTCAGATTAACAAACAGTTTATTGTCTCTCTTTAGAAAACCCTAAAAACTACATTTCATTTCACGAACCGAAACTCACGCATCAATAATAATGGAGGACTCAGAGGGAGTTCTCAGCTTCGACTTCGAGGGCGGCCTCGATGCGGGCTCTACCAACCCCACAGCCTCCATGCCCGTCGTCCACTCCGACTCTTCCGCCTCCGCCATCGCCGGAACAGCCGTTAATTACGCTGCCACCAACTCTGCGGCAGTGGGGGCTCCCGCCGACCACGCCGCTGCTGCTGCTGCTGGGGGAAACCCGGCTGGTCGGCGGAGCTTCCGGCAGACCGTGTGCCGGCACTGGCTCCGCAGCCTCTGCATGAAGGGCGATGCCTGTGGATTCCTCCACCAGTACGACAAGTCCCGGATGCCCGTCTGCAGGTTCTTCCGTCTCTACGGCGAGTGTCGCGAGCAAGACTGCGTGTATAAGCATACCAATGAAGATATCAAGGAGTGCAATATGTATGCATTTGCGATACAGTTCTTTGTTTTCTGTTTTTCATGTTTTACAGTTTCGTGTCATTGTTCATGCTGATATATGAATTTGGGGTTTAATAGCATATTTGTGATCATGGGTAGAGGCTGTTTAGAAAGATAGTCATATTTTTACTTTGTTATAGGGTTTGCCTCTTGCCTATTTCAAGAGTTTGCTGAGCTTCTTGTGAATCAATGTCACGTTCTTTTCTGCATTATTTACTAAAGTATTAATTTCATTATTGCTTACTTGGGCCACGTTTGGGGTAAATTTAAGCCAAAAATTTCCTTGATAAGATTTAAGCAAGCTGGATGATGCATACTTATGAGTACTGTGATCGTTAGTGGAGCTGGTATTAGGATTAATTGTGGGAGAGGTGGTTGAATTTTAGTTCTTAGATTTTATTTTTCATGGACTTTGTATTAAGATGAATATTTGGTATTGTCCTAGCATAGGATGGTGAGGTTTTGGCAATGGAATTGATAAGCAATGTTGCAAGTACTGGATGTTAGTTTGGTATAATGCTTCTTGTACATATTTGCTTGTTTGTCTTTGGTGAGGATTCAAGCTTAGAGTGATTACGTAGCTGGCTCGCAGGTTCTTTCTTTGCTAAGCCTTTTCATGTTGTTTCTGATGCTAGTAAAATACTTATGTTTATGCATTTTGTGAACTTGAATTACTGAGATATGTTTTCAATTCTCAATTTGATGCTAGTAAAAGCGTTCAATTATGTATTTTTCACCTTAAGAGATTCTATGAATGTAGGTACAAGCTGGGTTTTTGTCCAAATGGTCCTGATTGCCGGTATAGGCATGCAAAGCTGCCTGGACCTCCACCTTCTGTGGAAGAAGTCCTTCAAAAGATACAACAATTAAGTTATTACAATTATGGCCCAAACAAATTCTATCAACAACGGAATGCTGCTTCCCAACAAACAGAGAAACCTCAGTTTTCACAAGGTCACAACACTTTCAATCAAGGTGTGGCTGGAAAACCTTCAACAGCGGAGTCTGGCAATGTGCAGCAGCAGCAGCAGCAACTACAACAACAACAAGCTCAGCAGCCCCAGCAACAGCTCAGCCAGAACCAGATACAAAATCCTCCTAATGGACTGCCAAATCAAGCAAACAGAACAGCTCTGCCTTTGCCTCAAGGAGTAACTAGGTGTGTTCAGAGTCCTAAGGTCTTTAATTGGGTTATGTAAATCAATTGTTGTATTTATTTGGACACTATTATGAGGTCCTTTATTCAACCAGTAGTTTTCTGGAGGAGTATTGTCCTCTCTATAGAATGTAATTAGTTTCGTAGAGGCCTATAATAGTTACTTACGCACTTTTACATGTTTTATGTTGTATGTTTTAACCATTTGATGTATGGATTTTCTCCTCCTAATTGAGGTGTTGTTTTCTCGTTTCAATGTTTGTTTGCATTGGCATCTAAAAAGAAGGTGGGCATTTTGTTGTTTACTTGTCAAGTTTTTGCCTAAGTGATGCACTTAAGCACTGAAAAATAATGTGTTTTCTGTTCTCCCTCCACCCCTCCCACCAAAAAAAAAGCAAGAGGGGGCATGTAGCAAAACTTAGTTTCATGGAAACCAAGATAATATAGACAATGGTTGTGGAGATGGTTGCTGTTATCTACTATATGGTCTACTTTCTTCAACACATCATATGTGAGAGGGAATAAAATATTCACTTTCTCTCTTTACCTTCATTTTTTCGGGGGCCATTTGACTCGGTATCATGCTTATTAGAATACTTGAGGAACTGGTGCAGCCCTCAAGGCTCATGCCCAGTTTTTTTTATGAATCATTCCCCCTGGGATTATAATGACGATCTATGCTACTATGTAATCTTTGCAAGATCCTTTTTTAATTGGGTTGTTTTGACTTCAGAACTCAACAATGAAACTACTGAAATTAGTGAGATCGTTTGTTGTCCTTATGTGTGTGAAATTAGTGAGATTATACTTTAATGATGGTCTATGCTACTATGTCAGTTATACGTAGCTGAGCTGAATCATAGGTGAATATGCATTTCTTGCCAAGGCTTGGGTTGGGTTCATGAATACCTCGTAAGGTGTTGAAGGAACAGAGAATTTAGAAATAGGATATAAATATGTACCTTTTTTGCGATTATGGAGGTTTAATGGAAGGAAAAGAGATGGGCCTGGTTTTGGTGGAATGTCTTTGGATGGTTTAGGTTTTGGGACTAGTATATTTAAAAGTTTTCATGATTCAGGGTATATGATGTTGGATTGTCTGGATTGTTCTCTTTCCGTCATGGCTCGTGTCTTCTCCTACTGACTTAGTCTTCAATATTGTTTAGGTCATACATTGAAAGCATAGAAGTGGGCTTTACTCTGTTCCTCCCTATGACTTGTGGATGCATTTGGGAGAGGGGGGGAGGGGGCCACTGAGGATCACTGTAGCATGCTAACCTGTTTTACTGTCTATATGGGGACTTAGTTGCTTGTAAGTTTCATCTTAGGGTCTCATCTTGGTGTATTTGCATTGTTTGTCTAACTGTATAACTAGGTTATTTGTAAAGTCAATTGAGGTGAATAGGTAATCTGTAACCAAAACTGTTGGCTCATTGGTAACAATGAAACTTGAAGGTTTTCATTAGAACACAGCAAAGGCCATAAATGGTGTCAGCTGAAGTGTTAGGAGTAATTTGATTACTCTTAACTGAAGATGGTCCTACATTCCTACTTCCGTGGAATGACAGATAGACCATCCGTGTAGTTTCAATAATGCCATCTGGAGTTACTGCCACAGTATGGTAGTTGTTATTGGTCTAGTCATGCCAGTTATGTATTTATCTTGATGTAGTCATGCCAGTCTAAATGGCAGTTATGTTTTTATCATGATGTAATATAAATCGTACATTTACATATTTATTATAATTTCTGTATTATTTTTATGAAGTTCCTTTGATTCTATAGCTACTGCTAGGAAAATGTGTTGCTTGTAAATCTATGCAAGTATTTACTATGTAGTTATCATAATTTCTACAGTGTCCTTTTGTAATTGAGTCACTGTTATTAAAAAAAAAGTAATGGAGTTACTGTTGAGAAAGTTCACATGCTATTTGTCAAGGTGGTACTTATCTATATATATCAAGGCCTTGTGTGATAGCTCTCTCGTGCACAAGTCACCAATAATATTATTGACAATCTAGCTATAGTTCAGAAGCCTTTCATGTTTTTATATTCTGTTATGCGATTTGACAACATTGCAGTGAATTGCCTGTATCAGTATTTAGTGATGGATCTAAGGCCATCTTGTAGTGGGGATGCGTTTGGTTAGAACTTTAAATGCTCGTTCAAACTGCTAGAAGGTGTTGCCTTTGGTGGCTTCAATGTCAGATTTAGGTATTTAGTAACTGTTAAAGTTTTATCAAATTTGGTTTATATTATGGTTTGTCATTCTTTGCACCTAATGGAACCTATGTTCCATTTTTTCTTATTCCTATTAAAGCAGTTAAGTTCAATTCATGTGAATTTGAATATAATTTGTTTTTGGAACTTGGCGTCCTAGGTATTTTATTGTTAAAAGTTGCAACCGTGAAAATCTTGAATTATCTGTGCAACAAGGAGTATGGGCAACTCAAAGGAGCAATGAAGCTAAACTTAATGAAGCTTTGGATTCTGCTGAAAATGTGATTTTGGTATTCTCAGTCAATCGAACTCGGCATTTCCAGGTAGGTTGCTGATTTAATATCCTGTATCATTTCGTTTTTATTCAAGATCGCTGTTTTTCTTAATTAAGTGGGTCTGTATTGCTTACTAGGTTTTGCCACTCTATCTACTCAGACTAAGGCTTATCATTTTGGCTTGTTAGGGTTGTGCCAAGATGACATCCAAAATAGGTGGATCTGTTGGTGGAGGAAATTGGAAATATGCACATGGAACCGCACATTATGGGCGGAATTTCTCAGTTAAATGGTTGAAGGTAAGTACCACCTTGCCCCTTTTTTCTTTTTTCCGAACAAATATTTTGGATTTTTTCTGTTCTGTTTAGTCTGACTCTGAAATTTCTTTCTGCTTCTATGAGATCATAGAAAGTAGTGGTCAATGCATTGATTCTGTGAAATCTCAGGCTGTATTTTAGGGATGATCATCAAAATTTATGATTAATCAAACTAATAAATGGATGTTTTATACATGGCGACTCCATTTGTTTTTAGCATCCTTATTCTCCCCCGACATTTTTTGTGCCTCATATCTCAAAAATTACTGCAACTTTTTTTTTGATATTTTCGTTTTGACTAGTTGCACCGAAGATTTGGTTATGTTTATATTTAAATTTGAGTCTTGAATCATGCTAAAATTGACATCAATTTCTCAATTTGTTTGAGCTTGGAAGAAGAGGAGATGCTATGTGTGACATTTATATTTAAGTATTCGTGTTGCACTCAATTTGGGAATCAGAACTCTTGTTTAGAAAGTAATGAAAGATCATAGGACGCATAACATAGATTAAGGGCAATTTTTGTTATTCAACTTGATATTTGAATGGCCAGAGTTTTGTTTTGTATGGCATCTGATGTGAATTCCTTCATCCGGAATCGTATATCAAGAAATTGGAATTATAGTTATGGCAGAGGAGGTTGGATCTAAAGATAGAAAAAAGATCACCTTGATCCCACTCTCCTTTGGGTTGATGTTTTGGTTGGAGAGGAATAAGAGAGCCTTTGATAGTGTGGAAAGGTCCATTGTGATGGGGGACCCACCAAAGTTGGAGACTTCTTCAAGAACACATATATTCTAGAAGATATAATAAAAATGAGTTCTAATCAGATATGATAAGTTGTTCTTATTTCCCATTGTTATCTGATTAGATAAGTTGTTCTTATCTTTTAAGTTTATTCTTTATCTTTATGTTAGGATTTTTCCTATATATAGGGGATTCTCATTTGTTATTTGGAAGATCATGAATGAAATCAGACTTAATATTATTTATCCTACTTTGTGATTGGGTGTTGAGGTGTCTATGTGATTTGGACTACTGTTCCATGTGATTTGGATCAGTATGTGCTTGAGTGTTCTTTTAAATTCACCATTTGTTAACTACTGTCTGACATCAAGTGGTATCAGAGCCTAAATTTGTTCCCCTATGAGATTGAAAGAAAAAAAACCAAACACCATAACCTACAATAGCCTCACCTGATTTTCTGCTATCACACCACTGTCAGTCATCTTCCGACACCGTCAGCCGCCAGCCCAGCTGCCCGGACCACCATCAAAAGGTGCAGAATTCCTGAGCGACCAAACCCCGAGAATACTGGTCAGTTCCGTCACCGTTTCCGTCGCCAAACACTGTTGCTCCAAGTCGTGACCCACCTCCCCCTTTTTGGCCGACCCACCGCCTCCAGCCACCAGTTGCCCCAGTCGACGCCACCACCAGAACCAGCACCCCGTTCTGGCACAGCTCCAGTAGCCCGGACCCCTTTCATCGCCAGATCTGTCGCCTAGCCACCATGCTTTTTGGTCTTCTTTGGCCCGAATTAGCTCCTCCAACCATCCCACGGGCCATCCATCAGCGCCATCTTCACCGGCGCACGTTTCTGACCACATCCTCTCCCTTCTGGCCAAGATCCGACCAACGTTTGACCAGGTTAGATACGTGCCAGAAACGTTAACCCGGTTTAGCTGCCGAGGAAAGATGAAGTTGAGCCGAGCTTCCTTGACCAAACCGAGCCGAGCCACTAGCGAAGCCAAACCACCATCCAAGTCGAGCCACTGGCCAAGTTGAGCCGTCATTCGAGCTCAGTTGTCATCTGAGCTAAGCCATCAACCAAGGCACATGAAAGAAAGGACAGAACAGAGGATACAACCAGAAGGATCTAGGAGCTCCACATCCGCTCAAAAGTGCTACAAGTCAGGTCAGGTTTTCGTATTTGAAGCTAGTTAATATTTTAGTGTTTTGGCATACTCAATTTACTTGGTCCAAGTTAATTTTCCACCTTTATTTCGGTCCATTATAAAAAAAAACAAAAAAAATACAAGAAAACAACTACTTAGACAAAAAGACAACCAAACCCAGAACCAAAAACCCAAAAACAACAAAAATACACACACACACACACACACACACACATATATCTATCTATATATTGTGCACATTTTGTTTAGCATATCATTTAGATTAATCTCAAGGCCTTACATGCACGAAAGAAGGTTGTTTATTATTTCGCTATTTAGAGCAATTTACATATCCTTGTCTTCCTTATTCCATTTTCACTGACCCCTATGAACCATGGCCTCTGGAAAAGAACCCCATACCACTGCCCTCGTCGACACACCAACCCTAGATGGTAGAATCAATGAAATTGAGTGCCAAATGGGTCAACTCAACAATAAAATCGACCACCAAAATGCTAAGTTGGATCAGTTCCTAAGTGCCCTACAAATTCAAGATGGTTTAGGATTTCCCGGTCCATCTAATGGATCCCCAACCTCTATTGGGTTCGTGCAGGGTCATCTCTCGACCCAAGGACATAATATTGAGCCCCATCGAGCAAGTCACACTAGTAAACCTATTGTCAGATTTCACCTAAATGAGGAAATAAATGATAACATGATGCCACCTCTAGAGGATATCACTGGGGAAACCCAACAAACCCAATGGCCCGACAATAGGTAACCTCCTTTTGGTCGGGCTACAGTTGAAGTTAGGCACCAACCCTGTGGTTACCAACAACATAGAATTGAGGATAGAACCAATAGACAACCCTATAGGTATGATGACTACCATGACATTACCAACAAAGTCATGGTTGACGCCCCTACCTATGACGGTAAGTTAGATCTAGATGCCTTTACAGATTGGCTCAATAACTTAGAGGATTATTTTGAATGGTATTATATGTCTGATGCTGATTGCATCCGCTTTGCCAAGATGAAGTTGATAGGTCCCGCTAGGTTGTTTTGGCAGAATGTTCAGACTCATCTTGAACTTGTGGGTGAACCCCTTGTTACCCAGTGGAGAGTCATGAAGCAGAAATTGCAGGAAAACTACCTTCTTACGTTATATAGGCGTCAACTCATTAGTCAGATGTTGAGCCATACCCAATCCACTACTAGTGTAACAGATTACATGAGCCGGTTTTGGGAACTTTTGCTCCGGACTGGTATTGAGGAGGATAAGTTGTTCTTATTTCTCATTGTTATCTGATTAGATCAGTTGTTCTTATCTTTTAGTTTTATTCTTTATCTTTATGTTAGGATTTTCCCTATATATAGGGGATTCTCATTTATTATTTGGCAGATCATGAATGAAATCAGACTTAATATTATTTATCCTACTATGTAATTGAGTGTTGAGGTGTCCATGTGATTTGGACTACTGTTCCATGTGATTTGGAGTGTGTGCTTGAGTGTTCCTTTAAATTCACCATTTGTTAGCTACTATCCGGCATCACATTGATTCTCTTAAAGAGTGGTGGCACAATGCCGAGTTTTTTTTTTAAATGAGTAGAATTTATTTTTAATATGCAACTTATAAAATTTATAGAAACACTATTATGCAGATAGTTGATTTTGTACATAAGCAGCACCCCTTGGTTTCCATTGATATCCATTTACTTGCAAAGGTAAATAGTAATGGCAGAGAATCATTCTTAGAATTAATAATTGCCAATGATTCAAATTATCTATGATGATGGATTCCATTCTCTGTTGCTTCATATATAGTTATGAATATTTTCCCGAGTTGCTATGCAAGTTACGAGTCTTGAAAAAAAACTGGCCTTTTACACATACACATATGCATTGTTTTGTAGGCATAAATGGTGAAGATATGTGTGTTGTGATGACTAATTGCAATTTCTTATATGCAGTTATGTGAACTGTCCTTTCACAAAACCCGGCATTTGAGGAACCCCTACAATGACAATTTACCCGTGAAGGTAAAATCTTAACCATCTTGGCTGAATTCTGTGTCTATAGGCATCATCTTCAAAGTTATTGCTGTCAATGGTACTCTCCTCCCGGGGGGCGGGGGATGGGGGGGCGGGAAAGGCTTTGACTTACATATTCACATAATATTGTTTTCTATTTACAATCTTGGGAAAGAATGCAAGAATTAACTCAATAAAAGTTTTCCCTTTAGTGTTTTAAGACATTAGTGTGAGGGGGTGGTGTTTCGTGCTTAGATTTTAGCATATCTGATTTTAGTTTATTAATTTTGCATCTTTTGTCTTGACTGATTGTGAGGTAAAGATATATTTTTATGTGTGAGGCTCCTCATGATGAAAAGGCTGCAAGTTTGGGTGGCTGACATGTGGACGAATTAGTAATGAACTGGTCTTGCAAGTATTTTATTTGTACCTATTTCAATTGATAAAACGTGATCATTAGTTGCACACAAAATAAGAAACTGATAGCATACTATTTCTGCAGAAATTTAAATTTAGTAAATAAAAAGCCTCATTAATTTGAAACTCTTTGAACTGAATATTTCAGAAGCCTCTGTAGTTGTATCATCTTTTTTTTAAAATAAAAAAAGGAAAATTTCATTTCAAAGGCACCAAGAGGGTGCCGCCCAAATACAAAAAGCTATCTACAAGGGAGAATCTCATTGAAATCTACAAAATCTTCATCATTTACAAAAGAATCCCCCTGTAAACCAAAACCCAAAGGTATGACCATCCATCCTTGATGAAAGCTAAAGATCTTTCTTGCCATCGAAAGCTCCCTTATTCCTCTCTAGCCAAATAACCCAAAAATTAGAGTGGGAAATTAAGCAAAAAGCCTATCTCTTTTATTTTGAACCTCTCAAACCGCTCCAAGCCCACACTTCATCTTGGTTAGAACTGGCGACTACCCATGGATTCCCACCACACTAACAGCCAAATTCCATAATTGTCTATGACACCCCAAAAGATGGAAAACGGATCTGGCCTCCTTGTTGCAAATAAAGCATTGATAGACCAAAACTTTCCCTCTTTTTGGGATATTGTCAATTGTAAGGGCCTCTTTAGTCAATAAAGAGATCACTAAAATACTACTGCTGCAAATGATTGAGTTTACTTTAGTCATTGTTTCCCTGATAGGTACATGGTATATTTTGCTCATGTGATGCTGTAATTTTGTACACGTATAGCAGTATGAGTTCTAGTTAGCTTTCAATCTTACTTCTGTAGTTTGTTAATTGCAGATAAGTAGAGATTGTCAGGAGTTAGAGCCTTCTGTTGGTGAGCAGTTGGCTTCCTTGCTTTATCTTGAACCAGACAGTGAACTAATGGTATGCTATTTTTATTTAATTATTCTTTTATAATTTATAACTTTGAGAAACAAAATATAATTAACTGGAATAGGTTCAGATCATGGAGAAGAGGAAAAGAAAAGAAAAAGATATAAAAGAAAGGAAGTAGGAACTAAGTAAATTTTACCTCTCTTGTTTTTTGTGTCCTCACACCCTCTCAAACTCACTTCCTGGTCGGCGTGTGGCACATGCTGTTCAGAGTTAACTATGTGATAGGTCACACTCGCATCTCTATATAGGAAGGAGGGGTTTAAAAGAGGGACTATGAAAGATTGTTCTCATTGTTATCTACTCTTGATGCTTTCAACCCAACCTGACCCTGGTTCCCGATAGAAGTTTAATGGAATGTACCAACAATCTGGAAATAACCTATTTTCCTTTCATGAATTTTTTTTGATAAAAATTTTCTTTCATGAACTACAAAATGGAAACCATAACCTACGTAGAGATGTTTGCAATTTCAAGAATTTTAAGAAAATGAAAAAAGGAAAAAACAAATAATAGGTCATTTATTGATACTCTTAAAATTCTCAAAGCTAATAAGGATATTTGCTCGGTTATAGTTCCTCTTAAAGGGTTTTCCAATCCATAAAAACCATAAAAATATTAGCAAACCTCAAAAACACATAAAATGGAATCATGAGTCCAAATAACACAAATCTGAACTTTCTGTTAGTTTTGATTAAAATTGTAGATTTATAGCAAAGAAATGACCTTATTGTCCTTGGATTAGGGATGGCAATGGGGCTGGTATACAGTGGGGAGACCTCAACCCTAAACCACTCTACTATTTGAATCTTTGTCTCCGACCCGAGGATGACCCAAGTCGGGGTTCTCCCATTTCGCCCTGTAAGTCCCTGTCCCAAATCAACTTCATACATTTCTTTACAACTCCTTAAAAATCCAAAAGAACCTTAAAAAATCTATACTTTATTTAACAAAGAAGAAAAAATTAATCTCTTTATGATGTTTCCTACTTTCTTTACAATGTACATGTTTTCAGCAAACAGGGAAACCATTTCTATTGAACCCCAAAGAAAAAGAAACATTGAACAACAATTTGTTCCAAAGATTTCTTGTTTTTGTCCCAAAAATTTGTTCATGTGATTTCCTCCTGTAGATGAATATGCAAACACTTAGTAACCTTGCTTCTCCAATGATACTTGGAATTTATTCACTTTATCCCAGATGTGCCATGAGAGGTTAAACACAAGGAATCAGCTCTTCACCGCATCATAGTTGCTGAGTGGTAAAAGAATTCCAGAGAAAGAGGGAGACAGATATCATTATTGCTTCCAATCTTTTTTTTTTTTTCCTAAATCTCAATGGTAAATGAAGTTCAAAGAATTTTCCAGAGGGGGAGAGAGAGGAACTGGGAGAGAGAAAAGAGTTGGTTGAGAAAAATGAGAAGTGATTGAGGGCAAAAGTATACAGAGGATTGGGTTCACATGTTTAACTTTTCTATTTTTTAGATTTTTATGCCTGCAATCCTTTTCTTTATTTTGTTGGATCTCCAGTCTAGTGAATCTGTTTGATGATCTTCCTTTTCCTTGGGTATAGGCAATCTCACTTGCAGCAGAATCAAAACGAGAAGAGGAAAAAGCAAAGGGAGTCAATCCAGACGATGGGGGTGAGAACCCAGACATTGTCCCATTTGAGGATAATGAAGAAGAGGAAGAGGAAGAAAGCGAAGAGGAAGAAGAGAGCTTTGGGGCTGCATCCCAGGGCAGAGGAAGGGGTAGAGGAATGATGTGGCCTCCTCAAATGCCACTAGCACGTGGTGCCAGACCGATGCCTGGCATACGAGGCTTTCACCCTGGAATGATGGGTGCTGATGGATTTTCTTATGGACCTGTCACACCTGATGGTTTTGCAATGCCAGATCTTTTTGGTGTGGCTCCACGTGCTTTTGGACCGTATGGCCCAAGGTTTTCTGGTGATTTTACAGGCCCCATGTCTGGCATGATGTTTCACGGGAGACCTCCACAACCTGGGGCTGTGTTTCCACCTGGTGGTTTTGGGATGATGATGGGTCCAGGACGTGGCCCTTTGATGGGAGGGATGGGGCCCACCGCTACAAATGCTGCTCGAGCTGGTCGGCCGGTTGGCATGCCTCCTGTGTTTCCACCACCACCTCCACCATCCTCTCAAAACACCAACCGCCCTGCTAAGAGAGATCAAAGGATACCAGCTAATGATCGGAATGACAGATATAGTGTAGGATCAGACCAAGGGAGGGGTCAAGAGATGGCTGGTGCGGGTGGAAGACCAGATGATGAGACACAACATCGACAAGAAGGATCAAGGTTTCACCAGGAAGATCAACTTGGCACTGGGAACAACTTCAGGAATGAAGAAAGTGAGAGTGAGGATGAGGCTCCGAGGCGATCAAGGCATGGAGAGGGGAAGAAGAAGCGGCATAGCTCAGAAGGAGACGGTACTTCCTTTTCTGATAACTAGGAGATGCTGCTGGCCTAGCTGCAGTTGGTTGCACCATTATCCGATGAAGCTGGCTTGCACAGACGTTCTTCCTTACATGATTAAACCTAACCATTCTCCATATCTGAATTTTAATTTTGTGATTGAAAAGTTTGGGTGGTGAAGAAAATTTTCTTTTATTGGTTCAAAATGCTAAAATATATTGCTAATTGTGTATAATTATTTACTCAACTCACCTGAAGCGATGAGTATCTACAGGCTATGCAGCATCATGTCTGATGTAAGAATCTTTTTGTACTGAAGTAAAGGAAGAGTAATAGGAAACAATTTTCATCATAGTTTTCTTTTTCTAGTCTTGGTGTATTTACCTGTAGTGTTACAACCACTATGTTGCAGTTTATGTCGGCTCCAATTGTGGTTACCTTAAATCAAAATTACGTCTAAATTTTAATCAAGGCAGTAAAGAGTGGCCAAAGTTCTTAACTCTTCTTCTCTATTTATGGCTTCTTATGGGAACATTATATCTGATGTCAAGTGCTTGTCTTCCCAGTTTGAGTCGTCTTTGTTTTCCCAGGTAAAGAGAGAAGGGAATAGGGCTGCTCATGCCATGGATAGGGTGGCTTTATTGGGGCCTCCTAGCTCAGTTTGTGTGGATGATGCACCAGATGTGCTTGTTGAGATCGAAAATGATCTGCGTTTTTTGTAATTGTTGATGGTATTCTAATGAAATATTTCACATCGAAAAAAAAAGAGATCTCTCTGAATATCTGTAGGTAGAGATTGGCTTTGACATGTATGTGATGGGGCTGGGCTTTTTCCTTCGCGTTTAGGTCACTGTTTCATGGGTGGAGCTGCAATCAAATACAGAGTATTTAGAGGTAAAAGTAATATTGCAAACTTATCGGTTCTCTTATTTTTCATTGACACTAACATGAAAATTCAAAAGCAGATTATGTTTGGAAACAATTTTCAAAATTTTTTTTTTATGTTTGACAAACAGTTTTTAAAAACAATTTTCTAAAACAGTTTTCAAAAAACTAGTTTTCAAAAACAGTTTTCTGAAAATTCCAAATTGATGTTTTCTGACATAATTTTTGAAAAATAGCCCTAAAATTAGTGTTCACTTCTCTGTTTCATTCTTCTTCTATAGTATATAAAAAATGTTAAAATTTTGAAAATAAAATAATATTAATTATTTTTAAATATTAAGTAAATATGAGAAACAAAATTAATATAAATTTTAAATTTAAACTCAAAACTAAAATAATTAGAAGGTGTATCAAAACAGTTTTCAAAATAAAATTATCCAAACAACATTTCATTGTTTTCTGTTTTAGAAACAGTTTTCGAGTTACAGTTATCCAAATATGTTTTCTTTAGAAAATTGTTTTCAGTTTTTATTTTCGAAAACAGTTTTTGAAAACTGAAAACAGAAAACTGTTACCCAAACATGCCCTAAAAGTTTGGTTTTGTGTCTACTCTCAAAAGCAAATTCTCTTGTTTTTCTTTGAAACAATAAAAATAACCTTATAAATAGCAAATCCTCTTGTTTTTCTTTGAAACAATAAAAATAACCTTATAAATAGGGTACATTTGTTTATAGAAGAAATGATAGAAGGGCAGAATGATAAATAAAACTATACGAATTGTTACCTTTGGTTGGCCGAAATAAAGCAGAAATTGAATGGACATTCCTCCGGAATGCCTATTCCATTGTTTTGTTCAACAAGAGAAACTTGATTAAGCATTGCATTGGAATGCAAAGGTGGGTTTGGAAAATGAAAAGATGCAAATCTAATTTTAATTTTGGTGGCAATCAACCAAATGTAATGCTGATTTAAACTCAAAATTTCGTAATTTACTTTTTCCTTAACACAACAATGATTCTAACATATTTATTTTCTTTCAGTCCACAGTAATTCTCGTTATTCAAAATAATAGGATTTGATGAAGGATCCCAAAACATCCAAATACTTTTGGCTTAAGAAAATAACTGCATTTGTGTTTTTTTATTTTGGTTTTTCACGGGTTCTTAAAACAAAAACAACACAAAAAAACTAGTTAAAGATTCAAGCACAAGATAATTTCCTTTGTAGTATTAGGTTTAAAGTAGAACTCCCATGAAAATTGAAACATTATGAATGCCAAACCAATATTCACCCATAATATTACAAACCCACAATCTCAAAAAATAAATTTCACCTATAAAACCCCCCTCATTCACTCCCAAATCTTAGTCAACCATAACCCTTTTATCATCTTCTCTCAAATTTAACTCTTATGGCCTCCACAGTTATAACTCTTCTCCACGTCCTCATCAGTACTCTTGCTCTTTCCCTCCTTTGCAGCTCCAACTTATGCTTAGCTTCTCGTCGTTTAATAGACCAGAAAATTAATCCATCAACTATCCCGTTTGGATCAGATTCATCTTCACTTCCCCAACCAATTGCTTTCTCTCCTCCTAATGTGGCGGAGGTCGCTAACTTTGCCCCAATGTTTCCATTTCCATTTCCCATTTGGCCTGCTCTCCCCAAACTCCCTCCTTTTCCATTCACCCCGACTATGTCTTCAATCCCTTCCCTTCCTCTAACCCCTCCTCTAGCACAAGGATTTGAGGATTTGGGCTTATCTTCTTCACCAAGTAAAGGACAGCGAATTCCTTGAAGCTGATGAAGCTATGACGATCTCAACCACATAAGGTGGTAGAAATACTCTTTGTAGCTTTTTACAGATTGGTCACCTATTGTAGAAGGAATATCTTCCATAGACAAATAAAATATGTTGTGCAAATTTGTAATTTTTTTATTACAGTGATGAATCTAATCAGGGAGTAATTGACTGAGAATTCGACTTACATTTCATAATCTAAAATGAATACATAATAGTATTAACACCAAGGCAAATTGATGAAAAGGCATATTGCAATAATTAAGAAAGGGGAATCAAATTTCTAACAGTACAAGCAAAATATTTTTGGACTTGTACTGCCCATAAAGAAAAGCAGGACAAATCTTTAGCTTTCTTTTAGTTACGAAAACTACAAATATCATATAATTCCTGCATCGTTGCCAAAGCCTTGTATACTCCCTTATCCAGTGGATTTCATTCCCATATTAAACACTGTTTTGTTCATTGTTTCAACAAGTCAAAGCTGTTACTGGTTTGCGAAAACCGTTCTGTGACGTATCAGTCATTCTCCACCACTGCTCACGCTATTTTGAAGCCCTCTTCTTTGCCCTCAAAGCTTTTCTCTTCTCTTCTCTGCAACAGTACAGAAATAAATGAATTTCTATCGCAAAAACAAACTGTGATCCATCTGTGATTTATATTTTTAGGCCGGTACATACTTGTTCGTTTCAACCTAACATGTGAAGCAAACTTAAATCCTGATTATGTTATTTAAGACATGTTAGACGCGGCTACTCTCATGAATGTCAGAAATCGATCAAACACGGAAAAAGCTGATTACCTAGCTTTAGAGATTTCCTCCCTAGGTGGAAATTTCCTTTTTGTCCACTTTTTGGTAGAAAATGGGGTCTTTACATTCCTATTTCCAGTAGAAGCATTGTTGAAACCCTTCTTTTTTTCTTCAGAAACAGCGCTCTGTTTCGGCTTGGAAATCCCATTTTCAGTAGAAACATTCTGCAAGTCCTTTTCTTCTTCAATGCTTTCATTTAGAATGGAAGCTTGCTCTACTATTTCTAAAGGATCAGAAGGTACAGTAGTTGGCTTTAAATTGCTCATCTTTTTCAGCTGTGGAGATTAAAACAGAAACAAACGAGTTAAAAAGATTATGCACAAAGTACCAGTCTTGACAATGCATAATCTGAGCAACATAACCAAAACTCAGACTCAAAGAACATGTTTTAAGTCAATAGTACAACATTAAAAAGTGTATTCACCATTGGGGATATGAATCTAAAACAAGACAAAGCTTGTAAATTATCTAATGCTCAGATATACAGGCACATTCCAGTACAACCAATTGTCTTACAGAAAAAAATATATATTCATTTTTTATAAGAAAAGAAAAGATTCATGGTCGTCTCAGAAACCAAATCAATGAATTCAGACAATAGGATCAACTCAAAAATCTAGATGTTTCAATGTTAATTAAATCCAATCCGATTGCCGCCAGCCCAGACAAGTGTTTGTAATTTTGAATTCTAGGACAGCTAACTAGAAAAACTAATTAATTATTTTGGGCCATTTCCGAGTTCGTGGTATACCTTTGCCACAAAAAATCCATCCATGTTATGGACATGAGGATAGAAACGCCTTGTCTTTTCTAAGGACGGGTGGAAGCGGTGTTCCCTGAAGCGGATAAAGCTGGTGAAAAGAGGAAACACCATTAGATATGGAAATCAGTAAGATCAACCTACAACTGAAGTGCACAAGAGGGAGCATTACCCAGGACACCCAAAGTCAAGTCCACATGGGACAAGTTTAACATCCCTCTTTTTAAGTGCATAGTCGATGACTGCTTCATTCTGTAAGATATCATATCAGAATAAGAAAACGGGAAAGAGATGAGGGGCTGGGGAAAGAAACTGCAACTGGAAACCCACAAGTGTGATATTTAAACTGACCTCAGGAACCATTATGGAGCATGTGGAGTAAACAATGTATCCCCCTGATTTGGAATTGGCATCCACCATATCAATTGCAGCAAGTATCAGTTGCTACACACAAGTCAAAAGACTAATTCAGTAACATATTAAAACCAAAGAAATAATAAAATTATAAAAAAAAAATCCTCTTAATTGAATAGAACAAATTTTAGAAGAATTATGCCAGCATTTTTCTCGCAATAAAAGTAGGCTACATAAATCAGCTTCAATACTGCAGTTGAGTAACACAAAATGGAAAAACTCTCTCTAAGCAAGTCAGCATATATAAAAGATGAGACCAATAACCACTATTTCACTCTGCTTATACTCCCTGCTAAACATTGATTTCAGAAAACAATTAACCACAATTCCTAAATATTCCTCGAAAGGCTTGCAAAGGCACAGAACATACTTTTTGCAAAGTGGCACATTTCTGTATATCTTCAAAGCTTTTAGAAGTTTTAACAGACTCATCTTTAGATATGACCTGCATAATATAGTAGAGTTCATTAAATTTCATCAAGAAAAACTAACAAAAAGAATCCACTCAAGAAGAGTAAGAGAATTCTAATCCAAAAAATAATTACCCCAGTCCCACTGCAAGGGGCATCCAATAGTACTCTATCAACTGTGTTTTGACCCAAAACCTTAGGCAGCTGAAATTGAAGAACATCAAGATTAAATAAACAAAAGGGCATTAGACATGTTGGCTAAGCGAAATTGACTTACAACCAATCTTTACATGCGTTCACGTGACCAAAATCAATCAACACACATATTAGACATGCAAGAGCCATTTTAGAGCAAACTTAATACAAAATGAAGGATTTGGAAAAAAAATTGGTTCCACGTAATAGAAAATAGTATATGTATAGCAGATTTCGATCATCATATTATAATAGACTACATGTGCCATTAACTTATAAAACCATTTGCACCACACAAATAAATACCACAGGCCTCAGAAGCCATCCTTTTATTTTTTTAAATAATTAAGCCTCAGAAGGCATCTTAAAGAATCTAACACACCTTTAACTATTAAACTCAATGAAACACAAGATTAGAATTATGAGCAACAAGAACCCAACTTCCTTCCCATCATAGTTGCAAACAATGGTGTTCGTCACCCCCATTCGATGCAAATTTGCGGTGAGTGACTTAAGTCTTGGTGCCTTCATCTCATTGGCATAGATTAAGCCTGGTGACAGTATCATAAGCACATTAGAAAAAGAAAATACTTGAAGAAGGAGCTTAACATGCAGCTAATGGCACCAGAAACAATCAGAACATACCACTGTTTTTCATAAGAGCAGCAATATAAGTTGTTTTACCACCAGGTGCAGCACTGCAGCAGGCATAAATTGTTAACACCAACAGACAAGGCAAAGCAGCATCCATATGAATATACTGGAATTTATATTATCTACCAGAAAAATGGGGTGTACAAGTGAGTTGTGTGAGATCCAGCGAGAGATAGAGAGACTATGCGTCTTGGCTTATACGTTTATTTTCTTCTTCTTCTTTTTTTACCTAAGCAAACTTAGCAAAGTAAATAGCATCACAGTATACTAATTTGATCATAATTAACCATGTGCAAATGTCTTTCTATTTTGTCAGAGGATGCATTCCAGGTGTGGCTAAGCTAGCATAAAGTTGATACATAAGAGTCCCTGAATTTTTGTCAAAGTAAATAATTTGTACGTGTTGGCAAGCCCTTGGTGCCTTTTAGAAATATACTTTCATTTATCAAAAAATGGTTGCAAAATAAGAGAGACAGAGAGAGGGGCAGCTTATGCATCTATGATCTATATTTTAGGTTAATTAGTTTTTTCTACCTAAGCAAAGTAATTAGCCTCTCATATGCTAAATTGATCAGATTTAACCATGCGAAAAATATTCCACTCTACTTCATCAAAGGATGAATTCCAAGTGAGGCTAAGCTCTCATAAAGTGGTTACATACGATTTATTTTTTTGTGATAAGTATAGGTGTTCAAACTGTTGGTTTGGGCGGTATGAGTCGATTAAAAAAATTAACTGATATTTTCGGTATAAAATATTTTTTTCTGACCTGACCGTATATTCCGACTTTTTTCAACAGACTTTTAACCGAACATTAAAAATATATTATTTTATATATATTTATCATTATTAATAATTTAATAAGAGTTAAAATTTTCTTACATATTTATAATTATTAATAATTTAATTTATTAAGTAAATTAAAGTCGGTTATTCGGTCGGTTGGGGTAAGAATTTTTTTCCCGCCCACCGACCAAACTTTCCGACTTATGAATTTTGAAATATACGAGTTTTACTGTTTAACCGACTTAGCTGAACCTAGCTTGTTTGATTGGTTCGAAACGTGTCGGACAATTCCGATTGTCCGATCGATGCACATCCTTAATGATAAATATATTAAAAACGCACCAAAATGGTGCAACCCATTTACAAAAAACTATCTATTTACAAAAAGAGAGCAAAAGACTATCTACAAGATTGCAAGTGTATGAAATCAAGGAACTCTTCCTAATGTACAAAAAAATCACCCTTAAACCAAAAACAAAGGGTATTTAACCATTTACTTTTAGTGGTGTCTATTGAGCTCTCTACACTCTCAAAGGCCCTACTATTTCTCTCTTTCCACACTATCTCTACATGATAGAGAGAAGAATTATAGAAAAAACCTTCCTCCTCTCCTTAGAAGCTTTAATTCCGCTTCAAGCCTAAATCTCATTTTGAATGGAACCGACCATAACCTAAGTTAACCCCACCCCACACAACACCATCTCTCAAAGTTGCTTGGAGAAAGAATATCACAATAAAAGATGTTTAACATTCTTAGCCTCTTCCTTACAAAGAAAGCACCGGTTAACAAACACTCTGCCTCTCTTTTGCAAATTATCAATGGTCAAAATCCGTTCCTAAGAAGCCTCTCAAGCAAAGAAGCAAACTTTCTTAGGAGTGATCGATCTCCAAATTGCTTTCCAAGAATTACAAGATACTATCCTCAAAGAAAATCAGAATGGGAAAGTAAAATTTATATAAAAAAGGAAACTAATACAGAATGGCACAGATTGGGTTAGCTAGCAGAGTGTAATAACTTACGCCATATCAACAATCCGTTCCTTTTCCTGAGGAGCAAGGGCCATCACTGGCAAAAAAGAACTCGCACTTTGCAGCTGTGAAAAACAGAACATGAGCAATAAGTAAACCATCTAGAATACTCAAAAACTCAATAAAAATTTAGCAAGGAACCAAAAAGAACTTGAAGAACCAGATTATAAAGTACCATGTAGAAACCAGCCATATATTCAGGAGTAGCACCAATTGGAACTTGTGAATCATATACAACCAGTCCAACCTACAGTAACAATAAACAGGGTTCCTTAAATCCTCAATAAAATAAGAGAGGACAAAAGAAGGGAAACACAGAGACAAGGTTATTCTTACTTTTGACCACTTGCTTAAGGGGTCAAGGTTTACTCCTCTGTTTAAAAGGACATCAGCCAAATCCCGTCTTCGAGTCTAAGCACAAAAGGAAAATTTAATTATC
Organism: Bretschneidera sinensis; assembly: GCA_023935145.1. Taxonomy (NCBI): domain Eukaryota; kingdom Viridiplantae; phylum Streptophyta; class Magnoliopsida; order Brassicales; family Akaniaceae; genus Bretschneidera; species Bretschneidera sinensis. The sequence goes on along the minus strand of CM043700.1, from coordinate 23,072,683 downwards.
AAGATAACCATACTGGGCAGAAAATACATCACAAATCAGACATCAGAATGCAGCAAAGCAAAATGTAATTCACCTTCAAAGTGTTGGTTCTCAAACACATAGGTCGAGGCTTTTCGAAAGCTTCAATAAGTTCCATAAGTTCAACAACTGGAAACATCTGTAAGAGAAATTCCAGATTTTAATACATAAGTCAAAGTATTCTGCCATCCTCTCTCCCAATGACTGAGAGAGTGACAGATGCACACACGGAAAAAGAGAGAGGCAGCGAGAGAGAGAGAGAAACAACCATAGAGCCTAACCAAAAAACATGCTAGTACAGGAACGGACATAAAAAGGATAAATGAATCACCTCAACCAAAACTCCAATAAGAAACTCATTGTAGCCATAGTATGAAATCAAATCCCTTTTAAGCTGCTCAATGTAATCCTTCCTTGTGGTTCCTTCTTGTCTCAAATCCTTAAAATTCGAAAGCACTCGACCAACTGAAATGAAGTTAAACTTAAAATTTGAACCAAGTAAAATCAATTGAAAATGCTGACATCTTGAACACCTCCGCCCACAAAAAAGAAGAAAAAAATGGACTCACTTTCTTTTATCCTCCTTTGGAGATTTTGAAGGTCAGGGGGCTGATGTGCCTCTTCTTCAAGTTCCTAAATATTAACAAACACAAAAATATCAATCAAAGTAATAATAATATACTAAATCAAGAAACAGGAGAGCCTTTAACAACGAAGAAAAGTCCTTGAGTCAATTTGGGATATTTGGTTCAATACTAAAAGATTTTGGTTTCAGGGTAAACTTTTTGTAAATGAGAAAGAACTAGTAGAGTTTGTTGAGCTTCTTTCTTGTAGATTACTTTGAAATTGGACAACCCCCTTGGTGCTCTCCTAATATATACTTTTACTTATAAAAAATACTAAATGAACCAATAACAAAAAAAATCTATTGAATTCAAATTATTACATAATAATGAACATAACAGAAAAACGGAAACATGTTCAATTTAGAATAAATGAATTCCAAATATTTTATGGAATTCATATGAAATTTAATAGTTTATTAAGTTTGGAAAACTAATAAATGCCTTCACTGTGAAATTGAGTATGCTCCTAAAAAATTTAATCCAAATTAACAGAATTTGCAAATGAAATAAATTACACATCTCCTTTGATTCGAAATGGAGGGTTACAAACCTCCTTAGTTGGCAATCGAAACTCGTCAGATTCTTCTTTAATGTTGAGCTGCATTTCAGCATCTGCTTCTTCTTGTTCTCTCGCCCGTTCTTCATCAATAGCTCTAGACTTTGCCTCGATATCAGATTCATCTGAATCTGAACCCAAATCGGAACCTGAACCTGGATCCGAATCCAAACCCGAACCTTCTACAGCGGCGTAATAAAACAAATTCATACTAACCCTATTATCAAAGAACTGAAAGCACACAGCAATAATAAAAACACCATACAGTAAGAAAGAAAGTACCGTCATCGTCAATTTCTTGGAGGAAATCATCCGCCAAGGGATCATCTCCATCGGAAAAAAGTTCAGAACCAGAAGCAGAATCAGATCCTTGCTCATCTCCGTCAAACTCTTCATGTTCTTTCACTTCTTCGTCACTCGAAGCATGAGAATCATCAGAAGTATCAACCTTTTTGGAGCGTTTTTCAGGGAAAAAATCTTTCTTTTGCTTCTTTCTCGGTGGAGGCTTTTGGGGCTTCATGCCCTTTTTCTTACTAAGCGCAGCAGCAACCATCACAGCTGCGGAGAGCAATAGAGGATTTGAAACGGGCGAATTTTAGCTTAATACCGACACGAATTGCAGGAAATAACCAAAATTAATGCTTTCAATGAAAATCCTTACTATTACTGTATATAAGCCGCTAAGTGTGGAGGAGTTGTTTTCAATAAACTGCCCCGTATCTGTAAAACAGAGAGAGAGGAGAGGAAGCGAGCAAAATGAAAACCCTGATTTCAGCAATCGTTTAGGGTTTTAGTCCTCTTCTCGTGTGAGAGGTAAAAGACCGTTTTGGTAGGGATTATATTAAACCGTTTCGGTGAAAATAGACTTTGTCACGTAACATTTAAATCAACAAAATTTTAAATTTGTAATTCAGAGTTTCCAAATAAGACTTGATTATGTGAAACATAAAAATTTTATTTATCATTTGTATTTTTAGGAGATACCCTATACATACGTAAGAATGTTTTTTGGATTTTTTTAATAATTAAGAACCTAACATGTTAACCAAACAAATAAATAATCTCAAATTTTAATAATTTAAGTTGTATTTAAATTAATTTTAATAATTTAAAAAAATAAAATTTTAAAACTAAAAAATTAAATGATCCATGATTCTGTCAAACACAAACCAATTTTTAATTACAGTTTTTTTTAACAATAAAAAACTAATTTAAACGTAGTGGGCCGTCGTACGGTTGGGTCATCCGTAAGAAGAACACCCATTTTTACGATTGGGTCATCCTCTCTAAGAAGTTCAATCTTTCTCTTGGCGTTTATGCAGCTTGCTGCAACTTTTCCTCAAGAACCTCTTTGTCTCATTTGTTGGCAACCCCTGCCTCAATATTTGCTGCACTTGACTTTTTCAGCTTGTTTTGCAGTCTCTTTAGCTGCATCATACTAAGCATGAAGCGCGCTGAACCAATAGTAGGGAGCAGAATAAAACAGTACGAAAAGTATGGAAAAGTAATTTGGTTTTAAGACGTGAATAAACTATCTTTAAGATGATGGTTGCCTCACTACAAATAGCATGTTGATGGTTATGGTAGATCTTGATCGCGCATGTTCGTCCAAATGGCAAGTGCTTTTATATATATGTATTCCTTTCAATCCTCCCTCGAGTTAATTTCTTATGTTATCTACTGGTGTGTTTGTCATTAGGCTTTCAAAGCTCAGGTTTTTTTCTTTGTGGGGTAGGAGCATAGTATCGCGTGAGAGCGACAAACGAAAATATAAATAAAGTAGATATGGAAAGAAGATTTGATAACACAATAAAACCTATACGAGCAAAGAAAAGCACATCCAAGGCTTTCAAAATACCTCGAATACCATTAGATGCAAAATTAGTGACAAAATCCGGGGGGGTTAACTTTTGTGAGACCCATGAGATGAGGATAAAGAGCACAACCAAATGGAAAATGATAGTCATGTAGGAGAAAATTACCTCTCTAATGATATTACGATACGTGACAATTTCTAAAGACAAAATAATAATTTCACGACTCAAACAGAGTAGTCAATCTAACACAAAAATTTGGTAAAGGGCATAACGGTAATTCCAGACTAATGTCCTAATACCACTCTGTCACTTTGGCTTATAGATAAACTTTTAGTTAAAAAAATCCAACTTATGGATAACTTCAATCTTATCTATGGGAATATTATTCTTATCATAACACTAAACTGATCATTCACTCTCTTAATTGGATTCTACAACAAAACACTATATAAGGGGCTTTCACCATCAAAAGTATACATTCAAAACTTACATTAAATATTCTTCAGTTTATCTCCTTAAGCTCTATACTAACTTAGGCATCGGAGAGTCCCTTCGGCACACAACCCCCAATGAACTTTTTAGTCTACGTGTCTCTCATGTACGCAGGAGTCCATAAGCTCATCTGGCAGATTTTCGACATCAACAAATGGTATTGTCCGTGGAAACAACAAAATATTTTCTAAAGATTAAGTCAAAATTCGACCATCAAAGTTCAGATCAAGTCACACAACTAGTTTAATAGGATTCTGATCTACAAGTGTGCAAAATTTTCCAATGATCTGACATCGAAAAACCGTTTCGAGATACCCTAGATTTTTGCCCGAAAATAAACTTTGACAACGATCTGTGAAAATTCGACCATTAAAAGCTGCCACCACCACCACAGGGTGCCTCGGCATCTTCTCTCGAGCATTTCAGAAAAGTTTCATGGAAAAATCATATCTTTGGCCACTGGAAAATGACCGGTCAAACCAACGACAAAATTGCTACACGAAGAAGTCATCTTCTTCAAAACTATAAAAAAATAATAATAATAATTTCTGCCACATATCCAATTTTTATTGGACAATAAGACTATTACTCTCTCTAAAATCTATCTTACCAAGTACTTGTTCAATTTTCAATGGAAACTCACACTTTATCTTATCTTTTAAGATAACATGTTATCGACACTCTAACTAGATGATTCATATTTCACTTATCTACCGATGCAACATGTCCGATTTTCATTGGACAATAAGATTTTCCTTGCTTCTAAAAAATATATCCTTGCCACATGTCAAAATTTCATTTGACAGTCAAATTTTTAATACATCTTAAAAGATAGTGCAATTCAGCCACGTGCCAACATGTAAATGGTCAGTCAACACATAGTCGATGCCACCTAGGCACCATGTCATCGCCATAGCAGTGTCATCTAAGTGTCCACGTTAGTGCCACGTTATCGCTGCATAGGTGTCATGTCATCACCAATTAGGTGCCATGTCATCACCATTTAGACGCCACATCATTGTCATTTAGATGCCAATTGGGTGCCACATCATCACCATTTGGGCACCATGTCATCGTCATGTCAACACTATGTCAGTTGACTCAAACTAGTTGGTTCAACAATGTTTGACCAACCGGTTCATCATTTTGACCATTTGGTTTAGCTATTTTTAATCTGATTTCAGATCCAACAAGACTGGTTCCTAAGGTTTTATGACGTACTCATTTCAAATCGGGGCTCATAATTCAAAAATTCCTCTTGCACAGATGAGTTTCTTCTCAAACCATCAATTTTGACTCATATTTGACCAAACGACTCACCAAACTCAAGCTTGGTTTAAGACTTGTACAAACCAGTTCCTAAGGTTTTTCACCCTCATTTTTCTAGAACCGACCTCCAAATTTTGCAATTTGACTTCCTCCGAAAAGTTTTTTACAAATGATCAAAGAAAATTCAGTTATTTCTTTATCAAAGGGTCTCAAACACACCCCAAACTCAAACAAATAGAAACACTCCACAAGGCATGATAAAAATTCCAAAACACTTGAACGCTTCAGTTCATCTGGGTCAGTTTTACCACCACCTCGATTTCTCTACCAACTTCTTTTCTCCATTAGCTTCGTTTCTCCATCGGCCTCGTTTTTCAATCAACTTCGTTTTTCCATCAGCTTCGTTTCTCCATTAGCCTCGTTTCTCCATCAGCTTTACTTCACCTCTAGCTTAATTTCTCTATCAGCTACGAGGAAGTAGCCCTGAGCGACTTCGCCTCCAGCTCAGTTTCTACATCAGCTTTTTGGAGGTAACCCCGAGCTACTTCAGCTTCAGATCAGTTTCTCCATTAGCACACTTTTCCCATCATCTATGAGGAGGTAGCCCCGAGCTACTTCACCCTTCAACTTAATTTCTCCATTTTCTCTTAGGAGGTAACCACGAGCTACTTCGACCTTGCTCATTCGCCCTCAGCTTAGTTTCTTCATCAACATTGAGGAAGTAGCCCCCAGCTACTTCGACCTCGGCCTAGTTTCTCCATCAGTTCCGATGAGGTAGCCCCTAGCTACTTCAACTGTGGTCTAGTTTCTCCATCAACTCTGAGTAGTTTGATCCAAGTCAGTCTCCTCAGATCTATCTCTAGTAAAGTTCGATTAACTCGCACTCACTATTCTCCTCTTAAGTTCGATTCACTTTGACTCGCTATCCCCTACTAATGTTCGATGGACTTGAGCTCGCTATTCGCCACTTACATCCGATAGACTTGGACCCACTATTCTCCACTTAAGTCCGACTAACTCGGACTCACTATCCTCCACTTACGTTTGATGGACTCAGACTCGCTATTCTCTACTTAGGTCTGATGGACTCGGACTTGATATTCTCCACTTATGTCCGATTAAGTCGGACTTGCTATTCTTCACTTACATTAGATTAACTTGTACTTGATACTCTCCACTTACGTCTGATAAACTCTAACTCGCTATACTTATGTCTGTATCACTCCAAATCGTAACATACCTCACTTCAAGGCACTCCGCTCAAGTCTGTATCACTCAGATTCGTTACTCACCTCGCTTCGAGGAACTTAGCTCAAGATTGAGCTCCACAGACTTATCGATCGCCCTTCCAAGGGGGAAACACCGAGCTATTAGGCCTCTAAGGAGTTTACATTGCCTCCTGAGCAGGTAGTGCCAAGCTATTAGTCCTCCTTAAGCATATGATATTCAAAAGATAGCCATGCGTTATTGTAACAACCCATCCCGGGTTCGCCACCCCCGAGACAGTATCGTCACATTTTGAGAATCCCAGCACGACACATATATGCAACAATAAATATCACCAAAAATAATTTTACATCAATCCAATCTTTAAGCATTCTATACCTCGTAAAATGTATGAAGATTTATAGACAATTTTTTTTTTCATTTTATTTTCTCATTAGTCTGAGGATGATGACACGTACGCAGCTTACAGAAATTGATTTTTTCTCAACCTCAACACACCAAACTATTTGCCAAGCCTTTTACCTGAAAATCATTGTACAATGAGGGATGAGTTTCACAAGCTCAATGAATTAAATTTACTAGAAGTATTCCAAATTCCATAAATAGTCTTTTAATATTTAATCATTTATTTTTCGCATAACCTGATGACAACTTTCTACTATAAATATCTTCTTCTCAATCATTGGTTCACCTTAAGACCATCAATTATTTCATAATTACCTCGTAATGAGGTTCACATCATAAAATTTACCATTTAGATAAGTCTTATCACCATAACTATCTCTTTCTATGAGACTTAACCATCTATAATTAAATTCACAATAGTATACCACATCTCAACATTTCAATAATCTCATCATCATAGCTGTCTCTTTTTATGAGACCCAGCCATCTATAATTAAATTCACAATAATATACCATATCTCAGCTTTTCAGTAATCTCATCATCACAACTGTCTCTTACAATTGTCTCTTTTTATGAGACTCAACCATCTATAATTAAATTCACAACAATCTACCACATCTCAACTTTTTAGTAATCTCATCATCACAACTGTCTCCTTTTATGAGACTCAACCATCTATAATTAAATTCACAATTTATACATCACACATCAGTATTTCAATAATGCAAGCAATTATTAAAACAGATGCAATGCAATGAATGCATATGATGGGAACATCTTCCCACCTATAGACAGGTTGTTATTATCTTAGACCGACTACCCTCCCGGTTCTTTTATTCTCATCAAACCGGTTGCCTTCTCGGTTAATTTCAGTATATACCGGCTATCACGGTTTTCACTTTTCATCCCAGCATATACCGACTGTCACGGTTTTTACTTTTCATCCCAGCATATACCGACTGTCACGGTTTTCACTTTTCATCCCAGCATATACCGGCTGTCACGGTTTTCACTTTTCATCCCAGCATATACCGGTTGTCACGGTTATTTCATTAGACCGACTGCCTTCTCGGTTCTTTCGGTTATATTATTAAATGCATATGCGCATGAACAATAATATGAAACAGTAATATAAACAGTAATATAAAAACAATATATAAATTCAAACCACTTAAATTGGCTATCCTGATTATCTACAAATTTATATAACAAAGTTTTTTTTTTAAATTTCCTCACATCCAATCATCCTGATTTTTCATCAAATTATATAAAAAAATTTACTAAATTCTTCTCTTCCCAATTCACATCAAATAATCCATTAAAGTCTGTCGAGATCCACTAAATTTCATCCCAAATCATCCATCAAAAAATTTGTCAAGATCCACTAAAATTCATCTCAAATCATCCATCAAAATTTGTCAAGATCCACTAAAATTCATCTCATCATAATTCGTATTAAAATATCGAAATATATAACAATAATTTATCTATCGCTTTTATTCTCAAATAAATTTATTATTTCCAAAAAAAAATATTATTTCTCATCGAAAAATATTTCTGCATGTCCAAATTTTCCATCATACTTATAAATCAATTTTTTCATCTATCACCCAAGCATATATCAATAATTTATTTTAATTTTTATTACTAGATATTTTATTTAGACTACTTAAAGTAAATCCAACTCACCCCGTAGCATTTAAAGTTACTCGTGGGTCACCTTCTCGTCTGTCCCGATCTTCTCAAAAATTTCTCCCGTTGTAGATAGTCAACACATTCTGCTATTCTGATATCTTCTCGTAAATATTCCCGAAAATCCCTTCAAAATTTTGGTCTTCCAACTTTTATTTAAACTCCCAAGTGTTTAGAGAAAAAAATGGAAAGGAAACTCAATTTTTATCATTCCCTACGAATTCGCCAGTTCTCAAATATATAGGAAATTGATATCAAGCTTCCTCCTGCAACTTTAGAAGTTGTTTGCCAAGTCAACAATCACATTCTTTAAATTATTCTATAAATTGGACACTTGCAAGACAAAATTATTTTCTTTGCAAAACAAAATGATTTCTTTCTCTTTATGCTTTATACTTGGCCATCATCCATTAAATTTGGGAAAGCATCACTTTAACTTGGCATAATCACATTAGACTTGGCAGCAAGTGCTGCCACTTGCTGCCACGTTGTTACTATTCATCGATTTTTTATTTTTTTTTTAGAATTGCTTTAGTCAAATACTAATAAACTTTGCATATAGACTTTATTTTAAATTTCATGACATATTTATTCAATTACTTATTTATCCTTACTTTACAAATATGGTATTACAATTCTACCCTCCTTACAAAAATTTCGTCCTCGAAATTTTCTTACTTTGCTCGGAAACCAATATAAATAATACTTTTTTATACTTGTTTTACGTTTTCGCGAAATCTCTTCAACATCTTTATTCCGCCACCAAACTTTACACTAGTGAAATTATTCTTTTACACAAGACTTACTCTCTTTGTTCAAAATTCTCACTGGTACTTGTATATAAGTCCAATCTTTCTGAATTTCTATAACTTAGCTCGAAATATCATGTAAACACTTTCTTAAAAGTGAAACATGAAATATATTATATAAATTTTTTAATTCTGGAGGCAAATTCAAGTTACTCACAACTAATCCAACTTTCTCAACAACCTCATTAGGTCCTACATACTTCGGATTCAACTTTTCTTTTCTGTTAAAATCTCAATACACCTTTTCATTGAGATATTTTTCAATACACCCAATCACCTACTTGAGACTCAAGAGGTCTACTTTAGGCTGCTTTACGGTTCTCTCTAACAAATTTGATCATCTCTATTGTTAGCTCAATAATAGATAGATCATATATGTTTTTCTCTTTCGTTTCTTCCCAACAAACAGGAGTTCTACACCTCCTATCATACAATGTCTCAATGGGTGTCATCCCAATACAAATTTGATACTGATTTTTATAAACAACTTCAATCAATGGCATGTAAGCATCTCAATTTACTGATAAATTCATCACATTTGTACTTAGCATATCTTCTAGTATTCTAAAAATCCAATATGAGCATGAAAATTATATTAAATTGCCATTGTATATCTGTGGCTTTCTAAAAGCCTCTCCCAATACCAAGATGTACATCTTTATTTGACACTATGCTCAATAGTACTCCATACAACCTCACAATCTCAGCTACATCCCTCTTCAATCTTGACCATCAGAATTTCTGTCTCAATCCTCTATATTTCCTATTGTTACTTGATTGCATCGAATCTACATCATTATGTATCTTTCTCACTATCTCTTTTTTCAATTTTACATTATTAGGAACTCTATCCATGTACCAACACCAAACTACCTTTATTTCAGATTTTGAACTCAAAATGCTTTCTAGTAAGCACTCAATGTTTAATCTTTTTCTATCTCTTTATCTCTACCTTGCCTCTCTAAAACATTTTACTATTGAAAAATTGTACAACCGTATTCGTTAACCTAAATTCTCTATCACTGATATTCAACTTCATTCTTATCTCTTTTAAATCTATCATCAATTTCACATCAGAATCCCCATAGCAGTTAACCTTCTTGTAGAATTTTTTTACTCAATACATCAACTATCACTTTCGCATTTTTAGATGATAATGAATTGTGCAATCATAGTTATTAATCAACTCCATCCACCATCTTTGCCTCAAATTCAACTCTCTCAGGGTAGATAAGTATGTCCAACTCTTATAACCAATGAATATCTTACAAGTGGCTCCATACAGATGATGTCTCCAATCTTTTTAAAGTAAATACTATAGCTGCCAATTCTAAGTCATGAGTAGGGTAATTTTTATCATGAATCTTCAATTGCCTAGAAGTATGGTTCACAACTTTCCTATGATACACATATCCCAAATATTGATGTGACGTATCACTATCCACCACAAATCCTTTATCACAAGAAGGAAACACCAATATTGGAGCTGAATTTAATTTCTCCTTTAGAAATTGGAATTTTTTTTTTCCTCATACTTTCCTTACCATACAAATCTCACATTTTTCCTGGTCAGTCTATTCAACCGTATCACAAAAACAATAATTCTGAAAGGATCTTCTATAACAACCAGCTATCCCAAGAAAATTTTAATCTTAGTCATATTAATTGGTCTTTCCCAACTTAACATTGCCTCTACTTTTTTACATATCATCTGTTATGCCATTCCCGACATTACATGTTCCAAGAAAGTTATTTCTTTCCGTCAAGACTCATACTTAGAGAACTTATATCATACCATCTCTTTCTCCTCAAAGTCTCTCACATAATTTCTAAATGTTTTGTCTGCTCTTCCGTAGTATTAAAATATACCAAGATGGTATCAATAAACACAACCACAAGATTATCAAGAAATGGTTCAAACCTTTTATTCATCGAGTCCATGAATGTTTTTGGAATATTAATCAATTCAAATGTCATCACAAGAAACTTATGACCATAATATGTCATAAAAAACAATCTTAGGCACACCTCCCTTCTTTATCTTCAATTGGTGATAATCTAATCTCAGATTTATCTTAGAAAACACTCACTCCTTCCAACTGCTCAAACAATTCATTTATCTTGGGTAAAACATATATGTTCTTATTCCAACTATCTGTAGTCTATACATCCTCCTATCGTTCCATCTTTCTCTTTCATGAACAACACATGGGCTTACCCAAATACATTAAGTATGATAAATTGTTTATCCAAAAATTCTTAAAATGGTACATTCAACTCTCTCAATTTAGCTGATGTTATTCTGCAGGGTGCTATTAAATATATGTGATGATCCTGGTATCATATCAATAGACAATTTAATCTCTCTACTGGGATGTTGTAACCTAGGCAAATCATCAAGAATTACATTAGAATATTCTTTCATCACTAAGATTTCTTCCTATTTTCTTTTTTGGAATTCATTATGTATGCTACGTACTTCTCACAACCCTTCTTCAACCATCTCCTAGTGGTCAGAGCAAAATAAAATAGTTCGAGAGTGTTTTATGTTCTATCTGAAGGTTACACTCCTCATATCCACATCTTGAACACTACATTCTTTTTGGAACAATCAATCATATTCAAATAATATAAATCAACTTCAGATTTTCTATTGCTAATATGAATCACACAACCGTTGTAAACATTTATAATTATCACTCCATCTTTAGTGAAAACTTCAACAAAATATTTTTGCATCAAAGGACTAACACATACTTCAATAGACTTTATATGAATACTGGATGCAGAAGAGTGGGTTGCATCAAGATCAACCAACATTGACAAGTCCATTTTCTCTACACATAAAGCACTTCAATTTTGAAAATTATGGGATAAATAACTTATCTAAATATAATTTAATAAACTTTTATATCCCAATCATACATCAGATTGCCACAACCACTTGGTGGCATACTTACTTCCTCCACCATAACTTCCAGTTCCCATCATCTGTCTCCCAAATCTAAGGATCCCATCAATAGTATTTTAAGATACATAAGCATAAGATTCTATTTGCCTCTGACTCTGTACTTCAGTTTCCTGTAACAAGGAATGCCTCATTTGGGGTGGTCTCTCACCCTGTACACTCATACTACCACTACCTCTATAATCTTTATGTTTAAGTCTCTTTAATCACTTTTTTTTTGTCTTTCCTTTAAACTCCATCACATCTCTCTCAATCTGAAATGATATATCCACCAATCTGATATAATTCATATGCCTTGTGTAAAATAGTTTCGATCAAATCTTAAAACATAGTTCATCTTTGAACCTCTTACACTTCTTCTTCTCTAGTCTATCATTTCCGGTACAACCACAAATCTCTTATCATACTGAGCCACAGTCAACTTATTTATGTCAAATAAATAAAATCTTTATCTTGTTGGGCTCTAAAGGTCTAAGGAAAATATTTATCAAAGGAAACCTCCTTAAACCTATTTCAGATTAAGCGTTTATCAATTTTTGTACTTACCTTGGGAAGAATATCCTTCCATCATTCACAAAACGTCTCTTTCTAACTCAAACGAAGTAAAGGCAATCATCTGTCGTAAAATACTAAATAATGTCTCCATATATTTCTCCGAAACTTAAGCGTAAAAGGATTCATAGATCTTTTAAACAACAAAGCATTTAGCTTAATTATATCTCTCTGCATCTTATGCATAAATCCACTTTTTCCCCTTTTTAAGTGTCTACCATTACTGGATTAACAACATCAGGCACTGCTCTAGTTTGTTTATCAAGTCTATGCTATAAGTTATCCACTCGATCATCTGATACATTCATTTTCTCAAAAGCATGAGTAAGAGCTTATCTTAGCTCATCTCTTTCAACTTCAGATTCTCTCATACCTCGATTATATTATTAATATCAATCATATTATCAACATGTTCCCCTTCAAGGAACCACAGATTCAGACTCAACCTCGATTTATCAAAAATATTGTGGGCCTACCACGCCCTCTCAAATCAACAATTCTAACTCTAACTCTAGCGCGCCCACGTGTCATTCTCAGACTGTTCATTATAATTTATTTTAATCTTCCACTTTCTTACTTTTTATGCAGTCTACAGAATCATACAACCTAATGCTCTGATACCAAAATTGTAACGACCCATCCCGGGTTGGCCACCTCCGAGACGGTATCGTCACATTTTGAGAATCCCAGCACGACACATATATGCAACAATAAATATCACCAAAAATAATTTTACATCAATCCAATCTTTAAGCATTCTATACCTCGTAAAATGCATGAAGATTTACAGACAAATTTTTTTTTTTCATTTTATTTTCTCATTAGTCTGAGGATGATGACACGTACGCAGCTTACAGAAATTGATTTCTTCTGAACCTTGACTCACCGAACTATTTGCCAAGCCTTTTACCTGAAAATCATTGTACAATGAGGGGTGAGCTTCACAAGCTCAATGAATTAAATTTACTAGAAGTATTCCAAATTCCATAAATAGTCTTTTAATATTTAATCATTTATTTTTCGCATAACCTGATGACAACTTTCTACTATCAATATCTTCTTCTCAATCATTGGTTCACCTTAAGACCATCAATTATTTCATAATTACCTCGTAATGAGGTTCACATCATAAAATCTACCATTTAGATAAGTCTTATCACCATAACTGTCTCTTTCTATGATACTTAACCATCTATAATTAAATTCACAATAGTATACCACATCTCAACATTTCAATAATATCATCATCATAGCTGTATCTTTTTATGAGACCCAACCATCTATAATTAAATTCGCAATAATATACCACATCTCAGCTTTCAGTAATCTCATCATCACAACTGTCTCTTTTTATGAGACTCAACCATCTATAATTAAATTCACAACAATCTACCACATCTCAGCTTTTTAGTAATCTTATCATCACAACTGTCTCCTTTTATGAGACTCAACCATCTATAATTAAATTCATAATTTATACATCACACATCAGTATTTCAATAATGCAAGAATTATTAAAATAGATGCAATGCAATGAATGCATATGATGGGAACGTCTTCCCAACTATCGACAGGTCGTTATTATCTTAGACCGGCTGCCCTCCCGGTTCTTTTATTCTCATCAAACCGGTTACCTTCCCGGTTAATTTCAGCATATACCGACTGTCACGGTTTTCACTTTATACCGGTTGTCACGGTTATTTCATTAGACCGGCTACCTTCTCCGTTCTTTCGGTTATATTATTAAATGCATATGCGCATGAACAATGATATGAAACAGTAATATAAACAGTAATATAAAAACAATATAAAAATTCAAACCACTTAAATTGACTATCCTGATTATCTACAAATTTATATAACAAAGTTTTTTTTTAAAATTTCCTCGCATCCAATCATCCTGATTTTTCATCAAATTATATAAAAAATTTCACTAAATTCTTCTCTTCCCAAATCACATCAAATAATTCATTAAAGTCTGTCGAGATCCACTAAATTTCATCACAAATCATCCATCAAAAAATTTGTCAAGATCCACTAAAATTCATCTCAAATCATCCATCAAAATTTGTCAAGATCCACTAAAATTCATCTCATCATAATTCGTATTAAAATATCAAAATATATAACAATAATTTATCTATCGCTTTTATTCTCAAATAAATTTATTATTTCCAAAAAAAATATTATTTCTCACCGAAAAATATTTCTGCATGTCCAAATTTCCCATCATACTTATAAATCAATTTTTCCATCTATCACCCAAGCATATATCAATAATTTATTTTAATTTTTATTACTAGATATTTTATTTAGACTACTTAAAGTAAATCTAACTCACCCCGTAGCATTTAAAGTTACTCGTGGGTCACATTCTCGTCTTTCCCGATCTTCTCAAAAATTTCTCCCGTTGTAGATAGTCAACACCTTCTGCTATTCTGATATCTTCTCGTAAATATTCCCGAAAATCCCTTCAAAATTTTGGTCTTCCAACTTTTATTTGAACTCCCAAGTGTTTAGAGAAAAAAATGGAAAGGAAACTCAATTTTTATCATTCCCTACGAATTCGCTAGTTCTCATATATATAGGAAATTGATATCAAGCTTCCTTCTGCAACTTTAGAAGTTACTTGCCAAGTCAACAATCACATTCTTTAAATTGGACACTTGCAAGACAAAATTATTGTCTTCGTAAAACAAAATGATTTCTTTCTCTTTATGCTTTATACTTGGCCATCATCCATTAAATTTG